>ML776605.1:1117733-1174755 GCA_009831015.1 Picea engelmannii
AAGGATCTTCCTCTAGATGCTTCTCTTAATAGACATATTTAGTATAAATAAGGGTCGAGGGTATGAAAACCCTAGCTTGGAGATTATTGTAATAGAGCGTTGCTCGACTGGAGGTTGCCCCCTCGAAGAGGCCTATGAACATTTATTTCTGAATCAAAGTGCTATTTCAGTTGTTGCTCTCATATTATTTTTGTGTTATTGTGGAAATTATGCTGGTTATATTACTGTTATTCTACCATTTCTAGCATTTTATTTATGTTCTGCGTATTTATTATATCTGGTATCTTGTAGAATTGTTGTACATTTGTAGAAATTGGAAATGAAACAACATTTATACCTTATTTTACAAAACCTCAAATATCATCAATATTACAAAAAACAATTTTACACTTCAGTATAAAAAAAACTCACCACATATATGAAATGTCTTACAACTAGTGTCCCCTTTCTATACTTGGTCCTCTATATGATGCCTCCTTTCAAAATATAGACATAATAATTTAATCAAAAATTATAATTCATAAAATAAAATCCATATTTTCATGAAAGAAACTTCATGAAATTTTGATATAACTGAGACAATATGAGATAATGTATTTGATTGACCTTCCTATCTATGAGAATGAGTCATGGCATGATGCCAATGAAAGTGAAGATACAATCTATAACACCACTTGATGAAAGACCAATTCTTGGGTCTTGAATACTAGTGAATTATATCCTTGAACCTATGGGTTATCTTGCCCACACGTGGACTGAACATCATCCATGAAACAAATTAAACTCCTTCAGATGCACCAATCGATGATGTCAAGTTCCACATGATTTAGTTTCCTTTGTTCCTTGGATCACACATCAATCACCCCATACCTTCGATGCTCACCACCATAACTCGTCTCCATGAAGTTCATACGAACTTCTCCCCTCTTTCGTAGGTCTTAACTTTGCTGTCCAAATACAAGCTTTGTTCTTGATCCTTTCCACTAGCGCTAGATATCCATAGGACCTTGCACTAGGACCAAGTGCTTAGGCCTCGTCATATTCCCTTTATTTATTGGATATATCGTGTTACAAAACCCCTTCGAAAATTTCATTCCTGATATATTGGCGCTAACACTTCATAAGATCACTATATGTGACCAAGTGCTTTGAGTATCGTCATCAGCTATTGGAGTATTGATGCACTCCCATTTTCAGAGTGTTCCAATGATATGTTGTGCTCCGACTACCCTGGACCCACTCTAAAACTCCCGCTCCAATAGAATATTGCCACATTTCCTCTTGCTAACCCTTGATTTGGGTCTCTTCAAATACATCTCCGCCGTCGGACCATTTCTTCTGACCCGATGAATCATCATTTGACCCTTACTCGTTGTCGGTGATCCTATGTAACATCGTCGTCAACAATTCAATGGATCTTGAGTACTGACATAGCAAAGTTCTCAACGATGAAATGTTTTGATGATATAACAATCTATCTTGGTCGTCAATTCATCCTTTCCAAAAAAACAACGAATGACTAGATATTCCCTGGTCACATGATATAAAGAGCTTGGATCTTTGTTGATACAACCATGATCAATGGTCGATATTCCTCCTCACTGGAATATGACTCCCTTCTCCATTCCGACCTGCAACAAGCCTTTAATTCTCTCTCGTGGCCTCTGTCTCACACACACATTCAACATATAGATTCACAAGGTTTATACACAAAACAACATGAAATCAAAATACACAACAAAATACATTCAATTTCACTAATATCTAGCTCAATTATACATCACATGGCCTCTATGGTCCTAGCCACCCTCTCGGCCTAATTCTACATTGTGTCTGACCTCCTATCAATGTTAGAAAGCTTACATATATAAATGAAATATGACATCATGGAACATTTCAGATCCATGATCCTCTCCAAAAATATCTAACTAATTTCCTGAAAAAAAAATTACACGCTAATGAACAACAAACCTTATCGCTTTGCCCACATTTTGAGAAATTATTGTCCTCTTGGCCAAGGTGTGTCTTTTGGAAGGTTCAAAAATTCGATTTTGATTTGGGTGGGGTATATGCACCTGCATCATGCCATCAACCTCCTTCTCAAATTCCAAAATAGTAGATGAAATAGAGGCTATTACAACAATGAATAATGTAACAATGGTGGATTCTATGGTAAACATTGCATGTATCTACCATGGGACTAGAAAGAGAAAAAACTAGCCTTTGAGATCATGGTGGAGGTGATAAATGATGGAATCCTTTCGGTAGATGTAAACTATAAGAATTGAACAATTTAGAGGCATAAAATTACTACTATAATACAAATAATTGAGTTTGGATGGATTGATCATAATTGGCGATAACAATAAAGAAGGAATATATGGAAATCCCATTATTTGGTTAAATCACATGTAACACTCTCAACGAAAATGTTTTAGGACAGATATTTTTGAAGGAGGTTACTATGATATGACCCTAGGGGGGGCATAAATGGCATTAAATGTATATTATGTGACCCCAAGGGGGTCATGTATGGAGTTAAATGTATATGTAATGGGGTAAATATATATGTAATAGTGGTTGGACTAATAAAGAGGCCACAGGTGCAATGTGTGAATATACATATATAGAGATCATGTAGTCATTATTTAGGGAACATGGATTTTGATGTATGAATGTATTGGGCTATTTGGAGAAGGTTCTCATATTATTTAAAAAGTTATTATGTAATTCATGTCTCTTATATATATTGGAGTTGTTCTCCATGCTCACATTTGATGTACATGGTGTATACTTTGTTTTATTATGGCATATTAAGAATTTGGTACATAACATAAAAGAAACTGAATATCAATGATGGAAATAACTACTACAAAAATGAATCTTTATGCTATAAAAATAAGAAATAATTCTACATTGAACTTAACAAAACAATACTTCTCCTACAAATCACATGTTCATTGTATGTTGGTAGAGTAACTTCAACAAAAAATACAATGGAAATACAATGGACTTGCTAAATGTTGAAATGGAACATATAACAATTCATCAGCTACCCATGAGGACATAGGATGTTAAATTGACGAAATGTAAAATATGAAAAACTAAGGCATGTAAACGCAAACACAAAATATATACATAAGAAAGGTTCATTCATCAATGAACCCCTGCAAGTTGGCCCTGAACTAAACATAAAGTGTGATTTCCTATAATGAGATTCGAATGGACTCTCTAGTACACATTTTATTTCATTAACACATTTTTTATTCAAGATTATAACTCTAATTTGAAACTTGCAACTCTAACCCTACATAAGGAGAATATAGAATACAATGTAAAACTTGAGTTGTAGATATCTATATTTATATTAGGGGGTCCTTGGTTGCTCAAGGTACATGGTTGGGATTTCTTAGACTCCCCCCAACTAATTGCACTCAGATAATCACTAGCTTCCTCATAATAATTAACTGTCATATTGGTAGGCTATTAAAGAAACAAATATTGTGGCATATTACCTTCCTTAGTCACTCAAATCAATGGGCTTCTAGAGAGGAAATCCACAAGCCCATCTTCCTTTTTTATCAAACTGAAGCAGTAATGAAGAAGAAAATATATAGGTCCATATCCCCTCTTGATCATGTTAAGATAATGGGTCAAATCTACATGCCCCATTCTTGGCTAACCACTACCATCTAGCTCATGTATTATAGAACCTTATATGGTCCTAACCCTTTAATGGGTGTGTTTCATTATAATTTATGTTCCTTATCCCTATGTGCATTAACTTACTACCATAAGGATTTAGAGCAATGACTCACACCATACATGAATTTGAGTAAGCTACTGATAACTATAGTTTGGGCCAAGAAATAAACTCATTAATGTATCTTTGTCGTGAATAATTTGTAGCAAGAAATCCTACAAACAATAATCTAAATTTATATTTAGCACATAATATTTATAGTATATTATTCCTAATTTAATTTATAGTAGATATTTGTTCTTTAATAAGGAGAAAACTAGCTAAATTTCAATTTTATCTAGCCTGGTGTAGTGTAGTCCAACCCCTTTATACTTTTAGTTTCCCAAGTTGGATTTAATCCTCCTAGAAAATTAGGAGCATCAGATACCTATCTCTAGGAAACCTTTAGGTTTCCTATCCCTCCATGCTTGAATATTGAAGAACAACAGAAATCAATAATCTAGTATTCAATATTTCAAAAAAACAGTCCAATACTTTAGTTTTGTGAAATATATCATACTTCTCATAGTTGAAGAACAATTTTTACTCCAAAATTAACACTATCTTCTCTTCTCTATTTATCAAATTGCCATCCTCATTTCCCCAATCATCCTCAACCACCCTCATGAACTACCTTCATTAATAGATCATCGACCTCCCCTTTTATATTTCATGGAAATAATTAATTAAATTAAATTAATTAAATTAATTAAATTAAATAATAATAATAATAATAATAAGTAGAATGCAAATTCTTTCTTCTCATACTAACCTATTAACAAAATTTGACATTTTTCCCTAAAATTTATGTTTATAATACCAACCAATAATAAAGGTCAAGGAGAACTAGGGAGAGCTCTGCAAACTAGGGTTTGCGCAAACACAGCCGCTATGAACTGAGCCCGAATGATGACAGCCCCGCAGGGGCCCCTGCACCACAGGGAGGGAGCGTCGGTCGACGACTCCTACAGTCGTGTTACTGCCAACGAAAGCAATGGAACAGGAACTAAGCGTCCGTCCTTTGAAACGCCTCCAGACTTGCGGGCACAGCTATTAGAAGAGGGTACCTTCAAAGATAAGGACATGGACATCGACCCAGCCAAGGAAAAGAACCTTGCAAACGTCTCGGCCCCGTGGATACCCGGAAAATGCATTCCATAGGCACCACAAGCCCCTAAATATGTGGTTAGCTCACCGCGTATAGAGGAGCAAAAGCAATATATGCGAGACAACACCTTGGTGGGGAAATTTTTAGGGCTCTGGCCCTCTGAGCATGACCTGGTCAAATGGATCCAATACTGGTGGAAACCAAAAGGCCACTATGATCTCCAGTTGGGTTCGAAGGGATTCTTCACAATCATCTTCCATAACCTCGAGGATCGCAACCGTGTATTCGATGGAGGGCCGTATTTCTACAACTCGGCGGGCCTATTTCTGAGATTTTGGACAGAAAAGTTCAGTCCCGAAAAGGAAGACTTCGCCCATGCGCCGGTATGGATCAGACTGTACTCTCTCCCCCAAGAATTTTGGTTGGAAGAGGTCCTGGCAGGAATAGGCAACACCATAGGCATCTATGTCAAATCCTATGAAGCTACAAAGCAATGGCGCTATACGTCTTATGCGAGAATCTGTGTCTATATGAACATATCCAAGCTGCTCCCAGGCTCCATCACTTTGGAATACCACGACAAGGATTGGTCACAAACCATAGATTATGAACACATCCCCTTCCGCTGCAAAAAATGCCACGAACATCGTCACCTCTTCAGAGAATGCCCTCTTAATGTCATCAACAAGGACGGAAATCCAGAAAGTGGCAAGGACCAGGACGGATTCGCACAACCAGCGGGAAGAAGGCGGCAAGGAGGACGACGATAACCACCCAGGTAAGCAAAGACCCTTCTACTAGTAATAAATTTTCCATCTTGCAAGATCAACCAGAACACTCGACACCTTTTTCCACTATGGCTGCACCACCCCCGCTCAGTGAACCCCAGACTGAGAACCACAGCTCTGCACAGCCTCCAAAAAAAACAAAAACAAAGCCTACCCCCATAGGCTTGGCACAGGAAACGCCAGATCTGCAGGAAATCGAGGATGGAGATGAGGAGATGGAGCTGGAGGAACCTGATCTTGCTGGAGTGGATCTAGAACACCTGTAACATGCCTACCGGCACCAGAAACTATACACCATTCCCCGGGACCAATTGAGGAAAGTACACAAGGTATTTCTCAACTCCTCTGCAGGTTCCTCAGCCCGAGCCAGTAAAGCACCGGGAATCCAGGGCAGCCAAGCAAAAAACTCAAGCAAAAGCCAAAAAGATGAAAAGAAACGGGGTAGAAAGTCCACAAACAAGCTCATACAGGAAATAGTAAACTTTATGGTAAATTCAGGACAGGTCCACCTGATCTCGGACAGCTTCCCTCCTCTCCCTACCCCTCTGTCCTCATGAAGATTATATCATGGAATATTAGGGGACTCAACGGTCATAGAAAACAGAAAATGCTACGAGAACTGATCATAGCGGAAACCTTGGATGTTGTACTGCTGCAAGAAACAAAATGCACCTCAGAAGACATCAATCAGCTACTCCCTTACTGTTGGAGACAGGGGAAAGCGGTCTCGATTGATGCCACAGGAACAGCTGGAGGAGTAGCCATCCTCTGGAACTCCAACATAGTGATAATGGAAAATTTCTACACCACAAGATGGTCCATCACGACCGAGTATAGGCTCATCGGATCCGATAAGCCTGGGCATCTCACCAGCATATATGGCCCGCCCAATCCAAGAGATAAAAATGCGTTTCTAAAAAGCCTCGAATATATTTCCAGCTTACTGCACCATGATAAGTGGATTCTAGGTGGAGATTTCAGTATCATCCACAGTCTGGAGGAAAACAAGGGAGGGTCAAGAAGACTAGATCAAGATTCCTGCGATTTCAACAATCTAATAGAAGACCTTCGTCTAATTGATTTGGAGACTAGCAATGGCATTCACACCTAGACTAATAGACGAACTGGGGCACACCAAATAACCTACAAGCTGGATCATTTCCTCCTTTCGAAATATTTGATGTTGGACGGCGCGGCAATGGAGGCCACTATCTTGAACCTCCCGGGATCGGATCACTGGCCCATACAATTATGGATGGATATCTCGGCCACCCCTGGGAAGAAACCCTTCCGATTCGAACAGTTCTGGCTAGACCACCCCGATTTCCAAGAAAACATCCAAGACTGGTGGAGGCAGGCTGAGATACCTCAGGGCTCCAAAATGTATTATTTCCAGCAGAAGCTTAAGAACCTTAAGCAAACTCTTAAACTCTGGAATAAACAAACCTTTGGCAACATTTTTGACTCCCAACAACAACTCTCAAGACAAATGACTGAGATATAGTACCAAATCAGAGAGCAGGGGATCACAGAGGAACTGAAAGCACAGGAACTCAAAGTGGCCCAACAGATTGAAGAAAGGAAGAAACAAGAAGAAATACTCTGGAAACAAAAGTCACGTATTCAATGGCTCAAAGAAGGGGAGCGCAATACCAAGTTCTTCCACCGAACTGTCATCCAGAGAAGGCACGCCAATAAAATCATGCATCTTATTTCAGAGGAAGGTGAAACCCGTCACTCTCATGCTGACTTGGAAACAAATTTGATCGACTACTTTCAGAACCTCCTTACAGAACCCATCCAAGACAGACAAGCAGCAATCAGAAAAATTACAAGGCATGTACCCTCTCTTGTAACCCAAGAGAAAAACGCGGCCCTTCTACGGCCTTTCACCATCGAGGAAGTGGACCAAGCGCTGCAGGAAACTCCCAAATGAAAAGCTCCAGGCCCGGATGGCTTTACCAACGACTTTTTCAACCACTGCTGGCCGATGATCAGGACTGAGGTCTGGGAAATCTTGGAGGATTCAAAAGCCACAGGGAAAATCCTCCAAGCACTCAATGCCACTTTTCTTACCTTAATCCCCAAAGAGGGGCAGGCGCAGCAAGCCAAGCAATTCCGACCTATTTCCCTCTGCAATGTAATCTACAAAATCCTTACAAAGGTAATAGCTCGGAGACTTAAACTGATCTTACCAACAATCATTTCTCCAGAGCAATCAGGTTATGTTGAGGGAAGGTAGATCCTGGACAACATCATTTTGGCTCATGAAGTAATCCACTCCCTGCAAAAAACTAAAACCCCAGGTATGCTCCTCAAACTGGATCTTTCTAAGGCCTTTGACAAATTAAGCTAGGATTATTTGCGAGCAATGCTTTTAGCTTTTGGCTTTAACCAAACATGGGTAGACTGGATCTTAAATTTAACCTCCTCGGATTTCTTCTCCCTTCTCGTCAATGGTGTTCCCTCAAGACCCTTCTCTCCCTCAAGAGGAATTAGACAGGGAGACCCCCTCTCTCCCTTCCTCTTCATTATCATGGCCGAAGGACTCAGCCGATCCATCCATGCAACTTTAGATAAAAACCTTCTGACAGGCTTGCCCCTCCATGGCATCTCTCCCCCCATTTCGCACAGCTAGTTCGTGGATGACACGCTTTTAATGGGTAGCCCCACGGTGCGAGAAGCCACCTCTCTCCAGGAGATTCTCCAAACCTTCTCTGAAGCCTCAGGATTGGACTCCAACAAGGATAAATCCCAAATCTTCTTCTTTAACACGCCCCCTCAGATCCAGCGACACATCTCTGAGATTCTTGGCTTCAATAGGAGCTCCCTTCCGTCCAAGTACCTTGGCCTACCCCTGATCGAAAACACCCTCCGGAACTCCTCCTGGGAACACCTCCTCTCTTCTTTCTCCAAAAGACTCTCCTCTTGGACTTTTCGAGCCCTGAACCTACCCAGTCGTCTCGTCCTTCTTAAAGCTGTCTTACAAGCACTCCCGATCTATGCTTTTTCTATGCTGGCTGCCCCAAAATTCGTCCTCAACTCCATCAAAAGCTTGCAAAGGAACTTCATCTGGTAGGGCCTCAACAAAGAGAAAAAAATGGCTCTAGTGAGCTGGGAAAAGCTCTGTCAGCCCAAATGACAAGGAGGTTTGGGATTAAGGGATCCATCTATTATGAACAAGGTTCTCAGTGCCAAGATTTGGTGGCGCTGGTTAAAAAACCCTGGCGACTTATGGGCTAAGCTATGGAGGAAGAAATACACCCCCAGTACAGCTGAGAAGGACCTAATCAGATGGAATGGAGACAACCCGAGCTCTCTAATATGGACATCAACCAAGCAGAACAGACTATTGGTCACTCAGCACGCCTTTTGGGAAATAAGGAATGGGAAAACGACTCTTTTCTGGCAAGATTCCTGGCAACAATGGCCAGCCCTGGGCAATGAGGATTGGGCCCAAGATATATACCCTCAAGCTACACAGGCAGGCCTAACTAGAGTTGCGGATTACTGGCAGGATAATCCTATGGAGGACACCTGGCGCTGCTGGCATTTGGATGAGGAGCGTATTAACCTGGAGGCACAGGTCAACTTAGCGCCCCTGCAAGAGGAACTAACCAAACGAAGAATACCCATAATTGTCGGGGACGATACTCTTCGATGGGGCTACAAGCCTCAGGGTTTCTTCAGCACGCGAGAGGCCTACCAGCTCAAAGCTCAGTCAAACCCCCCTCGGATTCGGAAGTTTGGCACAAAATTTGGGATCTCAGGCATTGGCCGAAAGTCACCCTATTCTTATGGCTAGTCTTGCACTCAAGTATACTAACCTGGGACAATCTCCTGAAGAGGGGTTTTGTGGGACCCTCCCTTTGCATACTGTGTGGAGAGGCAGAGGAAACCTTGAACCGTCTCCTTAATACCTGCCCTTACACGACTCAAATTTGGGATCCAACAGCGCTTGTCATGTGCACCTCAGATCGCCACAGAGAAAACATTCTAGCAACCATTGCGCATTGGAGAGATCAGGCGTTTCACTCCCCCCTCCTCAATCGAATCTGGCAACTTTTACCTGGTTTTATCCTGTGGCAAACTTGGAAGGAAAGGAATCGACGAATCTTCAGAGGTACCTCCCTCCCTTGGCAACATTGCTGGAGACAATGCCATCGCAATGTCCTGGAAACCCTCAACCTCCGAAACTGGCCTGATGCAGACCTAGCTTGCCCTCCTTCTGAGCTCTCCATTCTCAAGCACTGGACACCTCTTCCCACCCTTTCATCTCGTCCCACCCCCTCTTCCTCAACCCCCCCTGTGCGTAGCCCCTCCATCTGGTCTCCTCCTCCAGAATATTTTGTTAAACTGAATTTTGACGGAGCTTCTAAAGGAAATCCTGGCGCGGCGGGCTATGGAGCTGTCATACGAAATCATTATGGACACATCCTTGACATCACAGCTGGCCCCCTGGGGCACTCTACGAACAATGTAGCATAAATCTGGGGACTAATCAAAGGACTACAATTAGCTATCAAAATCCATTACACTAAGATGATTGTAGAAGGGGACTCGCAAGTCATCATCAGCCTGCTTCGCCGAATCTTATAGGGGACCAGATCGGACAGCATCTCACCAAGATGGATATTGTCGCATGGACTTCAAATAGTTGCTGCTCTAACGCACCCAAATCTAGTTATCATTCCCTCGCACGTCAGAAGGAAAGAAAACCAAGTTGCTGATGAGTTAGCTAATCTGGGAGCCAATTGGAATGGACCAGACCTCCAATGTAATGCAACCTAGGATCAGAATCATCCTATCCTCTTGCAATGCATTCACAAAGCTGGATTGGTGGACGTTCCCCCAGATGGGGTGTCAGGGAGGGCGACGTGGCAAGATCTGAACAAGGGCGATGGATAGCGTGGCATGGAGCCACGTGATGGGCTCATGCCACAACCCACCACCCCACTCGGCGTTTAATGGCGTTTTAAATTAATGCGAGGGTGCATTAACACACCAGTCCTTTCCTCCTCACCGAGAATTTGAATGACACCGTCCATTATGTTTAGCATTCACCTCTGTATGCAGGATGCAATGCTCTTCGCTTTGCAGTGCAGGTCTACCTCTGATCCCTCTTGCTGGTGAAACGTGTTCCTCGTCTTCTCCTTACACCGAGTGCCCTTCCTTTTCTCAGTCCACTGCACAGAATTCTCCATGACTCGACCCCGAGGCAGACCGAGGCGAGGCTCCCCTTGGAAGCCTCGAAGACCCTCGATCACACCTCCTGATTCAACCTCAGCCGACTCTTCCCCTCCAAGGTAGTCCAGGCCTATCCCTGTCTCTTTGCATGCCCCGCAGCTAGGCTCCATGGCTATCATCTCGCGTACACCAATCTCAATTTTGAGGCTTTCTCACGACCTCTCAGCAGTTCCTTCCAGTTCCACAGCTTTCGACGACCCGTTGGACAATCTGGGAGGTGACCCTTATCATCACAATGCGCCCAAGAGGGCAGGTCCTTGTTTCCCTGAGAGCGTTGACAGGGTGCAGTTCGCAGAAAGCATCGCTATCTTGCATGATTTGGTATTTGAGCTTCGGCAAGAGATAGCGGACTTGCAATACCGTGTCCAAGCAACAGAGGGGAAGGTGGCCAACTTTATGCAAATTCTCTCTTCTATGCACGAGGCCTTATTCACGGCCGCTGGCGACACCAGCCCCAAAGAGAACCTCGCAACCGCTAAAGATGAAGCTCAGGACAAAACGCAGACTCCAGAGGCAGTAGGCAAGAAGCAGGAGGACAAAATGCAGACTCCAGAGGCAGCAGGAAGGAAGCAGGAGGAGCGCAAGGACGACAACATGGACCCTGCATGCACCGACGAAGCTTGTGAGCAATGGGACTATGGCATGACATACATCGAGGAAGAGTCGTGGCCAGGCGACCTCCCAGCCACCTGGCCCAGCTACAGGCCAAGTGTCTAATTTTTAGAGTATGTTTGTTGGCTTAGATTCTAGACCTAAAAAGATAAACAATGTTTCTTCTTTTTGTTGATGTTTTAATGCTAGACTTGTTTAGTCAAGGAACTGGTTGGGCTAGTTGGATTGGTTTCCCCATGCCGGGGCAGTCCAACAATTGTAGCCCGAATCTAGCTGTATTTTGGATCTCTGCTTCAGACTTTCGAAGGATTTAATAAAATATTACCTCTTACTTAAAAAAAAAATAATAAAGGTCAAGGAGGGTATTACAACTACTAGATATTTATATGAATTCAATATACTTGCTATAAAGATTAAACCATTTATTAAGTTATTAATAACCTATTTTAATAATTAATACATCAAATGATTGTTTTGGTGTATATGTGATGTATATGTGAAGGATATGTACATGTAGCTAGAGTACACACATCTTGTTCATGTACTAATGATAAATAACAACTACTTCTAATTCATGGTTTAGGTACGTTCACAAAGAATGTATGATAGTAATTCATGTAAATGCATCATCCAATAGTATTTACTAACAAAATCACAATAATTTATCAATAAGAGATCATCACACTTAAATTATCATAAGTGAATTGAAACAAGCGTTCCAAACAAGGTAGGAGCTAAGTAAGGAAATAAGAATGATATGTTTAATCCCAAAACATGATTTTCAATTGACTTTGAATTATCTTTCCTTCCTAACTTACTTCCATCTTCCACATCATATCATTTTCTCTAGTTCAATATGACGAAGTGACGACTATATCGAATTAACTCTAGATATAACTTGAAGGCGAAAATAGATAGAGACCATGTTGACGCAACTTCCCCAGTGCATTACCGATAGTTGTCATCTAATGTCTAGGAGATCGTGGCTTAACATGGCCCTCCAATGACTCCATGTTTCAAAGGATATATAATGGACAACACCTCCAACACTCATAATAGAACTAGGATCAACACCATGCAATCAAACAATTTGTGCAACTATTGTTGCTCTTAGAGTTATGCCATCGAATAACAAATTGCTTCGTATCAAAACAATACTTTCCCACATGCCATCGAATAACAAGTCGCTTCGTATCAAAACAATACTTTCCCACATGCCATCGAATAACAAGTTGCTTCGTATCAAAACAATACTTTCCCACATACAATAGTGAAATTTGGAAGCATTAATTAAATCACAAAATAATACTTATTAGAATACAATTACTTTTTGGATGTCCACTACATCAATGTTACTCTAGTGTCACCATTATCTTGCAATGCCTTATTCCATTAATATGTAAATTATCTTACCAAAACACATCATCATACACAACCATGTATATTTATTTATCGTGTACATGACATCAATTATCCATTTACAACATGAATTCATGAATTCTATTGAATTACATATGCATGAAAACACAATAATGCATGTACATAAAATGATTATTTTATTCATCAATCAAGTACTACAAAATGTGTATGAATAACTTAGATAATAATTGTAATATAAATTAATCATTTTTAAATTGAGTATATCATATGGATGGATATAAGTTATAGAAGAATCCTTACATGTATTGGCAAGTCTAAGGGATTATATATATATATATATATATATATATATATATATATATAATGTATTGTATTGTTAAGGCATTTGCTATGTGAAATCACTGGTTCGAACTTCAATTTACTTTGTTTCCTTTAGGAGTAACAACCAGTCACGCAAATATAATCTAATCATCATTAAATATCAACACTATTAACTAATCTTTTTATATTTTCAAGTGATCTTTTTATCATTCTAGAAAAAACATTATTGCAAAAATGGTGAGATGACCTGTAAATAACATACCTTAGAAAGCATCATTAAAAGAATTTATCCTCCTTTGAATTTTGTCCTTCTTTACTTCACCTTCCCTTTCAAATTTGTCTTAGATATCCTTTGGTTACCTCAATTAATTGCAGATATTCAATATTCTCAAGTGTGATTAAAATGAGAGATCCTTGCCTCTTATTTATACGTGCATGTAGCTTCCTCAAGGGGTTACCTTTTAACCATCTCAACCCACTTTCCTTATTTTAGGGTTAACCCACTTCTAGCCACTTGCCCACTTAGTAATTTTTCCATTTAATTTATTAATTAAATAATTTCTTTTGTATCCACTTTGATTTATAGTACACTCATCACTTCACTTTATTATTTAAATAATTTATTATTTGCAAACACTTTGACTTCTTTTACTTTTTGGGGCTTCTAGATGACTCATGAGGGTTCTCCAACTTCACATGGCCATAACTCTCTAACCATGAGGAGTTATGTGATGTTCCACATACCACCAAAAATGGCATGACATGTACTATCCATATAGAATAGTATTACCTTCAAATATATTAAAACTCATACTTTTACGCATCAAACAAACTTGGGTCCATTACCCAAGCCTTTGTGCTACCAGAATTCGCTACCGGACTTTCTCCAAGGGTTGACATAAGTCACTAAGGGTTGAAATCAATCTACAATGTTAGTCTCTAATGGTTGACATCAATGACAACCAAAAATCCATACCAATTGTCCATCAACCTAAGCCAACTGTCTGGTAGGTTTTACCATGTCAAAGGAGTTTCCCTAAGAAAAATCGATCCTTGTTTAGGTACTATCAAGAGGGTGTTTGGTTAGGCACTTGACTTCAAATTAGTTGTCTTAATAAGATTAATTATTGCAATGATTATTAACCCCTCTTTTGGACAGGAAACTATCTATTTTGGCTACTCCTCCCTTCTTTTAATTGTACGCAATAACCTCAATAGGGATTCCTTATTGAAGCCTGAATGAGAGGATGATTCTTGTCAATTAGTGCTAGACTCCTAACCATTAGGACATTTCCATGCATGCAATTTCTTCCAAAATTCAACCTTGCCCTTTTTTGATAAGATGTTTTCTTTTAATTATAAAAAATTTCAGATTGGATGATTAGATTACCTTTAACTACCCTTCCTTATTCTCCCTTACTCTGCTTGGATGACAAGGATTATATCCTTATGTGACTTATTCATTCCATCCTCGATACTTGATACAGGATAAATTGCTTATTAAAGTATTAAAGTAGGTAACGCAATCTTTAGGTAATATTCCTAACTTAATTAAATGATATTAATTAATTTATCATTGGCTACTTAATGTTAAAAATTTAACTATGAGCAATTTCTAATAATCATCTAATGATAGAAATTCAGGAACGAATCCATGAGCTTGTTTTAGCTTGAAATTTTAAAACTTATCATTAATCATGCATAACTAGGCCAAGATGTGTTATGTGAATGGTTACTCGCGCACCATGTGTAATTATGGGATGCTGAATTTGACTATCGTTGATGTTGATAATTGTTGTGATGCTTTAGATTTTCCTAACACAACATTAAAGAAAAAAAAAATTACCTGCGATCTGTCGCTTTTGTAATGTATGAGGTTCCTACTAAACTCTTTAGTATTTTAGAACTTAAGGAGAATCAAAATCATTACACTCACAATACCCAATAGAAAATCCTAAAGAAAATCCTAAAGGTAGTGGAATATTTAAATGGAAGTGTTTTTCCATGTGGAATATAATATTCTACTGTGGATTGGTTCACAACCTTTAAAAATAAGAATTGGTTCACCTAAATTGATGCAGGAGCATCGCTACTACCAAAGCAAGCGCGGAGCCAACGCATGTGTTTTTAAACACATGACATATAAGCTTGATAAACTTTTTGAATTCTCATTAAAGATGAAGCGCCATATCCTTCAAGGAAACATTTATGAAGGAGCGCCTTTTGTATGTTGTAACAGACCTCGAGCCATACTCTCTTGTCTGAATTAGATAGGAGGCATTTACTTTAATTAATGCAGGTAGATAGGATTTTAAGTCTAGATTAGACAGTCTTAGAGTTCGAGAGGGAAAACGGATATAGACACCCTCCTTTGTACATTGTAACATTATCAAGCATTCAGGAGAGAAGAGCAAGCAGAGAAAATTGTGAAGAACACCCATGTACAGGCATTTTGAATAAATAGAAGGAGGTTCTGATTCAAATTCATGTCTGGTGTTGTTTCTCTGTGTATCTTGTTCATGTTCCCATGAATGTTTGCTTTCTAGATATGCATTTTCTTTGTACATGTTGTGCATGAGATTTCAGGGTTTGAAACTAGAGTCTGAAGGAGAATGAGTTTCAATTGTTTCTCTGTCTGAGCCAGGAGATTCCTGCAAGGTGTGTAGTTGAATTCATCCGCAAGGAGTGCGTTGATGAGGGCTCGATAGTTTAACTTTTGTTCTTATTCGATCGAAGTTGATTGGAGTTGTTGAAGTCGTGCAAGGAGTGCGCAGGCAGAACCAGAATTCTCAGTTGTTAATCTGAGCAAAGGGAGATAGAAGATTGTTGCTGCATAAAGGGCGTAGAGTCAGAAAGATTCAACACTTGAGAAGTTGTTGAACACCGAGCGCGAGGAGTGCACAACAGAGCCCTCTGAAGGAATCATAGTTGTAAAACTCAGGAGGCATATTGTCTTTATGATATCGTGGAAGAGAGAGTCCAAGAGAGTTGGTCGAAGAAGGGTCAAGGAGGCTTGGGAAGCAGCCTTGAGAGGAAATACTTAGTCACCTCAAGAATTCCTCGAGAAGGAGAAACTAACGGTCAATATTCGCCAGGGAGAACAGCGAAATCCCGTCCACCGTCAGATCTCGAAGGAGATGTGCACAGTTTAAACCCTAGCGTCAAAAGAAGGAGCTAGGAGTTCATCGGAATTCGGCTCATCGGGATATCGAAGTTTCCGTGGTCCTGAAACTCTTGAAGAACGAAATCGCGACTCGCGATTTCTCGAAGGGATCTCAACCGTATACTTTGGCAGGACGCGTGGCAGGAGATCTGGGGAAGTCGGCGTTTGGAGCATCGGGGTTTCCAAAGGAAAGAAACTCTTTCATATAGGAATCGTGATCCGCGATTTCCCGATCGGATCAGAGCCGTCCACACAGCAGGGACACGTGGCGAACGATCCCGAAGAATCAGGAATCAGGGATTCGGGGTTTCCAGAGACAGAAGACTCGAGCACATTGAAATTGCGATTAGCGATTTCCCGACGTGATCAGAGTCGTTTATTTGCGGGATGCATGTCCAAGGATTGGGAAGAATCGGAGTTCGGAAATTTGGGATTTCCAGATTGAAGTGCATTGTGTATGTTGAAATCGCGATCCACGATTTCCCGACAGGGTTAAAGACGCCTAGTGGAGGACAGGTGTCGGAGGGTTGAGTCTCACCCTGAGACGATGACAGGTGGCGTCGCATATCGGAGTTCAGGATTTGGAAAGGTCCGTGACACAATGCACTAGGAATTGCGATTTCCCGAAATGCGATTTCCCGATCACTACGAGAGCGTGGGCCCCAGGCCTTTGTCGTGGACAGAGGATAGGTGGCATTGAAGATCGGGGATCGGGGATTCCAGGAGTGCGAGTTCTTCGCATTTCAAACTCGCGAACTCCGAAATCCCGATAAGGGGGAAGGACACGGTCACGAGGGTTGACAAGTCACACGAGGAGGAGCAGCCGGAGGAGCTAGCGCCATAGCGGGAGCGCCATCGCATATTGGGGTTCGGAGATTTGGGGAGGCAGTGAAACACGACATCACCTATGCTGATTTCCCGATAGGGAAATCCCCGATAGGAACAAGGAAGCGTCGGCATTGAGACCCATTGGGTTTCGAGGTTTTGTGTAGCACGAGGAACGTGCTCGTGAGTTTCGCGATATCGCGAAACCCAATTTCCCGATAAGTCAAAGGGAGATCACAGAGAGAATTTTGTGGGTATTAAGGGGTCCCGATAAGGGATCGGAAGAACCTTGAAGTTCTTCGGGCCTAGGATAAAGGAAGGTCCTGGTGGGAGTGGATGTGCTCTGTGGAGTACGGTCTGCACCATAAACTATGGGAGATCAAAAGAAAGGGTTTTAGAGATAACAAGTATGAGTTCAAGGAAGATGGATTTCTTGTGAAATGGAGCAATTCCACATATGGATTACCTATGAAAGAGTAGACTACACTTACTTTGGACTAGACTTTATCTAGTATCTTAATAGGCTTCTTATTCTTTGTTCTCATATACCCAAACATGTTCTTAAACTATTTCTCAATCCAATCCTAGAAAGAGGAGTTGATGATAAATTGTAGGTCAAGATATGAATAACTAAGAAATGGCATCCTTTATTAAACTAAATTATCTCCTCATTGCTTGATACAATGTACTATTTCATTTAGTATTTCATTAGAGAAGGAAAGGATTTCCATGGATAAAAGGACGAGAAAGATTGAATTTTATGTTTCAAAGGATGATATTGATCAATTTCAAAATAAGGAATCCTACATGAATGTTAAAAAAGGGATAATGAAATTACAATAGAGGTGTTAACATGACACCTCTAATAAGCTTTAAAAAAAAATGCATCATCATAACATTCAATTCCAAAATTTGGAACACATCGTAACATAATAATAAATTACAAAACCACCAAATATAAATTTAATAAGAGAATGAGACATCATTCACAAGTACATAATGGAATCCTTTGCTCAATTGAAAACTCATTCTCAAAGTTCAAAAACAAAACGTATGCCCAAAGTACAAAATACACATGCTGGAAATGATAAATGGAGGTAGTCATTGTCCACCATGAACCTCGCCCCTAGAAGAAGCATCTACAAAGTTGATCTTCCATGTATTTGTGCGTGAGTAACCTTGAGGTAGTCAACATCATGGATTGTTGTGAATTTGTGGAAATTGGAAATGAAACAACATTTATACCTTATTTTATAGAACCTCAAATATCATCAATATTACAAAATACAATTTTACACTTGAGTATAAAAAAAACTCACCATATATATGAAATGTCTTACAACTAGTGTCCCCTTTCTATACGTGGTCCTCTATGTGATGCCTCCTTTCAAAATATACACACAATAATTTAATGAAAACTTATAATTCATAAAAGGAAATCCATATTTTCATGAAAGAAACTTCATGAAATTTTGATATAACTGAGACAATATGAGGTAATGTATTTGATTGACCTTCCTATCTATGAGGATGAGTCATGGCATGATGTCAATGAAAATGAAGATACAATCTATAACACCACTTGATGAAAGACCAATTCTTGGGTCTTGAATACTAGTGAATTCTATCCTCGAACCTATGGGTTATCTTGCCCACACGTGGACTGAACATCATCCATGCAACAAATTAAACTCCTTCAAATGCACCGATCGATGATATCAAGTTCCACATGATTTAGTTTCCTTTGTTCCTTGGATCACACATCAATCACCCCATACCTTCGATGCTCACCACCATAACTCGTCTCCATGAAGTTCATACGAACTTCACCCCTCTTTCGTAGGTCTTGACCTTGCTGTCCAAATACAAGCTTCATTCTTGATCCTTTCCACTAGCACTAGATATCCATAGGACCTTGTACTAGGAACAAGTGCTTAGGCCTCGTCATATTCCCTTTATTTATTGGATATATCGTGTTACAAAACCCCTTAGAAAATTTCAGTCCTGATATATTGGCGCTAACACTTCATAAGACCACTATATCTGACCAAGTGCTTTGAGTATCGTCATCAGCTCTTGGAGTGTTGATGCACTCCCATTTTCAAAGTGTTCCAATGATATGTTGTGCTCCGACTACCCTGGACCCACTCTAAAACTCCTGCTCCAATAGAATATTGCCACATTTCCTCTTGCTAACCCTTGATTTGGGTCTCTTCAAATACATCTCCGCTGTCAAACCATTTCTTCTGACCCGATGAATCATCATTTGACCCTTACTCGTTGTCGGTGATCCTATGTAACATCGTCGTCAACAATTCAATGGATCTTGAGTACTGACATATAAAAGTTCTCAACGATGAAATGTTTTGATGATATAACAATCTATCTTGGTCGTCCATTCATCCTTTCCAAAAAAAAAACCGAATGACTAGATATTCCCTTGTCACATGATATAAAGAGCTTGGATCTTTGTTGATACAACCATGATCAATGGTCCATATTCCTCCTCATTGGAATATGACTCCCTTCTCCATTCCTACCTATAACAAGCGTTTAATTCTCTCTCATGGCCTCTCACACACACATTCAACATATAGATTCACAAGTTTTGTACACAGAACAACAGGAAATCAAAATACACAACAAAATACATTCAATTTCATTAATATCTAGCTCGATTATACATCACATGGCCTCTATGGTCCTAGCCACCCTCTCGACCTAATTCTACATTGTGTCTGACCTCCTATCAATGCTAGAAGGCTTACATATATAAATGAAATACGACATCATGGATCATTTCATATCCATGATCCTCTCCAGAAATATCTAACTAATTTCCTGAAACAAAAATTACACGCTAATGAACAACAAACCTTATCGCTTTGCCCAGATTTTGAGAAATTAGCGTCCTCTTGGGCAAGCTGTGTCTTTTGGAAGGTTAAAAAATTCGATTTTGATTTGGGTGGGGTATATGCACCTACATCATGCCATCAACCTCCTTCTCAAATTCCAAAATAGTAGATGAAATAGAGGCTATTACAACAATGAATAATGTAACAATGGTGGATTCTATGGTAAACATTGCATGTATCTACCATAGGACTAGAAAGAGAAAAAACTAGCCTTTGAGAGCATGGTGGAGGTGATAAATGATGGAATCCTTTCGGTAGATGCAAACTATAAGAATTGAACAATTTAGAGGCATAAAATTACCACTATAATACAAATAATTGAGTTTCGATGGATTGATCATAATTGGCGACAACAATAAAGAAGGAATATATGGAAATCCCATTACTTGGTTAAATCACATGTAACACCCTTAACTGAAAATGTTTTATGACATATATTTTTGAAGGAGGTTACTATGATATGACCCTACGGGGGCATAAATGGCATTAAATGTATATTATATGACCCCAAGGGGGTCATGTATGGAGTTAAATGTATATGTAATGGGGTAAATGTATATGTAATAGTGGTTGGACTAATAAAGAGGCCACATGTGCAATGTGTGAATATACATATATAGAGATCATGTAGTCATTATTTAAGGAACATGGATTTTGATTTATGAATGTATTGGGCTATTTGGAGAAGGTTCTCATATTATTTAAAAAGTTATTATGTAAATCATGTCTCTTATATATATTGGAGTTGTTCTCCATGCTCACATTTGATGTACATGGTGTATACTTTGTTTTGTTATGGCATATTAAGAATTTTGTACATAACATAAAAGAAACTGAATATCAATGATGGAAATAACTACTACAAAAATGAATCTTTATGCTATAAAAATAAGAAATATTTCTACATTGCACTTAACAAAACAATATTTCTCCTACCAATCACATGTGCATCGTATGTTGGTAGAGTAACTTCAACAAAAAATACAATGGACTTGCTAAATGTTGAAATGGAACATATAATGATTCATCAACTACCCATGAGGACATAGGATGTTAAAATGACGAAATGTAAAATATGAAAAACTAAGGCATGTAAATGCAAACACAAAATATATACATAGGAAAGGTTCATTCATCAATGAACCCCTGCAAGTTGGCCCTGAACTAAACATAAATTGTGATTTCCTATAATGAGCTTCGAATTGACTCTCTAGTACAAATTTTATTTCATTAACACATTTTTTATTCAAGATTATAACTCTAATTTGAAACTTGCAACTCTAACCCTACATAAGGAGAATATAGAATATAATGTAAAACTTGAGTTGTAGATATGTATATTTATATTAGAGCGTCCTTGGTCGCTCAAGGTAGATGGTTGGGATTTCTTAGACTCCCCCAACTAATTGCACCCAGATAATCACTAGCTTCCTCATAATAATTAACTGTCATATTGGTAGGTTGTTAAAGAAACAAATTTTGTGGCATATTACCTTCCTTAGTCACTCAAATTGATGGGATTCTAGGGAGGAAAATCCACAAGCATGTCTTCCTTTTTTATCAAACCGAAGCAGTAATGAAGAAGAAAATATATAAGTCCATATCCCCTCTTGATCATGTTAAGATAATGGGTCAAATCTACATGCCCCATTCTTGGCTAACCACTACCATCTAGCTCATGTATTATAGAACCTTATATGGTCCTAACCCTTTAATGGGTGTGTTTCATTATAGTTTATGTTCCTAATTCCTATGTGCATTAACTTATTACCATAAGGATTTAGAGCAATGACTCACACCACACATGAATTTGAGTAAGCTATTGGTAACTATAGTTTGGGCCAAGAAATAAAATCGCTAATGTAGCTTTGTCATGAATAATTTGCAGCAAGAAATCCTACAAACAATAATCTAAATTTATATTTAGCACATAATATTTATAGTATATTATTCATAATAATTTATAGTAGATATTTGTTCTTTAATAAGGATAAAACTAGCTAAATTTCAATTTTATCTAGCTCGGTGTAGTGTAGTACAACCCCTTCATATTTTTAGTTTCCCAAGTTGGATTTAATCCTCCTAGAAAATTAGGAGCATCAGATACCTATCTTTAGGAAACCTTTGGGTTTCCTATCCCTCCATGCTTGAATATTGAAGAACAACAAAAATCAATAATCTAGTATTCAATATTTCAAAAAAACAGTCCAATACTTTAGTTTAGTGCAATATATCATACTTCTCATAGTTGAAGAACAATTTTTACTCCAAAATTAACACTACCTTCTCTTCTCTATTTATCAAATTGTCATCCTCATTTCTCCAAGCATCCTCAACCACCCTCATTAACTACCTTCATTAATAGATCATCCACCTCCCCTTTTATATTTCATGGAAATAATTAATTAAATAAAATTAATTAAATAATTAAATAAAATAATAATAATAATAATAAGTAGAATGCAAATTCTTTCTTCTCATGCTAGCGTATTAATAAAAATTGACATTTTTCCCTAAAAGTTTTGGTAACCTACCATACCCATTTAATTTATAATACCAACCAATAATAAAGGTCAAGAGGGTATTACAACTACTAGATATTTATATGAATTCAATATACTTTCTATAAAGATTAAATGATTTATTAAGTTATTAGTAACCTATTTTAATAATTAATACATCAAATGATTGTTTTGGTGTATATGTGATGTATATGTGAAGGATATGTATGTGTAGCTAGAGTACACACGTCTTGTTCATGTACTAATGATAAGTAACAACTACCTCTAATTCATGGTTTAGGTACGTTCACAACCAATGTATGATAGTAATTCATGTAAATGAATCATCCAATAGTATTTACTAACAAAATCACAATAATTTATCAATAAGAGATCATCACACTTAAATTATCATAAGTGAATTGAAACAAGTGTTCCAAACAAGGTAGGAGCTAAGTAAGGAAATAAGAATGACATGTTTAATCCCCAAACATGATTTTCAATTGACTTTGAATCATCCTTCCTTCCCAACCTACTTCCATCTTCCACATCATATCATTTTCTCTATTTCAATATGACGAAGTGACGACTATATCAAATTAACTCTAGATATAAATTGAAGGCAAAAATAGATAGAGACCATGTTGATGCAACTTCCCTAGTGCATGACTGATAGTTGTCATCTAATGTCTAGGAGATTGTGGCTTAACATGGCCCTCCAATGACTCCATGTTTCAAAGGATATATAATGGACAACACCTCCAACCCTCATAATAAAACTAGGATCAACACCATGCAATCAAACAATTTGTGCAACTATTGTTGCTCTTAGAGCTATGCCATCGAATAACAAGTCGCTTCGTATCAAAACAATACTTTCCCACATACCATAGTAAAGTTTGGAAGCATTAATTAAATCACAAAATAATACTTATTAAAATAGAATTACTTTTTGGATGTCCACTACATTAATGTTACTCTAGTGTCACCATTATCTTGAAATGCCTTATTCCATTAATATGTAGGTTATCTTACCAAAACACATCATCATACATAACCATGTATATGACATCAATTATCAATTATCCATTTACAAAATGAATTCTATTGAATTACATATACATGAAAACACAATAAGGCATGTACATAAAATGATTATTTTATTCATGGATCAAGTACTACAAAATGTATATGAATAACTTAGATAATAATTTTAATATAAATTAATCATTTTTAAATTGAGTATATCATGTGGATGGATATAAATTCTAGAAGAATCATTACATGTAAAGGATTATATATATATATATATATATATATATATATATATATATATATATATATAATATAAAATGTATTATTAAGACATTTATTATGTGAAATCACTGATTCAAAACTTCAATTTACTTTGTGTTTCCTTCATGAGTAGCAACCAGTCACACAAATATAATCTAATCATCATTAAATATCAATACTATTAACTAATCTTTTTATCATTTTTAAGTGATCTTTTTATCATTCTCTACCGTAGCATTTGCAAACAAAGCCAAATTCAATCATGTATTTATGGAAAGAGAAGAGCTTTAGTAATAATCAAACACTAGATTAATATAAATATCAATGTCCAACAGAGCACATATGAATGACATACAATGGCAGTTTGGCAGGGTCTGACCGTTTTATTATGACATTATTCGTAATGCGAAGCTACTGATATCCAGAACTTATTAGAGTCTTGAGCAACAAGCAGCACGAGGTCAGCCATCGCGATAACAATAATTATAGAAGTAATAATAATCCGATAGCCATGTCATCTTAAAGCAATGCATATATCGCCAGAGAAATTAGAGTCCATGCAAGATGGCCGAAGGATGGAGCCGAGCAGAAAGTGTTAACTCCAGACATTGGAAGAGGAGATCCAAATGAAGCGGCTGCATCCTCGTATTCAATTTGAGCTTCAAAGGCTGCGTTTGCTTTGCCCATCAGTAGTACTGTAGCCACGAATGTTATCATGAAGAGCTTTCCCCAGGAATTCATGTTTACAATCCTGCAATACCAAAGAAAAAAGCAAAATCAGAACGATATACCATTTAGTAACCACGTAGTGGGCTTCTTGCATTCCTGTTTCAGACAAAATATACATTTTCTCCGTGACTAAAATGGCCGTGTAAGTTCAGTTTTGTTAAGTCTTACTTGAGACCGGCAGCTTCCGTTCTACAAAATGGACGTTGCAGAGCGCAAGCAGAGGCGATTGAGTGTTGAAAGATGCCCGCAATATATAGACTTCTGGAAAACGAAAGAAAATGGAGTCGGTTTTCAGATCTTTTGACTTTTGCCTTCCATGTATTATTGCCACTTCTCTAGGGTTAGGGTTGTCATTGATTTGGATTATGTCAAAATTTTTAGGGTTGTCATCGATTAGATTATGTTAAATTTTTTATTGAATTTATCATTTTATTGGTGGAGTTAGAAAGAGATGAAATAAAAAGATCCGTTTGATGCAAATACCAACCTATATTCTTCTAGAGCATGAGGAATATGAGGACGTTAACTGAGCAACAAAACGCGTTTTTCAAAAAGTTTTGGAATGGTATTGACAATATAGATTCTTTTTTGAAAATTTGTGTAATTAGGTGTCACAGTGAAAACATAATCGAAAGCTAATCTTATGTGCCATGGTACATTTGTCTATGGTGCTGCTAAGGCCAAAAATAACATGATTTCCTTGATGTTAACTTAAATTTTAAAGTTTAGGTTGAATGGAAAATTAGTCAAAAGGAAGGTTCTATTAGGTGTGGTTTTCATTTTCCTCCTCTTGCCTTATGTTTCAAAGGATAGGTATGTGAATTCAACCGTTACTATATACGATATGGGCCTCCTTGTCAATAGATTCGTTTCTTTCACCAAACGTAAGTAAATTAGGAAGTTCGTGTCAGTCCGTATATTAACTTTCTTTCAACCAACAAATGTCGATGACTAGGCATCATTCTAGAATGGAATAACAGCTACATATTTCAATGTTGTTAGCAACGTATAATAAGTATAATAAAGAATATTTCATACACATGGTATCACAATGATTATTAAATAATATTTTGGAAAATTATATATATATATAATATAATTATTAAATAATATTTTTAAAAGTAATATAATAATAATAATAATTTATTTTTAATATTAAAGTTAAGTGAGATATCAAATTGGTGTATGAGATTTTTTCTACCTAGTATCTTGACTCGTAAAGTATATGAAGATATACATACCCTTTCTTGTAGTATATATAATATAATAATGTGTATCACAATAATTATTAAATAATATCTTCAAAAGTTATATATATATATATATATATATATATATATATATATAAAATAATAGTTTTGATAGGCATTTTTATTTTGGAAATAGGAAGGAAGATGGTAAGAATACTTTCACTAATAATGTATTAATAATATTAATAATTTATTTTTAATATTAAAGTTAAGTGAGATATCAAATTGGTGTATGAGATTTTTTCTACCTAGTATTTTGACTCGTAAAGTATATGAAGATATACATACCCTTTCTTGTAGTATATATAATATAATAATGTGTATCACAATAATTATTAAATAATATCTTCAAAAGTTATATATATATATATATATATATATATATATATATATATAAAATAATAGTTTTGATAGGCATTTTTATTTTGGAAATAGGAAGGAAGATGGTAAGAATACTTTCACTAATAACGTATTTTTTTAATCTTCACCATTGAATAGTTATTCCCCATCAAATAAATTAGTTATTCAATTGTTAATTATGAGATTGACTAATGAAAACTATCTAATTGATAGACAAAATTGTATAGTTGATGAATGATGATCTTTATGAATCTTCATTATTCGCTACTAATGTTGATGTGCTAGTATAACTACATAACACTTTCAATCAAAGTGAAGATGTTGTACATAGATAGCGACTAAGTCATAGTGGGATAGATTCCTCATTGGCTACTAATGTTGATGTGCTAGTATAACTACATAACACTTTCAATCAAAGTGAAGATGTTGTACATAGATAGTGACTAAGTCATAGTGGGATAGATTCATCATTGGCTACTAATGTTGATGTGCTAGTATAACTACATAACACTTTCAATCAAAGTGAAGATATTGTACATAGATAGTGACTAAGTCATAGTGGGATAGATTCATGATTGACTATTAATGTTGATGTCCACACTTTCAATCAAAGTCAAGATGTTGTACATAGATAGTGACTAAGTCATAGTGGGATAGATTCATGATTGACTATTAATGTTGATGTGCTAGTATAACTACATAACACTTTCAATCAAAGTGAAGATGTTATACATAGATAGTGACTAAGTCATAGTGGGATTTGATTCTATTAATAGTTACATAGTGAAAGATCGATCTATAGTTGATTTAGTGACTAAGTCATAATGGGTTTTGATTCTATTAATAGTTACATAGTGAAAGATAGATATAATTGGTTTCTAATGATGTTGTACATAGATAGTGACTAAGTCATAATGGACTTTGATTTTATTAATAGTTACATAGTGAGAGATATATATAGTTGGTTTGTAATAGATTTGTTAGGAGTATTGCAAACATCCTATATTTTTATTCATTATTTGAGTTTTTCAACATTGATTATTTTTGAGGTTTTTAAAGGTTTGAGCATTTGTTTCTTCATTTTTTTTTCAATATTTTTTTTAATTATTTTGACAAGTAAAGAGAACACATAAATACTTTTATTAAAAACCCAAGTTTTATTAATGAATAAAATAAAATAAATTGGCTAGAATGGTGGTACCTTATGTTTAAAGAGAAAGAGATGCACACTATATTCATTTGCAAATAAGCATTACATCATACTCCATTGCATGCATAAAGTACCTCCTTCACCTAGATTATCTATGGGAGACTAAGAGGAGAATAATTCTCATGATGCATGTGGGTATTAATGAACAAAATAAATCAAAATAAACTGGCTAGAATGTGGCATAAACTCGTCTAAGTTTACAAAATTTCATAGGCATGTAAAACACTAAGACTTCTGGGGGGTTACCCATCCTAGCACTAATATAGCCCAATCATGTTTAATTGCAGAGTTCTATTGGGATTTCTTGCATTAATAGTGTAGGAAATACATTACATTACAAATGATGATGGAAGTACATTACATTCTTGGTTCAAAGGGTGAATATCATGATTTATCAAAACCAAAAACTCCAAAACTTTGATTCAATGGAAAAAATAGATGACAACCAAAATCCATCTTAATCTGAATCAATTACATACAAAATATTACATCAATACTTATTTTAAAATTATATTAAATAATATATTTATCATTATTTTAAAAAAAATACATAAAAAATTATATTATTTATTAATAATATACAATTATTTATATATATATATAATTTTTCCAATAAAATAACTCATTTGCAGATTTGAATTTGTACTAAATTTTAATAATGTAAAATAATATCATTAAAATGAGTTGTAAGAAAACCAAATAGCTACATTCCATGTTATTTGAGAAGTACATTGGCTAAGGTAATGGTTGACCCGTTTATCTTGATTGCAAGCATGAAGGAGGATATTTAAGTATACCTTGGGTTATATTATAATTTTTTTTATGATTCGATGATTATGTAATTAAATTTCTTTTATTTAACCATTATATTTAAATTAAATTCCTTTTATTTAACCATTATATTTAGGACTAAAAAGAGATCAACAAAGAGAATTAAAGATGAGCATATTTTGTTTGAAATGGTAATTCATTTTCTACTCTATTATCATGCGATTAAGTCCACTTCATCTTTTGATTGCATCAACGAAGTATCACGATATTAATTACATTGGTGAACCTTCTTAGATGTCTTTATGCTTATTCAGGTAAAAGAAACAAATTACTGAAAATTGTACAACAATTAGGAGTTTTTTTAAAGATAAAATCATTGCTCAGCAAAACTATTTGAACATCATAGATTTAGAATGGGAACCTATGCATTGTTTTAATGAAGTGATTTTTTCCAGAATTCATGCTTATATACTTATTTAAAATAATAAAAATAGCAATGGTAAATTGCATTCATCATTTCTTCTTCTTTGTCTTTTGCACTAAAACACATTCTACTATCAAACAAACACAACAAAAACATTCAATTTTATTTATTTATTTTAAAACAAGAAGCAAGATTAAATAATCGCAATCAATTTACTCTAGAGTTTAGGATAACCCGTGATAATAATCAAAAAATAAAAATTAACATATAAACTAAAATGCAAGCATCCAGATTTTTAATGCAACTTTAAAATTTGTCATCACGATCATATATTAAATTTCATGCCAACCTCATTCATTTAACAATAGTGTAATCAAATATCAAGAGTCTTAGTGATCATGCTCAATCATTGTTTCCATCCACTTCGCAATTATTTCATCATAAGACTAGCTAGTAATATGTAAATCCTGAACCATCTTCAAAATAGCATAAAAGAGCACTTCACCAATCAATTGATGAAGTAAATCAAGTGTTTGTTGCCTAATTTTTTTACAAGTACGAATATTTTTTTATTTAAATATCAAGATTGATGTTAAGAGAAACTTTCTCAAGGTCATTGCATCTTAGGGTTAAAACTAATTTGCATTTCTTATAACAAGTTTAATTAAAATCCAAGTATAATTTAGTTTCATTTATAGAACTATCTATTGACCTTTTTAGCTTTTAAAGTTTCATAAAATAAAGATTAAAAAGGGATGATGTATTACTTGGTATGTGTTTTAAATAAAATACTATGCTATTTTATTTATTTTAAGATGCTCTATATGAATTTTACATATTCTTTATTGAAATAAAAAAAAGTTCATAACTGTGTTAATTAGTTTTTTTTCTTTTCACCTTAAGATAACTACTATAGAACATCTCTCTGGATGGGGTGCCAGTGTGGGACAGATGTCATAAGGAGGGGGCACAAAGCGTCCAACATGGCGATGGCCATGTGATAGGAGGGTGGCACACCATCCCTCCACCCTCATGCATTTGAGCCTTGCTCGTGTTGGCCTAGGAACCATTACTCTCGGTACGCCTAGCCTCAGTTCATTGTCCTTTCGATGGTACAAAGCCATGAATTCGAATTTACTCTGGTCGTGCACCTTCGACTCCTTCAGTTGCCTCGACGCCATGCCTCCGGCCAAATGCATTTGCAGAAGTTCCCTTCGTGCGCTAAGATCCCCAATCACCTGCATTGCCTCCTGCTACACCTACATTACCTGTGCTTCCCCCCTCTGCTTGCATTTCCCCTCAGGGCCACCGGAATGCCAAGGCAAAGGGGAAAATCAAAGCGCGGCTTGAGCTGGCAGCTAAGATGGTCACGAGTGGTCCTCAGACCCCCACTTGCACCATCCCCTAACTCATCACATGCTTCATCTTCCTCACACTCCTCTTAGTCACAATCACGACAATGTCCCTTTGACCTCCCAGTCCTCTCCTCACCCTCCGCTAGTTGGCTGGAATGACTTGCCCTCTTTGAAAATTCATTAGGTTTCAATTCGGGGCCTTCTTTCAATTTGTCTTCATCCTCGTTGCCTCTTCCTGCAATCCCACCAAATTCACCTACGAGTGCACCATTCTAGCAAGAAATCCCTTCCAATCGGCCTCACCTCGGAGGGACACCAAATCTCTTGGGGCCACAACCAGGGCCTCAATCCTTCCTTGATTCAGTACCAGACTCAGAATTGCAGGACAACCTCACTATCATGCAAGCTCTAGTCTTTGATTTGCGCCAAGGACTAGACGACCTTCAGTTTCGATTGGAAATCATGGATGGAAAGGCTTCAACGCTCCTACAAATGCTCTCCACTCTACAAGGGGATTATCACTCGACACCAGGAGCAGGCGAGGCCGCAAAGGATGGAAACATAGACATCTCAGAGGATGGAGGAGCAGATGCTATAGGGGTTGGCGATGAAGATGATTTGGGGTCTTCCATGCACATGCCCATGGAAGAGGGAGGTAGACCTGTCAAAGAGGAAGGGACTGGTGGAAAAGTTGATGCAGAAATGACCATGCATGAGGCCATGGAGGAGGGGGGTACACTGGTCGAAGAAGAAATGGAGGGAGGTGATGTCGACACAGGCACTGCTATGCATGATCCCATGGAGCTGGAGGGGACAATCGTCGAAGAGGAACCTGGGGACCCAACTACCTTTGCCACCTCCCAGTTCGTGTGGTCGTGCCATAGGCCAACTGCATGATCGTCGGCTGTATTTATGTTTGGTTTTGCCAACTCTTTATGATCATGTTTGATATGCTATTTTTTTGAGGACTTTAGTTGTTATGTTTAAATTTTTTCATTCTAAGACTGGTAGTTCAAAACATTTAGTATTACTTTAACCGGCTGACTAAACTAGTTTCCCTTCAAGGCAATTTAGTTATTATAGTCTAGAACTCTTGATGACTTTGTAACTCTAATTTTTGAAGGATTTTTATAGAACTCTTACTTACAAAAAAAATAAAAAATACTATGAAACATCATTGTATTTTCAAATTAAAACTAACTTAAAGTGATTTTATATTTTCAAACTAATTAGAATCACTCAACTTGACATTATATGCATACAACAATATATATAATCACTAATTATTTCTCATAAACATTAAAAAATATTTTCCATCATAATCAACATAATAAATTTAAGATTTTTTTCAAAATTTTAAGATTATAAGTAGAAACAAGGACCATTTTCATAGATATGCATGAAACAATATATATAATCACTAAGTATTCCTCATAAACATTCAAAAATATTTTCCATGATAGTCAACATAATAAATTTATTTTTTTTTTCAAAATTTTAAGATTATAAGAAACCAGGACCATTTGATTTTAATTTCCCTCTTATACAATCACATGACTTACATTAATTCTCATATTCAATAAACATGGAAAAAAATGACCAATAGTAATAAATGATTTCACCTTCACCAAAATCAGTTTCAAATAAACACAAGGATAGTGTCCAAGAATGGCCTTCAAATAACTATTTTTCCAACAATATATAACATAAGGAAAATTCCCATAAATGCATAGTGGTTTTTTCTTCATAAAAACAATTTGCAAACAAAATATACTGGCAAACAAAATATACTGGCAATGACTTGCTTTAACAAAGTTAGTTGTATGGCAAAATATATATATATATATATATATATATATATATATATATATTAGTGGAATTGGTAACTAGGTTGAGCTAATACTTGCAAGATGCAGTATCGATTTTAACTGCTACTAGCGTAACCTCAAGGTTGTTCCATGTTTTTCAATACGTGGCACACAATGTAATATACATCTCAAGAGCATACCACAATATAAATAAAAATAGAAATAAAATACCCAATCTAAACAATGATTTTTCCATTAAAATACAAATATTCCCTTGTACCAAATCAACTTAAATACTCATCCACAAATACTCAACACTTTATTTTGAATACCCAAAATAACCATACAAACAATATTGATGAAAACATTATTTTCATTTCAACCATTAACAAATTCCTACAAACATTTTGCATGCATACAATTTATTCTAGTTATTAATACATTTCGACAACATTTTACAGGAATACTTTTATTCTAGTCATTGAAATATTTGTACAAACACTTTGCAAGAAAAATCCATACATCTAAACACAAAAGCCATTGTATTCTTTGGGTAGCGATCTGGATAGCCACAAATACTTTATTTCTTCAAGTCATTGGCACATTAGTTCTAACAATTTACTAGAATACGTTCAACATATCAACACGAACACGAATGCACTCTTTGGATAACAATTTGACTTGAATTAATAAAATAAAAACCTAAACATGAAGGTTTGACGAAAGAGTTGGTTTGAATATCCATATTTCTTAATCCAAACATGATATTTATATATAACCTATTGGATTCAAATCCCAAATATCTTAATATGAAGCAGCTTACAAGAAAGAATATAATATATGAAAATAATTGGAAATCATGAAGAAGTAATTTGATTTATATAGGGAATATGATCTCAATTCCCGCACCCTACAAGAAAGAATATAATATATGAAAATAATTGGAAATCATGAAGAAGTAATTTGATTTATATAGGGAATATGATCTCAATTCCCTCATATTTTGAAAAAATGATAAGTTGTTGAAGATGAGCCCATGAGAAAAACAAATTTTCCCTTTCATTGTATTTTCAAATCCTTGCATTTTCATTATATACATTTCTTTAATCATACATAACTTACTTAATTATGGGAGACAATTTTTATTTCATTTTCATTATATACAATTTTCTCTAAGCATAATATAAAACTTAATTATGGGATACAATTTTTCTTCTCAAAGATCAATTTGGTAAAAACAATCTAACATAAAAATCAATACCATATTTGTGGTGCATTTTTTCCAAAAAAATAATTTAGATATAACAATCTAATAGTCTCTTTCTATGAGACATTTTAAGAAAAAACTTATTTGACATGCTCTCTACTTGCGAGGGAGAGGATTTTCTACATTTTAAGAAAACACTTATCTGGCATGCTCTCTACTTGCCAGGGAGAGGCTTTTCTAAGAAGATATTGGATATAATTGTCTCATTCTCATCCTATGGTTAAGTAAAACTCTTAATTGGGATTAAGATAATGAAAATAACCATTTTCATATGTTGAATTGGGAAGGGGAAAATATATCTTACCATTTCATACTTTCTCCACACTTTGCATTGTTTTCTATTAAAGTATATGGATTTGCAATCTAACAATAAGTCACAAATATTTACTCTTCTACTCATGTTTACATTCGAAGCATTGAGGAATTTATTGTCTACTCATTTTTCTAACAATCCTTCATTGTTTCATTTCATACAACATGTAGAACCATGGAGTTTTTTCTTATACCTTAAAAGACATAATCAGAATGACATAAAATGCATAACAATATTTATGATCGTGTACATATAATAAGATGTTATATTTGGTATGTAGTCATTTTTCAAGATTGAATTAACCACCTAGATAATGTAAGATAGATTGACAAATTCTTAAATTAAATATATTAGCATTTATATCCTTCAAAGTATTACCTTCAATAATTATCTCAAGTCATTTTATTTATGAAGAGAAAGTTATAATGGTTGTAATACCTTAGTTTTGACCCCTATATTATAAATATCTATGTAATGATGAAATGGATATAAGGTAAACATATGTGACTTTGTAAATATGTAAATTTGAATATAATATACATACCACAAAAACTTCAAACTAAGAAGTAAAATGAATGAGGAAATGAACTCGCAAGAGAGGAAAGAAATGGGCTCAGAGGGATAAGTGAATATAATAAATTGTTTTTTCTACCCAAGTTCTTTAAAATTTTCTTTAAAAATATCCCAAGTCCTTCTATCTGTTAGAAATATTTTTTTCATTGATGTCAAATATAAGGGAAGACTACAAATGTCCAAGATAGATATTGCAAGATGGAGATTAATGGAAATATTGTTTTTGTATTTTTTATGTTCATCTTGGATACCCTATATTTGGATGCATCTTTAATGTGAATACATAGCTCAAATGGGAGCATAGTTTATATGGTTGGAAATATTGTTTTGATACCTTTTCAATGATATATGGAACTCCCTCTAACTCCTTAGGAATGAAGACATATTAATTATTCTGTCAGAGAACCCAACCATAAAGTTCAGGTCGATCGAGCCAGTGTTTACAGGTAGACCCTAAAAGTGAGAAAAGAAACACTATAAATACAGGACAAATGTGCACATTTGAATAGAATCCAAGAAAAAATATCATTTCTTAGGCGTGAAAAAGATATCTAAGATGCACAAGAGAAACTTGAGAGTAAACTTGGGGTCTAAAGATGCAAGAGGAGTTTTATTGAAGTTTAAAGGGTGTTCTATAAAGGACTAAGGTATATGATGTTGTAAAGTGTGTTTTTTTGAGGTTTTGATATTGTATTATGGAATTATATTCTTGGAATGATGCTATGAGGTTCTCTAGGGAATGAAGGATAAATATGACTAGGGTTTGAAGCTATGTCTCGGGTATGAAGCAAGGAGAGGCACTGGAACATGAAATTTAAAGGTATAATGATGTTGTGAAGTGTATGAAGTATGAAGCGTGTAGGTGAAGTCAGAAGTACTATGTGTATGAAGATATTAAATTGGTGTATATATAGGTCTTACTGAGTTGGTGCTCAAGTGAGGAGATAGGTTTCTCTAGTAGGTTGGTGCCTTTACAATCTCATGTTGAGTTGGTGCTCAACTGAGGATATTGGTGTTTCCAATAGGTTGGTTCCTACAAAATGTCTTGTTGATATGGTTCTTAGCTTAGGATATCGGTGCCTCTATTAGGTTGGTGCCTACAAACATTGATAAAGATAAGTTTTGTGGTTTCCTCCTGCAAGGGTTTCCAAGTTAAGTTATATGTACCGTGATTTGATTTTACATGAATTTACTATTTTAAATTTAATGAATGATTGATGAATGGTTAAATAAAGTAAAACTTTTTTTTATATCGATTCTCCCCCCTCTCAATATAAGAATAATTTGAACAATTGGTATCGGAGTGGATTCCTTCATAAACTTGTTACCACTAGAAGGAAAATATTGAGCAGATATGGATTGTAAGGAAGGTATCTCTATAAATAAAGCTCCTTTGTTTGAAGTAATAAACCATGTATCATGAAGTATAATAATGAATAAATATTTGATGGCTCTTGTGTTTGATATTTGGAAATCAGTTGTGACTCGGTATATATCCCCAAAAATTCCACCAACAGATAACGTTGAAAACAAGGCTAGTGAATTTAATGAAAAAGCCATGAATGCTATCTTGTATGGTCTATCAGAATCAAAAAATTTCAATTTGATGCATTGTGAATCAACAAAATATATTTGGGGAAAACTTTGAAACATCTATGAAGGTGATTATAAGTTGAATAAGGAAAAGCTCTAAACTCATAGAAGACAACTCAAGAGCTTGAAAATGAAAATGAAGAAAATGTTGCAGCCTATTTCCTTTGAGTGAATAAAATTGTCAACACCATTAGAGGACTTTGTGATAAGGTTGAAGAACCAATGATTGTGAAAAAGGTGCTAAGGTCTTCCCCATTAAGATTTGATTCCAAGGTATCTTCCATTAAAAAAGTGAAGGATATGGAGAAACTAACGATGGATGAGCTACATGGGATTCTCATTGCATATGACATGAGGAAACAAATATAAAATCCATCACGAAAGGAATCATATTTCAAAGAATCAAAGAAGAAAAAAGGACATAAGTTCTATGATTTTTCTAGCCATGAATCAAATATAGAATAATCACAATTTATGATAAAGCTAGAATGAGGATCTAGAAAAGACAAAGGTAAGAGCCTAAGCTACCCTTCAAATGTTTTAATTATGGTAGAGTAGGACATTTTGTTACTAAATGTACATATGAAAAAGTGAAGACGATGATGATGACAAAAATAATGATAAATAATAACATAAAAATAAAAGAAAACCTTATAGACACAAAAGAGGAAAATATACTAAGAATAAGAGTCTTTACTCTAGAAAGTACCATATCTCATCTAAAGAGAGTGATAGATATGTTTCTAATATTGAAAAAGAATAATTCCTCTTCATATCCATGGATACAAATTATTTTTATAAAGAAAATGAACACAATCAGAAAGAAAAATCATATTCAGAAGAAGAAAAAATTGATGGGGAAGTCAACCTTGAAGAAGAACTCATTAGTTCCTTGGAATAAATAAATCAACTCATGGGAAAGAACAAAAAGTTGAAAGAAAAGTTATAGAAACATGAAAATAAGGGTCATGATCTTTGATGAAATATAATTTTTTTTTATCATCTTGAAGACTCAACTAGAAGAGGAAAAAAAGATAGAATAAGTGGTCAAAATCCAGTTGAAAGAAAATGAAGAAAATTGTGAGAAGCTAGAAGTTGAAATAGTTTCCTTAAGGAACTATAGAAAATAATTGATTAGTTGAGTAGAACCTTGAATTTTGGAAAGAATACTAAAATATTAGACAATGTTCTCAATTTCTAAAGGTCGACATTCATTAAGAGAGTTCTTGGCTACAACGAAAAACAAAAGACCCCTGGGGGAGATACAAGCACTAAGGTCACAAAGCCATCAAAAAAGGAAAATGAAGAAAAGCCTAAAATTTATGCCAATATTCTTAAAGGCTCCATTGTAATACCTCGGTTTTGATTCCTCATATTAAATAATGTATTTTTTTTAATTGATGAAAGTTCAAAGTGCCTAAATTGTTGGTTGTGGAGCTTTATTATCTTCTTCTTTAAAAGGTTTGTTTCAGTCATGATTGGACCCCATTCTATAATGGGGGGGTGTGGGGGGGACTTTCCCCCCCACAACATTCTTTAGGGGGTCCAAGGGAGGGTAGTGATAATTTTTGTAGCCGCCCCCGACGAGAATTTTTGTATCCCCCTTGGTGAGGGATTGGGGGCACCACCCCTAAAGAGAAATTTTGGAAAAAAAACCCTTGTAAAATATTGTAATTTAGTAGTTAATCTGGACTATTCATTATAAGGTCACAAATATGACGGTAGAAGTTATTTTATGGTTTTTTTACCTAGAAGGAAACCCTCTCTTATGAGGGAATTTTATTGCGGTCTTCATTATTTTGAATAGTGTATTCTAAAAGAGGATACTGTGAGATAAAGAAGAGGAAGTTACAACAGGTGTGTTGTAGTTTGTACCCCTTCATTTTTCTAGATAATAAAAAGTAAGGACCTGGATATTTCTATGGTGGACGTAGCCCACACTAGGTGAGCCACACATATCTATGTTTCTATCATATTATGTATCTTTTGTGTTTTTATTTCCACATTCATTTTATTTTATTTCTCTGTGATCCTATTTTTCTAACAACCAGTATCCGATTGAAAGGTAACTCGCAAGAAAAGAGGGTTCCTAGTTCGAGTCGGAGCAATGGCCGAATATGGAAAGTTTAGGGTTGAGAAATTTAACAGCCAAAACTACTAATTATGGAATATGCAGATGGAAGATTATTTATATCTGAAGGATCTATTCCAACCATTGGGCGGAATAGAAAACAAGTCAATGACCATGAAGGACAAATAATGGGAGGTTCTTGACAGAAATGGCTAAGCTTGACAATTTCGGTGGCTTTCAATATTTCAAAAGAAAACACAACAAAGGATTTGATGGATGCATTGGCTAAACTGTATGAAAAACCCTCAGTGTCCAATAAGGTATTTCTAATGAAGAGATTATTTAATATGAAGATGTTATAAGGTGGGTCTGTTGCAGATCATTTAAATGAATTTAATATGGTTACTAATAAATTAAGATCTGAAAAAGTGGATTTTGATGATGATGAGTTCACGACTCTTCTAATTTTGTGCTCATTTCCAGAAATATGGAATGGTTTTGTCATGGCTGCAAGTAACTCTGTCTCTGGTTCAAATACTTTAAAATTTGATGATGTTGTTGGTATTATCCTTAGTGAGGAAATGCAACAGAAAATCACATGTGAGACATTAGGTAATACGTTGACTATGGAGAACATGGGAAGACAAAAGGATAGAGGAAAGGGATCAGGGAACTATGGGAATTCTAAGAAGGGAAGAACCAAATCCATAATGGGAAATATAGAGTGCTTGAATTGTGGGAAGAATGGACATCTGAAGAAAGAATGCAGAGCTCCAAAGAAACAAAGATATGGACAACAAGAGAAAAATCAAGAAGCAAATGTAATAAGTGATTTGTTACAAGATGATTTGTTTATTTTTGTAGATAATATTTCTAAGTCTTGGGTAGTAGATTCAGGGGCTTCATTTCATGTCACACCCCATAGGAAACATTTTATAGATTATGTTCAAGGTGATTTTGGAGAGGTTCGTTTGGGTGATGATGCGCCATGCAAAGTTGTTGGAATGGGAAAAGTACAAATAAAGAAAAAGAATGGAAACCAATGGTTGTTGAAAGAGGTAAGACATGTTCCATATATAAGGAAAAGTATAATTTCAACTGGGAAGTTGGAAAGTGAAGGATATATATTTTTATTTACAGATAAGGCATGGAAGGTCACCAAAGGATCATTGGTGATATAAAAAGGAGAGAAGGTAGGTACATTGTATTTATGTATTGGTTATACTGATTTTTCTATCTCTTTAGCTTCTACAAGAGTGGATACAACACTGTGGCATCATAGGCTTGGATACATGAGTGAGAAGTAGATGTAGATACTTAAAAAATGAAATTTGTTGCCAGGTATTGAACAAATTAATTTGGATTTCTGTGAGCATCGTGTTTATGGAAAATAGAAGAGAGTCAGATTTCTCAGAGTCAAAAATGAAAAGAAGAGTGAAAGGTTAGAGCTTGTGCATACAAATGTATGGGGACCAACTTAGGTATCATCTCTTGGTGTCTCTCGTTATTATGTAACTTTTATTGATGATGAAACTAGAAAAACTTGGGTTTATTGCATTCGAAAAAAATATGATGTTTTTGATACTTTTAAGAAATGGAATGCTTTGGTTGAGAATGAAACGGGAAAAAGGTTGAAGTGTCTCAAAGCACACAATGGAGGTGAATATTGCAACAACAAGTTTGATTATTATTTTTCATACCATGGGATTCATAGAGAGAAAACAGTTCCAGGAACACCACAAGAAAATGGTGTGTCGGAAACGATGAACAGGGCAATCTTGGAGTGTGCAAGGAGTATGATATTGCATGTTCGGTTTCCATTACATTTCTAGGCATATGTTGGAGATACTATTGTTTACTTAATAAACAAAGGACCTTCAATCTCTTTGGATAGTGGAATTCTAGAGGAGGCATGGATAGGTAAAAAGGTAAAGTATTTTTTTTTAAGACTTTCGGTTGTGAAGTATTTGTCCATATTGATAAAGAAAATAGAAAAAAGCTTGAGGAAAAATCCAAAAAGAGTACCTTTATTAGATACAGTGTTTAATGATTTTGGTTATCAATTATGGGATTATGAAAATCGCAAAATCACTAGGAGTACAGATGTCATATTCAATGAGAAGGTCATGTACAAAGATCAATTGCAGGGAAAGAAACAGGAAAAAGAAAAACCAGAATACATGGTGCTTGATGAGATCATTCAAAAAGAAATTCCAAAGGTACCAGAAAATCAAAATGTACAAAAATAGGAGTAACAGGTACCTCTAACGGGTTAAGTAGACCCCCTAAATCAAATTTTTTTAGAAGATCTACCTGGTTAAGTAGACCCCCTAAATCAAATTTTTTTAGAAGATCTACCTGGTTAAGTAGACCCCCTAAATGATACTCTCCTTCATTGTATTATTTATTGTTGACTAATTCTGGTGAGCCAGAAAGTTATGAAGAGGCAATGCAGGTAGAAACTAAAAAGAAGTAGGAGCAAGGCAAGAAAGAAGAAATGGACTCCTTGGTAAATAGCCAGACTTGGGAATTGGTTCAGTTTCCTAGAGGAAGAAGAGCATTATAGAATAAATGGGTTTACAGGTTGAAGGAATAATATGGAGGAAAAAAAATGTGCAAGGCTAGACTTGTTGCAAAGGGGTTTGCACAAAAGAAAGATATATATCTTGATGAAATATTTTCTCATGTTGTTAAAATGACTTCAATTAGGACTAATTTAAGTCTTATGGAAGTAGAATATTTTTATCTTGAACAGTAATATGTAGAAACAACTTTTATCCAAGGGTATTTTGATGAAGATATTTATATGCAGCAGCCACAGAGGTATTAGGTCAAAGGGAAGGAAAATTCGATACGTAAGTTGAAGAAGAGTTTGTATGGCCTAAAGGAAGCTCCAAGGAAGTGGTATTTGAAGTTTGACAATTTTATGACATAACAAGGTTATAGTAGATGTCATTTTGATCACTTTGTTTATTTTAAAAGGCTATAAAATGGAAGCTATATTATATTGCTATTGTATGTATATGACATGCTTGTTGCAGGATATAATATGTAGGATATAAATGTGTTCAAGAAGAAATTAGCTAATTCATTTGAGATGAAGGATTTGGGTACTGTAAAGAAAATCCTTGCTATGTGAATAATAAGATACATGAAAAATTGCAAATTGACATTGTCTTAAGGTGAGTACATAGAGAAGGTGTTGGAGAGGTTTAAAATGCAGAATGCAAAACTAGTTAGTACAAATTTGGCCAGCCATTTCAAATTAACTAAGGAAATGTGTCCCAAGACACAGGAGGAGATAGAATACATGTCCAGGGTCCCTTATTCATCAACAGTTGGCATATTGATGTATGTGATGGTTTGCACAAGACAAGATATTTCACACGCAGTGGGAGTTATGAGCAGGTATATGAAAAATCTAGGTAAAGAACATTGGGAAGCAATAAAGTGGATTCTCAGGTATTTGAGAGGTACTTCTACTCATGCATTATGTTTTGTAGGTTAAAACATTGTTATACAATGATATGTTGATTCTGATATGGAATGTGATAAAGATAGCAGGAGGAGCACCACAGGGTATGTTTTTACTATAAGTGGATCAACAGTAAGTTGTATTTTGAAACTACAAAAGGTTGTTGCACTTTCAAAAATAGAAGCAGAGTATGTTGCTACTACATAGGATAGTAAAGAGATGACTTGCTTACAGAGGTTTATGAAGGAAATGGGAAAATAAGCAGGAGAATAGAAGGTTGTACTGTGACAGTGAGAGTTCCATTCATCTTGCAAAGAACTCACCCTTCCATTCTAATACTAAGCATATACAACTCAGATACCATTTCATACAATCCATCTTGGAATATGGACATTTGAAGTTGGAAAAGATACATACTAGCCAGAATCTTGCATACATGTTAACAAAGGAAGTAACCAAGGAGAAATTGATTTCTAATTAGTTTCAGTTGGTCTTCAAGAATGAAGGTGAAGATGAGAAATTTTCCAGGTCCAAGGTGGAGTATAGTCCAATAGGTACAACAATAGTGGAGTTGTTTTGATCAAACTCCAAGTGGGAGATTTTTGGTTGTGGAGCCTGATTATTTTCTTGATTCAGAGGTTTGTTTCAATCGTGCTTGGACCCCATTCCCTAATAGGGGGTGTGGGGGGGATTTCCCCCCAACAATTGTTGCCAGGGGGGTAGCAACAATTTTTTTATCCCCCTCCTTGGCGGGGGATTTAGGAGAAGTTCCCTCGAAGTGAAAGTTTGGGAAAAATTGCCTTGTAAAATATTGTAATTTCATATTCAATGTAGACCATTCATTATAAGGTCGCAGATTTGATGGTAGAAGTTATTTTAGGATTTTTTTCCCTAGAAAGAAACCCTCTCTTATGAGGGAATTGTATTGTGGTTTTGCATTATTGTGAATATTGTATTCTAAGATAGGAGACCGTGAGAGAAAGAAGAGGAAGTTACAACGAGTGTGTTGTAGGTTGTATCCCTTCATTTTGTTTAATAATAAAAAGGAAGGACCTAGAAATTTTTATGGTGGATGTAACCCACACTGGGTGAACCACGTATACCTGTGTGTCTATTGTATTATGTATATTCTATGTTTTTATTTCTATAATTTTTTTTTTTTATTTATTTCTTTGCAATCCTATTTTTCTAACATAAACAATTAAAAGGGGACAAAGGGGCTAGAAAATGTAATACTTTGATATACATATTAAAAAAATACATTGTTGGTTGTAAGACAGACAAGGAAAAGAGAGAGGGGGATAAAATGGCTAAGTATTTATATTACGTTATATTTTACCCATATTGGAAGTTTTATTGAGAGAAAGAATTGGTTACATGAGCTTCTCCGGGAAAATGCTTGTGGTTCTTAATTCCAAGAAAATATATAAGCCCATCCTTGGGTGGTTTGGGGGGTTCTTCTTATTCTTATTCTTCTTATTCCTCGTGATTTCTTTGTCATTGTTGATCTAGAAATTCATACTCATTCTAGTTTTTGGGGAGAATAGGAGAACAAGTTGTTGAAGAAGGAAGACATTCTTGATGGTTGTAGAAAGTTGTTAGTGTATTCCAACCATAGAGTACTACTTGTATTCTTGAGATACATTGGTATGAATCAGACTTGATCAAAGTTATGAGTCCTGATATAACTAGTATGGAGATTCTTCTCCAGAAGAACTAGATCCCTAGAAGGAGAGGGATGTTGGAATACTTAGAGGAAGGGATGAATCAGTATGAGCATTTTATACCAATTTTGATAAAAATATATATTATTTCACTTTATAAACCATGTTCAACGATTTATCATCAATGTATCATCTATTATTTCATTCAATATAGATATCATAAGCATGTAATCATAAGCAACATCACATCAAGAACACAATACACTAGTATTTACGTGGAAACCTAAATGGGAGAAAAACACATAAATATTTCTTATATATATCAAGAATTCATTCATAGGAAGAAGAAACATCTCAATTATCCAACTACAAATGGAATGAGGCTAAAACCCCCTCTTTACAGGCTCCAACCTGAAGGAAGATAAAACTCCCTGAATTATTTGGCTCCAACCATAAGGATTCTATGACCCCATGAGTTATCTGACTCCAATCAGAAGGTGTCTACAAACACCTAGTTCTTAGGATCCAACCTAAAGGAATCTCCAACTCCCTAATTCTCTGGAACCAATAGGAAGGAGGATACAACACTCTTTCCTTGCCCCATCCTACTACCCCAAAATATAATTGTAGACCAATTGTCACTACCATAATGACTACCACTGTAACTGCCATAGTCACTATCATTGCCAATTTCAACAACTTGTAACATGTCGACATGCCACTATATCCAACCTATCACTTTCAACCAATCACTGTCACAAAAACATGTCTAACCAATCACTGTCTCATCCACGAAACCAGATCCACGCACATTTGCATGAAACTCATGCTCAGATCACCAAGAGAATATATCAAAACATATTCTTAACATCACCAACACATTCCTCTACTAAGCCTGTACCAATACCATCAGAAGATATGTGTCTCAATCAAGTACCAACTTGTACCATGCATCAACCATACATCAACTTGTACCTCAACATATACCATCAACCATGTACCAAAACAAGTGCATCAACCATGCACAAAACCTGTGTTTCCACATGTACCATACCATGTGAAACCATGCACATAAACCATGTACATCAACACCATACCATATACTATAAGATATCATCAATGAAGTGCCTCAACCATATTCCAAGAATATGTGCCAAATGTGTACCAATCATATATCAAGATCACCAACAAGTTCCTCTATCAATGTACCAATACAAATAATATCATCAACCATACAACATGCCAGCCATGTACCTCAAAAAAGTGTCATATCACTCACAATATGCCTCAACCAACTACCATAAACCATGTTCCAATGTATCCAAGATATGCACTAGCAATGCATCTCAACAAGTAGACCTCAATCAACAAGCACCATACATCCAATGATGTGTCTCAAGTCATATACCAAGGCCCTCAAGCACATGCCTCAAGAATCTTCCTCAACATCACCAAGATACAACCTCGTAACATAATATACCATAACATGTAACCAAACTAGAAACCCAACCAACCACTAATGACTCTAATCAATGTACCATAACCTTTCTAAGGTGAATCACCAACAAGACATACCTCTCAAGTGTATACCATGTCATAACCAATTAATTAAACTCCAAAGCATACCTATAACCTATAGATGACCTGAAACACCGGATATAGACCTAGAGATCCTCTATTAACCTCAATAACTAGGTACCAACATTCTTTCTCAATTCTGCAAGTCCCTCACTATATAGACACTATCTCACCCACGAGGATGCCTCTCTTGACAAATATAGGAAAAATTGTGAGGGAATTTCTAGATAGATATGGGATCACCCGTGAGGATGACCCAAATTAGGGTTTCCTCATATTTTCTTTCTCTCCTTTGCAATCCTGAAAATATCGCACTTCTCCTTCTTTGCTACCTCAAAATTCTATGTCACAAAGTATCCAAAAGATCACGATACTAGACTATAACATTCAAAAGATAGATATTCAACGTAAGTGTGTGAGTGTACCTGTGAATGACTCCTTTAGGGGTATTTATACTTTTTCTAGGTAACCTCGTCCCTTAAAATTATGGATTCTAGATATTTCTTGTTGCAACCACTTTACCATTTCATTCATTGACTTGTAACCAACTAGGGCTTCTTGACCATTATTTGGGTCTTCCAACTTAACAAGGCCATATCTCCCTAACCGTGAGGAAACATGTGGTGTTCCACATATCAATGGAAACAAAATTACATGTACTATCCATATATGATAGTATTACCAGCAATTACATTCTCCTTCATGACCAAAATCCTCAATAAATGTCGTGCCCCATAACCACACCTATGAGGCTATATATAGACTACATCAAATGTACCAAAGTAACTCACCATCAATCTTGATCATAAAAATGTAAATCAATTGTCCAACTTCTCTAGACCTCACCAAGGTTTGACAACAGTCTCTAAGGGTTGAAATAAATTACATCCAGTTTTCCAAACCAAGTGTCCAACAATCTCCCCCTTTGGCATTGATGGAAACACCAACATTGATGGAAACACTAATGCTCCAATTCTCATGCTCCCCTTGTCACCATTTCTCCTCATCAATGCTTATCACCCTCCCTCTTTGACATCAGTGGAAAAGGTTATCTCTCCTTGGGGATGCTCCCCCTTCGTTCATGCATATGTTATTTCTCTTTAATACCATGCCTTTGTTCTTTCTTTCCTTCTTTGACAAAATATAACTCCCCCTGTAAATATGTTTCCCCCTATCTATGTGCGACTAATATTCCTATATATATCTCTTTATCTGAAGATTTCTATTCCCTTGAATTTTAAGTAAGATGTATATCAATGTAGGGATACCTATATATGTGTCCTTTCCTCTCTTCCAATGTTGTTTATTGTCCATTGGTTCTTCCTCTTGAATATCACTGACATATAGGAAAATAATTCAAAATTTTATTTCTTCACTTACTTGCCATGTTTAATTGACCATATTGTTCAATAATATCCTTCTGATGATATATATTTTTCTGATCATTTATCTTTCATTGTTTTGTTGTGCCTTTCACTACTTGGCTTTATGTAACCAACTGATTCCAATTGTAAATACATTTCTATGCATATTCTCTGACCCATGATTTATGTACCTACTAAGGATCTCACAAGTCCATCTTTGTCCATATGTCACAAAATTTCCATAACTATACTACTCAAATATATGCAGTGCTAACTCATCTCTCACTATACTATTCTGAAGGCTTCACCTGAATATACTACATTTGATCATCACATGTTCATGTTTATCAGACTTAATCAAGAATGTCCACTGATATGATCACATCTTCTCATCAAACTCTCCATGTCTAGAACAACCTGTACTTAAGATATCCCTTCCTGAATACATACGTGAAATATAATCATAAACTTATACATGTGTAACTACCAACTGAAACCTATGTGGAAACACTACCTCTCAACCGATCAATATGTTATTATGTACTTATACTATCTAAATACTCTGAATATGTCTCTATATACACTTCATACTACTCAAAATATAGTTTTTTGATATGTAGTGTCTATGGAATCCCCTTGTTTATCATACATATTTACTGGGAGACTCCAAGATGGATGGCTAAAAAAATATTGTCTCTCATGTAGATTCATCTTCCTCTTCATCTATAGAGTCATGATTTCTCATAAATTTGACTTATCCCTTTCTACCCATGGATTGATATTGCTTTATAATTCCTGAAAGTACAATCTCTTGAGCCTATTCTTTATTCACATGTCCTTATTTTCTTTCATTTATTCTCCAAACCTTTCAGTATTTGACATCTTCCTTTTTCTCGATAGATTTGTATTCATCTAGTACTATTTCCAATATTGCAATCTCTGGGACCTAGTATTTTCTCACTTGTTCTTCTTGTTTTCATTTCCATACTTTCTTATATCTGATATCAGTGTTTTCTTTTATGTAAGTATCGATCATGCTTCTACAATCACGAGCTATCTGTCCATAGTTATGGAATTTGTAACATTCAATGTTATGTGGGGCCACATAGAATTTATTCATTGAACATTTCTTCCATAATCCCTACAATATGAAACCTTATGTATGAATTTATTAGAATAAAAACAATGACCATAAAATAAATTTACATACCTTGGAGTGAATAATCTTTTTTTGGGTGTAGTCCTTATGAATTCCTTCCTTGGCTCATCACGATCTTCTCTTCTCTAGATCCCTTCATTATGTTTAAAGCTTCTTTGCTTCCTGAATGTGGTAGGTATTGTTGAATATGTATCTCTATTATTCTCCTTTGATTCTTGCTAACCATGATTCCTTCCTTTGATTACTTTTGCATAACTCTTACTCTTTCCTTCATTTTTCTTTTCTAGAACCCTGGAATGCTTCTCTTCATTCTCTACTGCTGATGTGGATGTTTTTGTCTCTTCAAAGTTCTTGCCGAGCTTGATAATTTTACTTCTCAATGTGACAAATTCTTTTTCAAGATTCTCAACCTCTTATTCTTTCTTCATCATCTAAATGTTCATGACTACTTCTGTTCGATTTGCTTCTTCAAATTGGATCTTTAATGTGATGATTTATTTTTCAAGTCTTCTCTCTTCTCCATCAAATTCTTCTTCAAGATAATTTAAGTCATCAGTTCTTTCCTTAAGATGATATGTCAGTATGTTCTCTCTCTTTTTTTCTTACTTTCTTTCAGTTTCCAAAAACTTATTCTCTTTTATTTCTTCCTCTATTAGCGCTTCTATTTTGGATTCCAAACACTCCTTCTCTTCCATCTGAATTTTGTATGTTTATTCAATCTTTCTGGTTTCTTATAGTTGATATTTTAGTTTCATGATGATATGTTGGGATTCTTAGGAAATTGCTTGATAATTATTCTTGGCTAATTGTTCCTCAAGTGACTGGTTCTTCTTCCTTTCTTTTTTTAGTTCATCTAGCGCATTGATTAATTCTTCTTCAAGATCCTTTTCCTTTTCAATCTCAGGATTGTGTTCTATTTCATTGGATTGTTCTATCTTATCACTTTCAATCTTCAAATAAGGGCATTAAATTTCAATGTGTACGTTCTCTTCACAAGTAAAGCAAATGAACTCACTTATGTTGACTACAAACTCTTATTCTTCTAGATTTGTCTGACATGATGAGAATCTTACCTCTTTTTCTATACCTGCATATTCTCGACAATATCTAAATCCATACTGGGAGAAGAATATATATTGTGTAGTTTATCCTAGTGTTCTTTATCTTATGAAAATTTTCCCACTTTGTCATTTATTGAATCAGGTAATCTTTCCATGGTGAAATCCACTGCTATTTTGTTGTTCATTTTCATTTCCTTACTGGCTATAGTATTTTGTTTCTTTGTAGCATTGTATCCTGTAAAAATTGAGTTCCAAAAATCATATCACTATCCTTGTAAAAATACCTTCTTCCTGCAACTCCACAATTCATAATTCATACCCTTTTGACCATTGAAAATTGGTGCTCCATTCATACTGTACTCCATGATATACTCTCCAATGGTTAAACTATTTCCTTGAAGGAACTTAATCTGATACCAATTTTTGGAATACTGAAAGGCGGGGTGGGGGGGCGGGGTGGGGGGTGAATCAGTATGAGCACTTTATACCACTTTTGACCACAATATATATTCTTTCACTTTATCAACAATGTTCAATAGATTATCATCAATGTATTATCTATGATTTCATTCAATATATATATCATAAGCATGTAATCATAAGCAACATCACATCAACATCACATCAATAACAAAGTACACTAGTATTTACATGGAAACCCAAATGGGAGAAAACCATCAAATGTTTTCTTATATATATCAAGAATTCATTCATAGGAAGCACCAAATTCCCTATTCTCCAGCTACAACTGGAAGGAGGCTACAACCCCCTATTTATAGGATCCAACATGAAGGAAGCTAAAAATCCCTGAATTCTCTGGCTCTAACGAGAAGGAGGCTATAACCCTTTGGGCTCTTTGACTCCAATCGGAAGGTGGCTACAACCACCTAGATCTCGGGCTCCACCCTGAAGGAAGATCCAACTCCCTAATTCTCTAATACCAACCAGAAGGAGGCTACAACCCCCTTTCCTTTCCCCATCATTTCACCCTAAAATATAAATGTATACCAACTGTCACTACAACAATCATTGTCACTGTCACCGTCACTACCACTTTGTTGGCACAGGGGCAAACCTAGGGTTCAGCTCTAATAGTGCACCAACAAGCCCTAACTACTAGCCCTTTAGGAAACACCTGCAAGGAAGATGCAGTCTCAACTAAAGTAGTAATAGGGGGTTGCAGGACACATGTGTCTACAACCAGAGGAAATGCGAGTGGAATCAAGGAAACCATGCATGGAGATCAGATTATTTTGTTCAAACATAAACCTACTTCACACAGTTATATATCATATCTAACATACTAATGCATCATCAGAGTAATAGATCAAAGAACACAACACCAATCACACAGAACAATAGGATATACGTAGTTCACCCTCTCCCTAGGGCTGCCTCCACAGAACTGTGCTTTATAATATATTAGGTGAAATCTTATAGTTCTATCTGCGCTCTTAGCTTGAAGATTTCTCTCCTTCTATATTTTCTCTATCTCCCTTCCCTGCTCACCTAGCTACGGGGTTGATCTTTGCACCAGCTGAAGATCATACAACATAGACATCTCTCACCACATAATACTCCTCTCTTAGTAATAAAAAAAATCACCCATCATCACATAATCGAACCCATATCAGGTCCTCTTGACCTTTATTTATACATTACAATAGCTCACTGACATCCTTAGGCTGAAGCCTAGGTGTTTAAAATCCTAGATACCAAAACCCTAGGTGTTTAAAACCTTAAATCAACTTGACCCGCATTTTCAAGGCTTTGCCAGCTTGTCTTTCCTTCCTTCCCACAAGGTTCTCCAAAGAATCTACTAGTGGATTTTTCCGCTTGCTGATTTTTCCATGATGCATATTCCTTGTTGATATGTCTTCCTTGATCTCCTCATCCAATTGCTTGCTTTCTCTTACTTCACTCTGTCTTTTCTTCTCTTTTTCTCAATTCGACCAAGTATCAATCACCGTCTCTTCCGCGCAGTTCACATTTCTCCTTTTCTCCCTTAATATTCTCTTACATCCAGAACCAAGGGTCAATAGGCCCTCAACACTCACCTGTGACTCATCCCGAGGCACTCTGATCTAAACCTTCTTCTTTTATTCAACTGTAGACTACAAAACACAATTCATGCTTTCTTCTATGTTCGTCCTCACTGTGTGCAAACTATATTTTCTATGTCTGCTACCCAGTTTCAACTGCACCTGGTACCTAGACCCTTCTCCTTCTATTTTTACTGAGAGTTGTGAGGAAGTTGGTTTTCATAGTATAATTTCAACCGACTCCCATTCAATAAACCTTCCTTCAACTCTCCATGCAAAGTCTTCAACCGCACAAGTCTTCCTTCCGTGACATATGCAGCCTCATACATACCCATCCAATGTGTTATGAACTTCCCTGGATGCTTCATGAACTTGCTATCGTATACCAATACCAGATCTTCCCAGTCATCAACATATGCTTCCAGAAATTTATGTAAAAACTCCTTGAATACTTCAACCACAACCCTAGAAAAGATGGATGGTGCATTCTTTAATCCAAAAGGCATCATTGTGTATTGGTAGGATCCCCACTCTATTGCAAACGTGGTCTTATGTGGATATTCTATGGCAATCATGATCTGATGGTATCCTGAGAAGCCGTCGATGAAGGAGTAGACTTCCTGTCCTCCCAGATTGTCTAACACTTCGTCAGTAAATGATGTAGGGAATGGATCATGTAAATATGCATCATTCAGTTTCCTAAGATCTACACAGATCTTGATTTCTCTGGTATTCTTATCCAGTACCACCATAGGTCTAATCCATTCTGACTCTTCAACAAGTTCTATGATTCATGCTTCCAACATTCTGTCAAGTTCAATCTTCACTTTTTGCTTATATTTAGGGTTCAAACTGTAAGGTATTTCTTTGAATGCCTTTTCATCTGGTTTCAATGGGATCTTCATCTCTTCCATGGGCCCTTTAATGCCCTTCATGTCAGTGAACTTGGTTGGAAAAAAGTCCTGATATTCATGCAGTAACTTTGTGATCTTATCAATAGTGGCATCATCCCAGTAATATCCAATATTAGCAAGCTTAGGTGCTTGCTCTGCTCTAATATTAACTTTCTTGATTTTTATTGGTTGTCCAATAAAAGGTAGTTCGACTCGTGGTCCTTCTTTGTCTCATTGTCCTTCTGTTTCTGCGATGTTCACCTTCCTAGGATCATCGTCTTCATCAACATTGATATTGTAACATTGTTGCAATTTCTGAAGAGGTCCAATCCATTCATCCTCTTCTTGCTCCACAGGGAGGCTAGGTACCTCCTCAAATACTTTTTCTCTTACAACCTGTAAAGCTTGATCTACCATAGGGTACTGAATTTCAAACAATAATGTAGCTATCAAGTTTTGTGTCATACCTTGCCAATATGTAGTGGTGAGGCACAGTTCCTCTTCAAGGTACTAGTTGATAGGCATTGTGTCTAGAGTATTGATGAATTTATGCATCCACTGCTCTTGAGAAATGTAGCTCCGGGCCTCCTCACAATCTCACACATGGTCTTTCAAACAACTTTGACCTATGTACTTAACTTTCCATCCTTCAACTTGTTCTGAAAATCGCATTGTCATCAAAGTGAGACATTGTATCCAGTTCGCGATGTTCTTTTTATGTGTTCTCCACCATATTTCTAGAGTAGCTTTCAAAGCCTCATCCAGTGCCAACAGTCTTATTGTACTGGTACAATTTCTTCAAATTCCAATAATAAAGTTTCTAAGTGATTCAAACCATCAAATGTGGGTAAATTACTTACTATTGTGTTGATCCAACAAACTTCTCTGGTCAATCTAGCACATTGCCACGCAAAAAATTCATACATCTTTTTCTACCAGTTCTCTAGTGATTATTTTGAGTCTGATGATCATGTGTTATCACTTAGCCAACTTAAATTCCCATCTATTGTAGGATTAATGTAATACTAATGTCTTGTAGTCAATTTGTATATATTTTCTAGCTCATATAGGCGGTCCTCTTCTCTAATGGGCTCTGTGTATCTAGAAATTTCATCAAGATCCAAAGGTGGGATGACCCTAAGGCCATCACCTTCAAATGTCATTCTTCTTTTCTTCAATTCAACAATAGTAGAATTTATTAAAGCCCAATCAATTCCTAACAGCGTGGGATAAGGATAGCTATCATAGACTATCTCAATCACCTCAAAGTCGACAAATGTTCTAACCCCATCAATGTATATAGGGACATGTTCTAGTCTTATGAAGGGGCTTAGAGCTTGTTGATTGGACATCCTGAGCTTGATAGGGGAATACATCAACTTAGGTTTTCCCATCAGTGCCCAGGTCTGCTTCGTCATGACATTGACCTTCGATCCTAAGTAGAGGACCACCTAATCTATATCATATTTTCCAATTTGAGTGTTAAGGTATATTTCATTATTTGTCATTCTCTTTTTGGATAGTTGATGTATTTTTTTATTCAATAGAGGATCTACCTTTCGTAGCTCATACTGTCTGATCAAATTTTGTAGCTCCTGTACAACGCTCTCATTCTTTATCAAATTAATACAAGTGCATAAGAAATCCATTAGTCTTCTTACCTCTTTTCCTTCTTCAGGCAAATAAGACTGATCAAAGGCTAGGGGCATTCCACATTCTCTCACTTTTGGTTGTGCCTTTGATGAAGAAGCCTGATCTCTTCTAAAATCTTTTCTTGCATCTTCAAATGTTTGCTTCTCTCTCTTTCAATCAAACTCTTGTGTCTTCTCCACAACTTTTCTGACTCCTGATTGTTTTGTAGTATTCCCCAGAGTCACCTTGTCTTCTCCTGTAGCAACGCCTCCTCTAGTGATGACAGTGAATCTAGGATCTGCTCTGTGAGGTTATGTTGTGATTAGTTGTACCTGTTGGTTTCCTCCTCGTCTTTCATGAAGTTTGGCTAATAACGCATGACAATCTTCTATGACATGTTCAAATGAGTTGCAGTAACTGGAACTGGTACAATATTTTTGACATTCCCTTGCCAAATGACCTAGTTGTGAACAGTTATAACAAATGATCTGACCTCTACCTCGACCCATACCTCCTCCTCGTCCTCTTCTTATGAATCCAAAACAAAGGTTGAAGTTTCCTCTTCCAGGGGAATAATACTACGTAGTGTTCCCTTCTTGTTGTACTTCACCTTGAATTTTGTATATATCCCTTGACCTTTCATGCATTAGGTGATAGGCCCTACAATCCCTATCATCATGCCCTACAGAATTACATAACATGCAATAAATATTTGTGGCTTTCTAAACATATTTTTTCATGTAATAACATTCACCATGGTGATGTCTAGTTATACATACCTCACACCAAGGTAGGGTAACTTGCTTCAAAGGGCTCGAAGCTCCAGAAGCCAAGTATTCATGAAACAGGGGGCAGTTCTCCTTATCATGGCCTTCTGACTTGCATCTGATACACCCGACGTCTTCTCTTTTATCTTTTCCCTTGTGTTTTTTCATATCCTCGACCTATAGTGATAATCTAGTTAGTTGACTCAAGATTTGACTCATACCTAAGTTGGATTCTCCCATAGGGGTTGATTCTAGCTTCATGGAAATCTCCAGTGCCTTAGCTTGCAAAGAAATCTTCTGTTGCATCAGAGGGACTCTGACGTGTGGTAAAAGGGAAGTATGAACCATTCCTTGTTCTGCTCTTCTGAGATCTAAAAATTTAGCCAAACTGTTAAGGTTTTAAACCTCTGATCAAACTCCCATATGGTTCAACTATTCTCTACTTGATTTCTTTCAAATCTATAATGCATTGTGACTCCAACTTGGGTTTCTTGAATTCTTCAACCAACACATTCTTTCTCTCATTCATGGGTTTAGGTTGTGCAATTCCTTGGAAACATTTCATGTACCATCTCAATGCGCGGTCTCTCAGGGTAGTACTAAATTGATCTCGTTTAATAGCTTTGTCGGTGACATTCTTAATACTCCATACAACTTCACATAGAAACCATTGTTGATCAAGATCTTCAGATCCATCTCCTCTAAAGGTGGGTAACCTCATCTCATCTGCCATAGATCTTCCTAGGTTTCCTGACTGATTGTGCATTGAATCACTTGTACCAGTGCTTTGAGTGCTCTGATAACTTAGGTTACTCTGGTTACTTAATGCTGCTAAAACAACAGGGGGTGTAATAACACTTAATTCAATAGTCTGTGCAATCCTTGAAGTTTTTGACTCTTCTCAACAATGTTATTTAGTCTTCTCTTCTTATGCCATAATGGACTCTGAATGTTCCTATTTTAGGAACTCTTCTTCTTCTCCACTGTATAACCCTTCTTCTTGTGTTGGTTCTTGACTTTGCTCGAATAAGTTCACAAGAGGAACTTCTCTGAAGGTCCTTCCACTTTGCGTGTGTTCGATCTTTGTGTCTCTTTAGCTGTCTGAATTCTTGGACATTATCTTTTTCATTCTGACCCACTACTGTATCTTCAATATGTTCTTCTCATGCAATAACATCTTTATCTTCAACTTCAAGAAGTGTAAAAAGTTTCCTCTAGGTTCTCTAAATAAATATCTCTCTGCTTGGCTATACGATTCTACCCTATCAATAGAAAAATCTGTGATATACCCTCCAATGGTACTATTGAACTAGTGATCTATTGCTCTTGACATGACGTTATCAACTATTTTTACATTCTTGATCAACACCGATGTCCAAACCACAAGCGGTCTAGATTTGATCTCAAACTTTCTATCTACTAATCTGGCCAGCCACTTGTATAGCTTCTTATGAGTTCCTCCAAAGAAAATATCATGTATATCAATAAAGATATACCTTCCCAACTAGTCTTTTGTGATAATATTAGGGTTCTTATTCTAAGCTTCTGTGAAGTCCTTTTATTGTTCTTCTATCCACTTTTGAATCTTTTTCTTTGATTGAAACCACCGTGACATTCCCTCAAGAAGATCTTGGTCCCAACAATGAAACCATTTGTTGGCACAGGGGCAGACTCAGGGTTAATCTCTAATAGCACACCAACAATCCCTAACTACTAGCCCTTTTGACAACACATATGAGGTAGATGCAGTCTCACCTGAAGTAGCAATAGGGGGTTGCAAGACATAGGTGTCTACAACCAGAAGAAATGTGAGTGGAATCAAGGCAACCACGCATAGTGATCATATTATTTTGTACAAACATAAACCTACTTCGCATAGTTATATATCAGATCTAACATACTAATGCATCATCAGAGTAACAGAGCAAAGAACACAACACAAATCACACACAACAATAGGATATACATGGTTCACCCTTTCCTTAGGTCTATGTCCATAGAACTGTTCTTTATAATATATTAGGTGAAATCTTATAGTTCTATCTATGATCTTAGCTTGTAGATCTCTCTCCTTCTCTCTTTTCTCTATCTCCCTTCCCTGTGCACCTAGCTACAAGGCGGATCTTCACACCCAATTGAAGATCTTACAACACAGACTTCTCTCACCACACAATACTCCTCTCTTAGTAATAACAACATTCACTCATCATCACATAATTGAACCCATATCAGGTCCTCTTGACCTTTATTTATACATTACAATAGCTCATCGATATCCTTAGGTCGGAGCCTAGATGTCTAAAACCCTAGATACCAAAACCCTAGGTTTCTAAAACCCTAGATCGACTTGACCCGCATTTTTAGGGCTTTGCCAACATGTCTTTCCTTCCTTCCTGCGAGTTTCTCCAAAGCATCTACTGGTGCCTTTTTCTGCTTGTTGAGTTGTCCACGATCCATCTTTCTTGTTGATATGTCTTCCCCGATATCCTCATCCAACGACTTTCTTTCTCTTACTTCACTCCATCTTTTCTGCTCTTTTTCTCACTTCGACCCAGTATTAGTCACTATGTCTTCCATGCATTTCACATTTCACCTTTTCTCCCTTAATATTTACTTACTTCCAGAACCAAGGGCCAACACACTTTCAACAACCTATAACATGTCAACCTGTCACTGTATCCAACATGTCATTGTCAACCTTTCACTGTCAACCGATCATTTTCACAACAACCTATTTGACCAATCATTGTCTCATGAAACCAAATCCATTCACATATGCATGAAACTCATGCTAAGATCACCAAGAGCATATCTCAAACCATATGATCAACATCACCAACACATGTCTCTACCAATAATGTAACGACCTTCATTAATTTGATCAATAATGAGTAAGAAATTGTTGGAAGATTGGTTGTTGTCATTGATGTCAACCCTAGTCATGGGTTTTGGACCACAAGATTGATGAAGTTATTTGGACATGAAGGAAAATGAACATGAAGATACAACACCCATGGATGGATAGTATACATCATGTTGTTTCTGGTGGTATGTGTCACGTCATGTGGATCCTCATGGTTGAGGAGAAATGAATTTTTGAAGATGACAAAGTGAATTGTACATGTAGGCCTTGAAGATAATTAAAGAAAAGAATTACAAAATAAGAAAGTGTCAGGTCAGCCCCAATGTTAAAAGGAAGTGACATAAATGGTATAAATAAACATAATTATACATTCATTTGATATAATTCAAATTTCAGAGAGAAGAAGAAGTAAAAGAAGGCCGGATTTCAAGGGAGGATGAAGTCTTTTGGTGATGTGTTCTAAGGTATGTTATTTTCAGGTCATCTTACCATTTTTTCTATAACTTTTTTTCTAGAATGATTCAGATGGTCAAATATCTATGGTATTGAGAATAAATATCAAGGTACCTCCGATAAAAATTTCAGCTCTTGATTCGCTATAATTATGGAGATACACTCTGTGGAATATAGGGTTTGTGACCAGTCCTGAAACTAGTCAAAAAACAGGTGTTCTGGGTAAAACAGTCATAGCTTTTTCATACAGACTCCAAATGCAGTGGGACCACTTCCATTGGAAATATTACGGACTGTAGTTTCTTTTGTGTGAGTTTCATAATCAGATGTTAAATATTGAGCGCGGGGCATGTTGTACAAGTTGGGTCTTCTGAACAGACCAGAATTGAATAAAGTTTTATTATCTCTCATATATTCTTGGGTGGAAGGAAGGGGAAAGGATAGAGAGT
>ML776605.1:1185284-1196826 GCA_009831015.1 Picea engelmannii
TTGAACTCTCCATCCTTGCCCCTTCCTTCCACCCAAGAATATATGAGAGATAATAAAACTTTACATTAAATCATCACCATCAACCAATCATCACATAGAACCTGATAATGCTTCCTGATACTTCTTCAATTTCTACAATTCTTGAATTCTTGGATTACTATGATCCTGTAGATAATATTACTCAATTTATTCTATGAAACTCTCCAATTTTCACTCCTTGACGCCTCCCCCAAAATAGGTTATAGAAAGAATGGTAGACTTTATTCAATTCTGGTCTATTCAGGAGAGTGAACTTGCACAGAATGCCTCACACTCAGTAATTAACATCCGATTTTGAAACTTGTACACAAGAAACTATAGTCTGTACTCTTTCCAATGAATTTTTTCCTACTTCATTTGGATTCTCTATGAATACGTTATGACTATTTTACCCTGAACACCTATTTATTGACTAGCTTCAGGACTGGTCACAAACCCTATCTTCCATAGAGTGTAGCTCCATAATTATAGCGAATCAAGAGCTGAATTTTTTACCAGAGGTACCTTGATATGTCTTCTCAATACCATAGTGATTTCACCATATGAATCATTATATAAAAAAAATTATAGAAAAAATGGTAAGATGACCTGGAAATAACATACCTTAGAACACATCACCAAAAGACTTCATCCTCCCTTGAAATCTGGCCTTCTTTTCTTCTTGTTTCCTCTAAAATTTGACTTGTATCAAATGAATGTATAATGATATTTATTTATACCATTTATGTCACTTCCTTTTAACATTAGGGCTGACCTGACACTTTCTTATTTTGTAATTCTTTTCTTTAATTATATTCAGGGCCTACATGTACTTCCTTCTTCAACTCACTTTGTCATCTTCAAAAATTCATTTCTCCTCAACCATGAGGATCCATGTGATGTGCCACATACCACTGGAAACAACATGATGTATACTATCCATCCATGGGTGTTGTATNTGCATGTGCATTTTCCTTCATGTCCAAATACCTTCATCAATCTTGTTGTCCAAAACCCATGACTAGGGTTGACATCAATGAAAACAACCAATCTTCCAACATATATAATAATATTATCAATCTCATCCTTAAAATGTAATTTTACATCTCATCTTTAACACCTTATTTTCGATATTAATAATGAATTTTCTTTCCTTTTTCCTCTTACCCTTTATCACATTTTATTTTATTCTTAACTTGCAGTATAATACCACCCTTCCAACTAATTCAATATTAACCTAACTTCACTATATCCATTCTTGACTAGTCCACATTATTATTTCTAATTATCTTATATTTTTGTACTTATCTAAACAACATTTTTTTCTTAATCCTAAGTCACCTTTTCGTCATTATCTAGTAATATTATATTTTTTTCATATCCACCCTCTTATTATTTGTCATTCTTACGATTCTCTTAATCCCTTATTGTTTTTTCATCTTTTTATTCTTTATCTCAACAAACATTTTTTACTTTATTATTTAATCCCTCACCTAACTCCTCAAAGGTCACCTTCCTTTCCATTTCTTTAAATACAAATCCTCAACATTGGTTTCTTACTGTAGAGCCTTTTGTTGTCCTTAATAATGGGTGGAGTGTCCACTCAAAACATTGGATGTTTCAAAACCTATGTACACAGTGCTTATCCGGAAATACAATCTAAGATACAAACATATTAGTTCAAGATAAGAATGCAGATTTGGAAATGGAGGAAGAATAAGGAGCCTTCATTCATGAGAAAGAATCCAAGGGTTAAAATATGTGTGTTGGTAATGTAGAGACAGAATCCAATGGGCAGTAGCCCAAAGGGGAATAAGAAACATTATTAGATAGTGTGAGAATCTTGAAAATAGAAATGTAGAGTTACAAACAAGAGAATGAGAATAAGATGAGAGAGAAAAATCAAATAAATTCTCAAGTGATGGAAATATTAAACAAGTTTCATAGGTAGGAAAGGAATGATCAGGCTCAAGACAAGAGGAATATGGTCAACATCATGAAAGAAGAGGTAACTATAGAAGAGTTGATCATTCAAGAAGTACTAGAATAACTCATGGACTCATTCACCTCCTTAATCAACAAGGAATTTTTATGCATATGAAGATTCCATAATCAGTCAAGAAGTGTCCCATATTGGGAACCAAAGAAGAATTCATGAATTAGAAAGTTTGCAAAGAGATTTTAGGAATATTAAGCCACCATAATTTGATGGTGAAAGAGAAAAATAACATGGCATTGAAGCCTAGTTGTTGGGAATCGGGAATTATTGCCAATTGCACAATTATTAAACTAACCTGGAAGCTAGAATTGTTCCATACCATTTGGATGGAAAGGATACCATGTCATGGGATCAATTGAAGAAATTTAATCACATTAATGAGAACATTTTCACATGGAAATATTTCAATATATATTTCTAGAAGGAGTACCTTCCAAAAAATTTATATGATAAAAAAATGCAAGAGTTGTTTGAACTCATATTAGGAAGCATGACCATGGTAGGATATGAAAATAAGTTCTTGGGATTGTTGAAGTATGTAAGATTTATAAAATATGAGAAGTTAAATACATAGAGGTCCTTAAGTGGACTTCCATCCTTTTATAAATAAAATATTCAATATGATGAACCCGAAACTTTGAAAGAGAAAATCATGAAGGATAAGTACCTATATGAGAAAGGAAAGGGAAGAGAATGTTTAGACAAGTTTTGGAAGGATCAAAAGAAAAATAAATTTGATTAAAGAAAGAAATGATTCAAACCTCCTTTCAATAGAAATATCCCTAATAAAAATCAGCAAGATTAGTCTGCTAAAAATGAGTCCAAGAGATAAGAATCCTTTGGGAAAAGGGGAAGACCACCAATCCAATGTTGGGGATGCAAAGAAGATCATATGCACAAGTATTTCCCTCATAGAGTAGAGATAATAGGGACCATGAACAATATCCAAGAGGATACAACATTAAAATACATGGGCATAATATATGCATCTTTAGAAGATCAACACAAAAAATACCAACCCCATATTATCAAAGTAGATGGTAAGATCATTAATAAACCTGCTAATATTTGAATTGATTCAATATTAAACCAGTGTTACATTGATCCTAAAATGGTGGACATATTACATTTTGAGAAACATAAGATTGAAAAGTCAAGTTTGATTCAAGTAGCAACTGGAACGAAAAGAAGGATCAATGAAATTATTTAAGGTTTCCCAATAAATATGAATGGAGTGAGTACTAATGTTGGTATGAATATAATTCCATTAGGATCTTATGATATCCTAATTATAATTTATTGGTTAGACCAACATCATGTTGTATTAGACTTTCATAACAAGAAATTTACATGTTTTGATTAAGAAGGAAAACATAGCATTGTAAAAGGGATTCCAAGACCTATTTCTATTAGGGATATTTCAACCTTAAAACTAAAGAGATATTTTAGGAAGGGGTTTAAATTGTATGCATATCATGTGGAGGATCTAGAAAATAATAAAGGACCAAGCCTTGAAGATTTTTCAGTATTGAATGAATTGGAGATGTATTCCAAGACATACCTGGATTCCCACCTAAGAGGGATATATATTTGTCTATTGATTTAGTACCAAGAGTTTCCCCTGTATCAAAATATCCTTACAGAATGGGTACATTGAAATTAAAAGAACCACAATTGGAACTAAAAGAATTATTGAAGAAAGGGTACATACACCTAAGTTTCTCACCTTGGGGAGCACCAATACTCTTTGTCAAAAAGAGGGATGGAACATTGAGGCTATGTACTAAGTTTAGATAGCTAAATAAAAAAATTGTCAATAAAAAATACCCTCTACCCAGAATTCATGATATATTTTATCAACTAAGAGGAGAAAATATATTTCCAAATATAGACTTGAGATCCAAAAACCATTAAGTAAGAATCAAGGAAGAATATATCAGTAAGACATCCTTTAGAACCTGGTATGGAAATTGTGAATTTGTAGTGGTTCCATTTGGACTGACCAATGCACCAACTGTGTTTATCTGCTTAATGAATGACATATTTAGAAATTATCTAGATAAGTTTTTCATTTTTTTCTTAGATGACACATTTATATATTCTAATTCAGAGGAAGATAATGAACATCAATTGACGTTGGTACTGCAAGTACTAAGAGAACATCAAGTGTATCCCAAGATAAGAAAGTGTTTTTTTACCAAAAATAGATCCATTATTTGGGACTCATGATTTCTGAATAAGTTATAGCAACATATCTTGAAAATAATTAATCCATTAGAGGATGGATAACACCAAGAAATTTTTCAGAAGTCAAATATTTTATGGGATCAGTTGGATACGACTGGGTATTCATAAAAGAATTCTCTAATATTTTTCATCTTATCACTTTTTTGCAAAAGAAGGGAATTAATTTTGAATGGACAACAAAGTTCGAAGAAAACTTTATTTTATTAGAGGAATTGCTTGCTAGTGCACCTATTTTAAAGGTTGTTGACCCAAATGCAAGCTTTTTGATATGTACATATGCATGCAAGGAAGGAATTGGTGGAGTCCTCACTCAAAATGGTTATGTCATAAGTTATGAGTCTAGAAATATTAAAGAACATGAGAGGAATTATGCCACACATGATTTGGAGCTTGTTGACATAGTTTATGAATTCAATATGTGGAGGAATTATCTCATAGGAAAGAGATTTGAATTAAGAATAAACCATGGTGGTCTGAAATATATCTTTGAACAACCAACCTTGAATGTGAGGCAAACAAGATAGTTGGAATTTTTAAGTATCAAAGGAAAAGAAAATAATTTTTTTGATGCACTCAATAGAAGAATCCATCTCATGCATGCTACAACCATTAGTATGCATCAGTCATATTTGAAGAACAAAATTTTAGATGTTGTTGTTGTTGGATTACTGAGAGGGGGGGTGAATCAGTAATAGAGCAATTTAATCCATTTTCACCATAAAATGAATTTTTTATATCAATGTAGCATTATCATTCATTAGTTGCATAGTAAATAAAAAATGAACAAATGAGAAATCACTCACATACACAGTACACCAAGGTTTTACATGGAAACCCAAAGTGGGAGAAAACCACAAAATGTTTTTTCTTATATGTCTTTAAGAATTACATTCATTGGAAGCACCAACTTCCTTTGTTTTCTAGATGTAACTGGAAGGAGGCTCCAACCCCCTAGTTTCTCTGGCTACAACATGAGGGAATATCCAACTCCAACTTGAGGGAATCTCCAACTCCCCAATTCTTTGGTTACAACCAGAAGGAGGATACAACTCCCTATGTTCTACAAATACAATTGGAAGGTGGATACAACCACTTGTCCTTGCCCCATCCAACTACCTTGAAATAGAAGTAGAATGATGGAACCATTGTCACACTATCACTGTGAGATATACCACTGTAACAACCTGTACCAATCAAACTGCACCAAACAAATTGTCACAACATGTACCAATAACCTGTTCCAACATGGTATTACTAGATTTGGATCTGTTATGAATAATTTATGACATTTTTACCCGAAACACCTGTTTTAGACCAGTTTCAGGACTAGCCACAAAACCTATTTTCCACGGCGTTTAACTCCAAAAATACAATGACCCACAAGATGAAATTTGTATCACAACTACTTCGACATTTTTCCTCAATGACCTCCCAATTTCATGGTCAGAATCATTCTATAAAAACATTTATTGCAAAAATGGTGAGATGACATGTAAATAACATACCTTAGAAAGCATCATCAAAATAATTTATCCTCCCTTGAATTTCGGCCTTCTTTACTTCACCTTCCCTATGAAATATGGCTTAGATATCCTTTGGTTACCTCAGTAACTTGTAGATATTCAATATGTTCAAGTGGGATTAAAATGAGAGAGCCTTGCCTCTTATTTATAATTTCATGTAGCTTCCTCAAGGGGTTACATTTTAACCATCCCAACCCACTTTCCTTATTTTAGGGTTAACCCACTTCTAACCACTTGTCCACTTGGTAATTTATCCTTTAACTTTATTATATAAATAATTTATTTTGTATCATCTTTGACTTATAGTACACTAATCACTTCACTTTATTGTTTGTATAGTTTCTTCTTTGCAAACACTTTGACTACTTTAACCTTTTGGGGCTTCTAGATGACTCATGATGGTTCTCCAACTTCACATGGCCATAAATATCTAACCATGAGGAGCTATGTGACGTTCCACACACCACCAAAAATGACATGACATGTAATATCCATATAGAATAGTATTACCTGCAAATATATAAAAACTCATATCATTATCCATCAAACAAACTTGGGTCCATTACACAAACCTTTTTGTTATCGGAATTCGCTACCGAAATTTATTCAAGGGTTCACATCAATGAAAACCAACCCAATTAAACAACAATCTCCCCCTTTGGCATTGATGGTAACACTCTAATGAAATACTGAAGTCATGTTATTAAATACTGAAGTCATATCACTCATGCTCCCCCTGTGACCATCGATCCCCTTGGAACCATGCCTTTGTGCTCTGCATGTGATAAATATCTCCCCCTTTTTCATCAATGGAAAAGGTATCTTTCCATCCGGGGTTTCTCCCCTTAACCGAAGTGTCCTTGGAGATACTTCCCCTAACTGAACTCTTCCTTAAACTGATCTTCCAACCTAAAATGTCCTCTTTATGGTGCATCCTCATGTACATCTAAGACATATAATATAATAATACAACATCATTCATTTTGGAGTAGAAATTACTCCTAGTCTCTGGAAAAAATACTCAAAGGCTTCCCGTGGAAGTGGTTTTGTAAATATGTTTGCCACTTGTTCTTTTGTTCCCACATATTCAACTCCGATGTTCTTCTCTGCAACCTGTTCCTGTAGAAAGTGATACTTGATTGGAATGTTCTTCATCTTGGAGTGCATCATTGGGTTCTTTGAGCATCATCGGGTTCTTTGAGATATTGATGACACTTGTATTATCACAATATATTGGAATGAGATGATCTTACTCAACCTGTATATCTATCAGATTTTGTTTCATCCATAGAACTTGTGTACAACATGTTTTTGTTGCAATATACTCTACCTCAATTGTAGATAAGGATAATGTTGATTTTTTCTTTCTTAGCCATGATACTAAACACTCACCCAAGTAGAATGTTGCTCCACTGGTGCTTCATCGGTCATCAATGCAACCTTCCCGATTTGCATCTGTGTAGGCAATAAGTGTTAGATCCTTTCCTTTTGGATACCATAATCCAAACTCCTATGTTTCTTTGAGATATCTGAAAATCATCTTCACTGCTAAAACATGTGCTTCCTTTGGTCCTAATTGAAATCATGCCACCTGTCCAACTGCCTGTATTACATCTGGTCTAGATGATGTCACATATAGTAAGATTCCAATCATTGACCTATATTTCCTCTGGTCTGTAGACTTTGAATCATCATATTTTATCAACTTGCAACTAGTTTGCATGGGAGTGGTAATTGGTTTGCAATCTTCCATTCTAAACCTCTTTAGCATTTCTTTGATATACTTAGTTTGAGAAATAAAAATTCCTTGGTTGTTTTGATGTATCTGAAGACCCAAAAAGAATGATAGTTCTCTGAGTAATGACATTTCAAATTCATTATGCATATCCTTTGCAAATTTCTGCCTTAACTTGTCATCATTGGTTCCAAAAATAATATCATCAACATAAACCTCAATTAATAAAATATTATCTCGAGTTACCTTGATGTAGAGGTTATTTTATGCACTTCCTTTTATGACCCCTCCCTATTGTACATATTTATCTAGTCTAGAGTACCATGCTCTAGGAGCTTGTTTTAGACCATACAAGGCCTTCTTAAATTTGCACACGTAATTTGCATTCTCTGACAATTGAAATTCTTCTGGTTGTTCGAAGTAGACTTCTTCTACAAGTTCCCCATTCAAAAAATTTGATTTCACATCCATCTGATACACTTTAATATTCTTGTAGCATGCATAAGCTAAAATCAATTGGATTTCTTCCATTCTAGAAACTAGGGAAAATGTCTCTTCAAAGTTGATTCCTTCAACCTTGTGTATCCTTTACATACAAATCTAGCTTTGTTCCTTGTAACATGTCCATCTTCATTCAATTTATTTATGAATACCCACTTTGTGCCAATCACATTCTTATTCTTTGGTCTTGGAACCAATTCCCAAGTGTCATTCTTCTCTAATTGATCCAATTCTTCATCCATGGCCTTATTCCAAAATTCATCATTGTTGTCCTCTTCAAAACTGTTTGGTTCAATCATAGATGAGAGTGCTAGGTGTGTTTGTTCTAGTGAATGGATTATTCATCTAGTCTCAACTCCTACATCTTTGTTTTTGATAATTTGATTTGGAGGATGACTCTTCTGTACTCATTTGCTAGGTGTATTTGGAGGAACTTGCTTAACTTTATCTTCTACTTCTATCTGATCTTTTTCATCTTTCCCTTCTACTTCTTCTTCATCTTTTGTTTCTTCTTTTTAAATGAATTTCATTGATTCCTTTTCTTCTTCCTTTAATTCTCATCTACATGTTTAAAAAATTATTACATTGATGCTTACCACAACTTTGTTCACCCTAAAAGTGTAACACTTTTATACTTTCCTTGTACTTGAGTAACCAACAAGTACTCCTTTTTCCACACAAGAGTCAAACTTTTCCATTCTTCCATCTCTTTTTGATCCAGGTGGATAAACTTCCGAGGCCATTTTGAGGCCCTAAACGATGTTTTTTGAGAAAATGGGGAGCAACATGGATCATATATCACTGTTCCTCACCCAAAAGTTGTAGTTATCGGATAGATATTTCCAACGAGCTATTGAGCACCCCAAACAGAGATTGTATGCAAAAGTTACACCCCTGGGAAGTTGACGTATCAACAACCCTCATCGAGGCCCACAAACCTTTTCGATTTTCATCTTCCAGGGTTAGGGTTTTGGATTTTACTTTTGATAAAAAGGCCCTTAGAGAGTCATTGTAATAATCATCTTCTTACGAATGTGAGTATCCGTCACATCTCTTCTCAAATATAAGATTCCACCATTCTAGTGAGTCTTTCACTCTGTATTTTACAGTCTCTGTACATTTATTTCATTAATAGAAATAGTGTATTACTGTATATATTTGAATCTTGTTTTATTTTCTCTATATCTCTGTTATATTGTTGTCTCTCTTGCAATATCTCTATGCATTTCTTTATTATATCTCCGATCTCATTTCGTGTTGAAAATAATCTAGATCAGTGGTATCAGAGCAGGCTACTCTTGATCGTTTTCAGTGCATGTCCCCGACGAGGTCTGAGTATAGAAAGTTGGGTCTCGAGCTTGTCTCTCTTGAGGACAATCTCTCTTGCACACCCAAGAAACCCTCAATGGCAGAAGAAAATAAAAATGATGGAGTAGACAATCCTATCAGTTTGTTGCTTGAGCAAGCTCTCATACGATAGAGGGATGAAATGATGGATAATTTTTCCCACATCCTTCAATGTCTGCCAATAGCAACAGGAACATCTTCATCAAGTGGCCACTTTGGAGGCACCTCACCTTTCAAGGTACAAGTTAATTTTGATATTCCCATATTTGAAGGTCAAATAGATGCAGATGCCCTAGATAAATGGTTAAATATGCTAGAAGGTTATTTATCTGTTCATAATTTTTCTGACAAGGAAAAGATCACCTTCACACTCCTTAAGGGTCTCCCCCATGTCAAACATTGGTGGGAAACTTACTGGGAGCATAGTTCCACAGAGGAGTCTGGAATATATGGGGCTGAGCCCACTTGGGATTTTTTTGTGGATGCGGTAAAGGAACAGTACTACCATGTTGGAAACTATGAGGACCAGTACATGAGATGGACCAAACTACGGAAAGAGAGGGGCAAAGTAGTTTGAGAGTTCACCAATACCTTCCATACCTTGCACACCAAGCTGGGTATCAAAGACTCTAAACGACATTTGGTTCTAAAATACCGTGGGGCTCTACACAAACACATCCAAACTGAAATGGATTTTCTGGACATCTCATCACTCGATGTTGCTTATCAATATGTTGTTAAAATCGAGCAGAAGTTTGTTGATGGGCGAAATTGACCACTCATCAACTGGAGGGGTGGATCTAGTTCGAGGTTATCTAAATAACCCAAGACATTTGGATTAATCCACTCCAACAGGTTTAGCAGCTCTGTTAGCCGATCTAAGTCCTAGGAAAATGAAAGAAAAACTAAACTAAAGAAAGTAATCTAAGTGAAAAACAACTACTGCAAACTATATACAAATCTAAAATATATATATACAGTTTACTAACTAATATTATAAAACAATAATTCTACTTATTAAATGTTTAGTTATCAATACAAATAAATCTTGATTATATATACAACATTTACAAAATACAAATTTTGATCGAAATTTGCAAAATCATTTGTGAATGGTCTTATGACAGCGAAGCTATTATTTTGGATTTTTATAACTTTTATGAAAAAGAAATGAAACAACAACTATCTAGCTAAGCAAAAAAGATAACAATCTGTACTATATATCTATTTAAACTACAAAGAATTCTCAAATTAATTGACTATTTAATTGCAAATAACAAACTAACCTGAAGTAGCGTTTCCTATTTGTCATGTGCATAGTACTCGATTTAGCTGTTTGATGGGGGAAACCCGCACCAGATTTTCCAAAAAGCTTCTCGTAAACAGGAAGCAGCGACGCTCTTGAATACGAATGACAGAACAAACAAGAGATATAGCAACGGAAACTTTATAGTTTACAGATCATCACATTTAGATAAATCATTATGCAAAGATTTGTACATAATTGTTTATTTAACAAAGAAAATAAACCTTCTATTCATTAAATTAAAACAGGGTAATTGTTGTAAGTAAAATGAGATACATCAAATATGGACAAAAATTAATTCATATCGCATCAACCTGTAACAAGTATTGATATCTAAAGTAATCAATAATTTGATTACAAATTAAAATGCACAGAAACTTGAACAAAAGTAAGATGAATTGAAGCTAAAGTCGTACAACAAATCCACTTCTATTCGAGTCTGTATAATCATCAACCCATAGTCTTTGTTCTCCCAACAGTGATGGATTGTTTACAAAAAATAATAAGTATATAAAGGCCATAGGGTGAAACATTCCCTGTGGAAATCATCAAAAATGTTTGCAAAAGATATGGGGACAATCTCCCAAATCCCTATTTCTAACTAAGACTAACAACCTAAACCAAAACTGTGTAACAAAAAGCATGTTCAAAACTGCCATAATCGATCCAATTCCCATTGAAATCCGTGTGTACCTATAGATTCACAAAAAAAATAACAATTTTAGATTGTGTTTAATTGTAAAATCAACAGAAATTAGAATTTTATGACTAGCTAACAGAATCTCACGATTCTGTAGCTGGTCATTATTTGCAAACAAAATCGTATTAAATTAATCCAATGGTAACATAAATGTATGCGATCTATC
>ML776605.1:1196876-1229529 GCA_009831015.1 Picea engelmannii
TTTATGACTAGCTAACAGAATCTCACGATTCTGTAGCTGGTCATTATTTGCAAACAAAATCGTATTAAATTAATCCAATGGTAACATAAATGTATGCGATCTATCAAACAAATCCTTTATTACTAATTCAAAGAAAACAAAATCATTTTCTATTTCAAAACAAACAGAATAGTTTATGCTAATTCAAAACAAATGAAATCATTTCGAAGTCATTATTAAAATATCATACCTTGGTTTTAGGGATACGATCTGTTCAAGCTATTTTCGAATTGGTAATGGCAGTGGCTGCCTCCACATTTTTAAAGACAACAGAGCCTATTGACAAGCTTCTTGAAAATATTTGGATCGATCAAGGGTTCACATAAGGCTGAGGCACAAGGCTGGACAGGTGAGAGGGGTTCTGAGGCATAGGCCTGGAGAATTCACAAATATTTCAACACTTGCAACTAGAACAAAACGACCCTTTCAGCCACAGAGAAAATCTGAGTTTTGACCTCTAAAAGATTAGCTATATCTCTGTAATGACTCAATTTCTGAGGAATCCACCCATGATGAAGGTAAAAGGGGTCATTTCAGTTCTATGTTTTGAAGGGTTTGATCTAATTCAAAACCATTTGCCCAGAATCACTCACACAAAAACGTGTCTCTGGGAGGAAATTACAGGGTTAGCCTAAGCAGTCTTTTCTGACACTATCAAACCATAACAGAGTCTGGACACCATGGGGTTCAATTCACACTACAGGGGCCATAGTAGATAGCACACGGTCAACAGGGTAATCAGTGAGGGGGTTTGACAGCGTAGACACAAAACCATTTTCCCGCAGGTTTTCCCAAAACAAGCAGAGGTAGCCAAAAATGCAAGGCAGACGTTAATTCTTATGCATGTGAGGGTGGTGTAGTAGTTTGATACCATGGATAACTATCTTAATAGTTGTACAATCGAAGACACCTTGGTAAAGAGTTTCATTCAAATCATAATGGCGTATATCAAAAAGCATTGTAAACAAAATGTCAAACGAATAACCATTTAAAACCATGACATACATGACCAAAAGTCGATACGAATGTTTGAATAAACAATAGCATTTGTATGATTTAAAAGAAACCAACATGTCTAACATTGCACCAATGATTTGAGCCCAAAATGTGTTCTATAAAACCATTGCACCAAGGATTTGACCAAAATATCATATAACCATTGCATCAACAAACTTATAAATCGAAACCATATTAACAAAAGTCAAATGCAAAGTGAGTGGTGAGTTGGTGTTTTGGTAAATGTGTGAGCAGTGGTGAGTTGGAGGTAAAAAGAGTTATGACCACATAAACAAATAGGTTCATAACAATCCAAAATATCATTCTAATGCCATCAACATGAATCCCAACTGTAGGTTTTCACGCTTGCAATCTTGAAAATGAAAACGAGAAGCATATATGCGAAAGCAAGGATGGTAGTGTCATTTTATTTAAAAAATTGCGATGAGTATTGAGGGTTGAAAACCCTTGTGTAGGTAGCTTGTAAGGAAAAGATAAAATTTCAAAATGGCTGCCAACAAAGTTTAAGCATCAGAATAAATGGGAATTCAGGTCTGCAAATCCGCAACAACCAAAGTATGACAAAGACAACCCTAACAAACAGTCTCTCAAAAACCAGTCCAAGACATAGGAAAAGAAGGGTCACAGGAAGACAGAGAAGGACACTGAAAAATGGTGTGATTTCCACAAAAGCCCCTGGCACAACACCAATGAATGTCACTCAAAACAGTCATTGGTGGCCGAGATCAAAGAAAAGGACCCAAACCCTGATTCAAAATATGATTCTAAAAATAATGGAAAAAGACAGATCATCAACGTAGACCCCACTGCTATTGTCGTGACCACAACAATTCAACCAGAAGAACCAACAGATCCTGAAGAGGGGGAGCACCTTTTTCATTCAAAGATGTGTGTGAAGGGGACCCTGTTGCATTTTGTTGTTGATAGCGGAAGACAAAAGAACTTCATATCAGCAGAGGTCATCAAATAGTTGGGATTGTCAACAACACCACACATGCAGCCATACAACATCGGGTGGCTTTGCCAAGGATGAGATCTTCATGTCAGCCAACAATGTCGATTTTCATATGACATCCAACGCTTCAAGGATGAGGTATTATGTGATGTTTCCCCACTAGATGTTTCTGATGTTCTCTTCGGCCAACCATATATGTGGAAGCGCCATGCTATTTATGAGTCTCAACCCCATAGTGTCATTGTTACTTTAGGGAGTCATCTCTACAGAATACCAGAGGTAGTTCCAACCACTGCCCCATCTAAACAGTGCTGCAAGGTAGTATCTCATACTACAAAATTCATCTTTTTTACAATCTGTTCAAAAGGTGAATAGAAGGATACTACAACCACCATCACTTCGGCCCAAGCACCTTCTATCCAACAGAAGCAGGTCAACAAGGTTGCAACAAAGCACAAAGATTCCTTTTGCACACATTCATCTAAGATAGCCAAACTGGTTAAAAAGGTCCAAACCTTCTAGCCAAAGGTTCGTGATAGCCTTCAACAAGCTAAGCAACACCACTTCTCTAGCAAGGCAAGCAAAACACCAAGATTCAGATTCAACAATTGCTTTCCCCTCTCCCCCGAGAACTCAATGCAATGGAGACCATTGATTCCTAAGGAGGGAGGATTGATCTAGGTGGATATCGGTGGCCACCAACCTTCTCCAACTGGCCCAAAACATGTTTCTGGAAATTTTGGTAATTTACTATTTTTAGTAGTTTTTGACTTCCGAGGCCATTTTGAGGCCCTAAACAATGTTTTTTGAGAAAATGGGGAGCAACATGGATTGCAGATCGATGTTACTCACCCAAAATTTGTATTTCTTAGATAGATATTTCCAACGAGCTATTTAGCGCTCCAAACGGAGATCGTATGCAAAAGTTACACCCCTGGGAAGTTGACGTATCAACTACCCCCATCGGGGCCCACAAACCTTTTGTCTTTTCATCTTCCAGGGTTAGGGTTTTGGATTTTAGTTTTGTTAAAAAGGTCCTTAGAGCCTCATTGTAATAATAATCTTCTTATGAATGCGAGTAGCCATCACATCTCTTCTCAGAGATAAGCTGACACCATTCTAGCGAGTCTTCCACTATGTATTTTACAGTCTCTGTACATTTATTTCGTTAATAGAAATCATTTATTACTGTATATCTATGACTCTTTTTTTATTTCTGCTATATCTCTATTATATTTTTCTCTCTCTTGCAATATCTATGTGCATCTCTTTATTATATCTCCAATCTCATTTCGTGCCGAAAATAATCCGGATCACTTTTGATGTAGCATTTGTTCCAAATACTCCGAAGTGGTTCACATTTTTTGGTCTTCCTTTCCATAGCTCATAGGGTTTTTTTTTCAATGTTGTTTATGATAATTACTCTGTTTTGAATGTGAATCATTGTATGCACTACATGTGTCCAAAATATATATGTCAATTTGGAATTCATTATCATTGTTCGAGCCATTTCTTATATTGTCTTGTTCTTTCTTTCAACAACTCCATTCTGTTGAGGTGTCCTAGAAACAAAGAATTTCCTTTTTATTCCATGCATATTGCAGTAGTCCATAATATCCTTTGAAGTGAACTCTCCTCCATTATCAGATATCAAACATTTTATTTTTGAATCCATTTCATTTTCAACCATTTCACTGTAGACCTTGAAGTTTTCAAAATATTATGAGTTATTCTTGAGAAAGAAAACTGCAATCATTATTGTATAATCATAAACTAATAGCATAAAGTATTTCTCACCTTTTAAACCCTTTGTTGTATTTGGTCCAACTATATTAGTATGCACAATTTCCATTGGTCTTATCATTGAATATTCCTTTGATTTAAATATGGTCTTTGTTTGCTTTCCTTGTTGATAATGCTTGCATAAAGTCTTGGTTGGTTTCGTGATATGGGGAATTTCTCTAATTGCTTCCTTTTTTATGACTTTTATAAGGTTATCAAAGTGTATGTGGCCCATTATTTTGTTCCATAGCCAAATGTCATCTTCCTTTCCTAAACAACGCTTTTGATTTCCAATTTCACTTAATACATATATGCTGCTTGAAGTTCTTGTAGCTGTTGAAATCAATTTTCTTGAACCATTTTTTATTATCTCGCACTTTTTTGAATAGAAAGTAACATTATGACCTTGGTCACACATTTGAATCACACTTAGAAGATTATGTTTCATATCTTCTACTATTAGAAAATTTTCTTCCTTAGTATTTGTGTTTCCAATTCTGACTGTGCCTTTTCCAATGATTTTAGTTGAATCCTCATTTATGAAGGAGACTGATCCATCTCTTTCCTTTCTTAATGTAAGAAACTTGTCTTGATCACCTGTCATGTTTTTTGAACAACCACTCTCAGCATACCAACCAAGTTTATTCTTCTTAGCTTGTAGAGAAAGTGTGCATTCTTCATTGCTATACCAATTATTCTTTCTTATCCATGTTCTCTTATGAGGTTCATGTTTGTGACTGTTGTTGTTATGTTGTGGTTCTCTAGGAGGAATTTTCATTCTGCAATCTTTAGCGATTAGTCCAAAGTTGTTACACTTGTAGAATTCTACTTCAGTGCTCAATGATTCAAACCTGTTGTAACTTCTTCTCTGTGTCTCACTAAGCCTTCCTGGATAACCCTTTTGTGTATGACTTTCAAAAAAAAATTATGTTCTTGCTGTTAGCTCTGCAATTCATAGCTTTATGTCCAAAATTATTGCATGCATAACATAAACCAAAAAATATAGTTTGATACCTGGGAGTTGAAGATATTTTGAAAGGAGTTTCTCTTCTGAATCCTTCTTCTTCATGACTCCTGTATGTTTATGTCGGTCATTGATTTTGAAATCTGAATCTTCTCGGTGGAGGAGTGTCCCTGTAATATTCCTTGTACGTCTTCCTATCCCCTTTGTTTTTTTCTTCATATCTTTTTGGATATGTTCATTGTTCTATTGTTTTGGAGCTTGATCCTTTTTCTGTCTGATTGTATCCAAATCCAGATTTGTCATGATGAGGATTTTGACTACTGATAATGTTATCCAAAACTTTTGAGTTGTTCTACATATTTTTATCTCTAATATCCTTTATTAATGTGGCAATCTCTTCTTCCAAACTTCCAATGATCATGTCTCTTTCTTCTAGTTGTTCTTTGAGTGCTTCTTCAATTCTTGTATATTCTTCTATTTGAACGTTCAAATTTGTGATCATTTGTTCTAGTTCCTGAGTGTCTTCTTTTTTGTCTAGTTCTTCTTGTAGCTCCTTGTTTTTCTTCTTTTCTCTTATTATAACTTCTATGGCACACAAAAATTATTCTCAGTAGTCAAATTCTTCCTCTTCATATTCTTCTTTGGTGTCTTCTTTATCAAATTCTTCTACTTCCATGAATGAAACTCTTTCTATCTCACTGTCACTCACTACTACATATGAGCAGATTATTCCATGAAAATTTTCCACGCTTCAACTAGTTTCATATTTTTTTTAAACAGGGAAGGATTTTCATTACTATTGCCACGAAAGTTCGTCGCAATATAGATGAAAATATTATTTTAATCTAGTCCATATTTTTGTCGCTATAGTGATGAACTTTCACATTAACCCATCATGATGATATTTTTTGTTTTGCATGCCCTTAATCTTATCACGCTTTACAAATCATTCTTTCATGGGGGTTTAGAATCAATGGTACGCATATCTAGATAAGCTGGTGGTCAAAAACATCTACCACCTTAGGATAATTACCATATAGTTAATGAGGGAAAGGCATTAATTTCATTGTAAAAGAGAATGCATCTCATTCTAATGTGTATTTTGCATGAGCTCTCTTACTTGAGATATAGTTACCCATTTCATTACAATTTCCTACATATCTTTTTGCAAGACCACTTTAAATGACAAAGAGGCCAAGAAGGGAGTAGGTTCTAAGTCCCTTCAATACCCATGAGTGGTATGATAGTTGTTTAGTTTAGTAGAAAATTTCCACCCCAATAAATATGCTAGTTCGCTCAACTCTAAGAAGTTGGAGAGTAATAAAATTAATTGTGAGAATATCTATCATGTGATAGTTGAGTTTGGGGATAATTTGAAGGACACATAAGAATTGCATTCCCACTAATTAGCTAAATTTAAGGAGAAGGATCTCTCACTATTGAAGAAATTATGTTTTGCAACTAGTTTCCCAATGTTTGAAAATGAGATGAGTAGGGAGGTGGTTTTTAAAAATAAAGTGTCATGCTTCTTGGATATTATCATGATCAAGGTTCTTAAGTTCAAACCCCTAATTTTCATGGAGGAGTAGGTTCAACTTCTTGCAAAATCCAAGCTATCCCAAAATCCAGGAGGGAACTTATTCTCAATCGACTAAGAGAAGCCTTTAGTGTAAAGATATGCTATATCTCCATCTAGTATAATTTATTTTAATTTAGGCAAATGTTGTGTTAATGTTAATGTTAATGTTTTATTTTTATTTTTATTTTATTTAATTAATATATATATATATATATATATATATATATATAATAATAAAAAAAAATGCATATGGAAAAATTAAAACATATGTCCCACGCATCTGATCTCCAAACCAAAATGCACCAAAACACATTTGAGCTAGGACAGAGAGCGAGCTACTTCGACCCGCACCTACACTCCTAACCGCATTTGAGATCGACAAAGAGCGATAGAGGAGGCTGAGAGGAGGCCAAGAGTGAGCTAGATTGACAGAGAGAGAGCTAGGAGGTCAACCCTCACCGCATTTGAGCTCTCCATCGACAGAGAATATATATATATATATATATATATATATATAATAAAAAAAAAATGCATATGGAAAAATTAAAACATATGTCCTGCGCATCTGATCTCCAAACCAAAATGCACCAAAACACATTTGATCTAGGACAGAGAGCGAGCTACCTCGACCCGTGCCTACACTCCTAACCGCATTTGAGAACGACAAAGAGAGATAGAGGAGGTTGAGAGGAGGCCAAGAGCGAGCTAGATTGACAGAGAGAGAGCTAGGAGGTCGACCCTCACCGCATTTGAGCTCTCCATCGACAGAGAACGATAGAGGAGGCCGAGAGCAATTTAGGAGGCCAAGAGCGAGTTAGGATGCCGAGAGCGATAGAGGAGGTCGAGAGTGACAGAGGAGCATTGATAGAGGAGGATATCTATCCCTAGCATGACAGAGGAGCATTGATAGAGGAGGCCAGCCAGCCCTAGCATCGATAGAGGAGGCCAACAATGTCAACAAATTGGGTAATTTTTTATAACATTTTAAAACCCTAAATTGAGAACTGAATACCACTTTTTTCCTTGTTGGCCACCTCATAGCACACATCCATTTCTAATTATCCATTTTCCTACTTTCAGTTATACTCCTTGCACTTAGGAGATGATCATATTCATGATGGAATTCAATTAGTTGTCAAATACCTTGATAATGATCTTATAGATGATATTTCAATATAGAGAGATGGGCCTTAATTTGCATGCAAAGGTTTCTTCACTTTCTTTGGGGAAAAGTGTTATAAAAGTGGCAATAAGATCTTTGAGGACTCATCCATATCTTCTTGAGTCTTCCACCACTTTACAAACCTCTTTATCTATTGTATGTTAGAAAGCATGAAAGAAGTCGGTTTCAAAGTTGTATGGACCTCGTACTTTACCTCCAACCATGTATTTAACAATTCTAAGTTCCACTTATAATGGTGATATCTTGTTCATGAGGAAAGAATTATGCTCCTCAAAGACCATACTGGGAATATGTTGGTGGTATAGTTAGTGGATTCCTTTTATCCTCAACAAGTTCAATGAGAAGGTCACTAAAGTAGTTCATGAGCTCTTTTTCTATATCTATGTGGTCGTCTACTATGTTTCCTTGTGCATCTATTAGGAATAAAATGTTATTCTAGTTCCACCTATTCTTGGTGGTGCGATGGAAGAAATGCATGTTCTTGTCACCATTTGTGAGCCATCTTACTATATATTTATGCTTTAAGAGGCATTCTTCCTAAAAACAAATTATGTAAATTCCTTCTTGTACTGATGATTGATGAAGGAGTGCCCTCCTTTGACTTGCCCTCCTTCATGATTTGTCTCTGTAGGATGGCCATTTGCTTCTTAAGATGCCATTTATTTTAGAAAATAGTTTTGAATTCCTTTGCCTTCCATTTTTTGTGTTTGTTTTTGAGATACTTTATTTTTTACTAAAGAATTTACATTTTAGTTCCTTGGATGTTTCCTCCCTCATTCCACCATTCGAAAATTCTTTCTTGAAAGTTGTTGTGTGAAAACCATAATTGCTCAAATTAGGATGCTATTTGTTTTGGCGTTCCTTTGTTATCCTATTGTAGTGAGATGGGCCAATGGTCTGACCTTGCACATTGTAAGACTTTGATATTGTTGGCTTGAGCTTAGGCAAGTCTATAGCTTCCTATTGCAACCATATACTCATAATATTTACACTTGTTATCTTTTCCCCATCATCATTTGCTTCACCATCCTTTGTATGGAGGCGGAATTCCACCTTTGTTGACATTTATAAACACAAACAATAGAAGGGTATAATAGTAATTTTCCTCTAGAATCCATGTTTTGTTCCACATTGTCAGTGGTTCACTCTAGCAAGAGGAAAAAAAAAATTCACTATCTTCTATGTTGAGGTGTATTTTCTCCTTTGTTGACATTTGTGAGCTAATCCATCTCCCAGGGTCTAGTAGAAATTTGTCTCCCAGGGTCTAGCAAAGATTTACCTCCATAAGCCTCATTTTTTTCTACTTTGTCAATCCTTAATTCCAACAAATTGACTCTCTATGAATCACTTAGAACCTTTGATTGAAGCATAATTTGGTTCCAAGTTACTTACATGATTATAAATTAGATTTTTTCACCTAATTCTTTTTGTTGAACATCCCTCACAAGTTCTTAAAAACTTTGAATTATGATGGATTGTCTTGCTTGACTTTCTTTGCCTACTAAGCTCCTAAATTTCTTTTGGTAGAATTATGGTGGGGGTGCTTGAGAGGGGGAACAATCACAATTACAAGAAGGAACATAGAAATGATTGAATATTTTCTGAGGTTTAAAGGGAATCCACCATAGGTCTATTTTTTGTGACTAATATAGGATTGTTTAAAGGTCTGTTCATTGTCACTAACAATTCTGATTTCTCTGCTAAGTTTAAGGCTGGATTTAGAACATATTTCGGTCTCTTTTAATGTTGTTGTTTGGAAGGTTAGATTAGGAAATGTTTTTTGTCCATTCACTTATTCTTACAACCATTAAAACATGAAATACACCTCTAGATCTTTTGCACTTACATGTTGATATTGAAATATGCAAACCACAAGAATTTAACACATGTAATTTTTGGTCAACGTGACCCTAGAAAAACCCCCATGGGGAAAAATAGTGAAGAGTAAATATAATATAGAGCTTGAAGAAAAAATATCACAACAGAGATAACAAGTTTTATACAACCAAACTTATCTCAAATTTAACAGCAAAATACTCCTTGAAATATGAGCCAACTTTGCCTTGAAGTTTGCGCCCTCTTCTCCTTTACTTAAGTTCCCTAAGTGAATTTATGTTAATAAATTCACTTTATGATTAATGAGCTCATAAATTATGTTGAGCAAAATTGATGCTTATAAATGCGACAATAAATTATCAATCTGGGAGGTTCGTAAACTTACGAGGTGTAAGTACGGGAAATGCAGGCCAAGAGTATATGACACAGACCCCCAACCCTCGGGCCAGAGTCTGCTACAGGATCATTCTAATTCCTCCAATGAGATGAGATAGATCTTCGGGCTTTTACTCAAAAACCCTTAACAAATTCGATCCACAGGTCCTTTCCCAAAAACCCTACTTGTGCCAACATATACCAGGCGAGAGTCTTCACCTCTTTGGCCAAGCTAAAAATTGCTTTTTGAGTTTCGTGACTTTGCGAATACTTGTGTCAATATTCTTGGTTCCTCGATCCCCTGAAACTTGATAGGCCAAAATACTGAAAACAAATTTAATCGTCGATTAGCCCTTGGCCCACATCTCGGTCCATGTGACCACTTTTCCCCCTGACCGCAGCCTTCTTTCGGAACTTCAGGGTTTCCAATGCTGAAATGCCCCGGTTCCTTGTCTTTGGGATTCTCAAAATGCCAAATCTTAGTATCTCAAAATGCCACTCCCCGGCTTCCTCCTGGGATTACTTTTCCCCGGCTCTCCGCATTTCGCAATTTCGGAGTTTCAATTGCCAAAGTGCTCGGCTCTCTGTAGCGGAATGCATGAATTGCCGATTTCTGAAATCCCAATACCTAGTGCAACCACATCCTCACTCTCCTCTATGTCATATTTCACGACTTCATGGTTTTCATCCTCAAGAGTCTGGATTTCTTGTCCTTCAGGACTTCCGAAATTTTGAATCCCAATATTCCGAAATGCCAAAATGCCAAAATGGTTGGTCTACGTTATTCCTCCGAATGATTTCAGAGTTTCACATTTTGAGACTTTGGGATTCCCGCTGCACCAATTCCTTGACTCTTCGACCTCTCGATATCCGAAATGCCAAAATACCAAATCCCAAAATGTTGAAACTCCAATCCTGTGAGAGATCAATGGCTCTGAACCTCCCCTGATCTGACGGCTCTGATCCTTTTGGAATTTCATTGGTCAAGAGTCCTGAACTCTTACCCTTTTCATGCCCGGTACCTGGAATGCCAAAATGCTGAAATTTTGGTCTATGTCCCTCTTGAACCAATGGCTATGATCTAATTGGATCGACAGCTTGAGTCCTTTCAGGAATTTTCCCGAAACCTTGACCGCTCACCACGTGTCCTCCTATTCGATGGTCATGATGCTTTTGGGACTTTGATGAGTCCTCTTCTTTGCAAATGAGGGTTAAAACTTGTGCTCCTTTTCCAAAATCCGATGGCTATCAACTATCTACGCAATATCTGATGGCCCAGATCTATTCTCTCCCACTGCACTCTTTTGTGTTGCATGGATGTGAGCCTTCAATGCTCCAAATCTTTTCATCTGCTCGTTCTGACCACAGTTGTAACTCCTCCTTGTGCGCTCTATTTCCTCCTTCCTTGGAATATTTTCCAAGCTTCAAAAGACCTCAACCTTTTCTCCTGCTACGAAGCTTGCGTTCACGGCTTATGTCTGCGTTCTTGAAGACACTTCCCCTCCTAAGCTTCCTCAAACTCAAACCCTCCAAAGGGTCTCCTTCCGACCTATGTGATACTTGCAGGACTCTATGCATGAAAGCACTCTCCCTCCTGATCTTTGTCCTCTTTGAATCCTCGAAGGATTATTCTACTTATGTTCTCCTTGCAGTTGTCTCTCTTGTGCACAAAGGCACTTTTCCTCTTGAGCTTCTCTTCTTTGAAACCTTGAAAGGTTTCCTCGACCTCTATGATTCCTATAGGGTCTCTGCACACACGAAGGTTCTATCTATCCTAAGATTTTCTATTGCTCAGACCTCTAAGGGACTTAACCATTTCTTCTCCCTCAAATGGAGAATCTGATGCCCTCTTGGTAGTCTCTTTATCAAGAAACTCCTTGTTGAGCCTTCAGGGTATTCAACAACCCTGTAAAGGTCCTATCCCTTGGAAGATTCTTTGTTATAGAACTCAAAAGAGTTCTTTCCTGCACTCTGTGTGCTGGCTTGATGCCCTCCTGGTAGAGTTTCTACAGAACTCCTCAAAGATTTTTTCTTCCTCCTTGAAATCATAATGGAGTTCTTCCTCAATGCAACCCGTGCATCTACTCAATGGCCTCTGGCAGAGCTCTACAAAACTCCTCAGATATTTTGTCTTCTTCTATGCCTTTCCTCTGCAAAGTCTTGTCTCCAAGGTATTCAACAACCTTGAGATCTTTCCATGAGTTTAAGACTTCAGCTGGTGCACCCTCCTAGCGCGTCCTTGTCCAAATTCCGTAGAATTAGAAATGCACTTGATGCACTGGCTCTCAGAACCTGCAACATTCTGTCACACCCTCTTGGCATGAGACCACAAAGAACCCCAAACCTGAAATAAAAGAACCCAACAGGTAGCAGAACCTACCTCTCCCTGCAAATGAATACTAACACACACATCTACAACATATAAAGAACACACCAAGACATTCATGCAACCACAAAATAACATGCAAGAAAAACTGTTGTTTATATTAATATGAAATGTCTCCTTTACAAGGTGTTCTTGAACTCATACTTGTACAGGCTCTCGGCTCCTTCTCTATCTGCTCTTCTAACTCTTTCTACTTATCCAAAACAAGATCAAAATATCTTTTACATGAGGGGGCTCTTTGAGCTCTTCCCTCCATCCTCACCTGTTCTATTCAATTACATTGAATTTTCAATTAAATGGTTGTCTAGTCTAGATTGGATCTATATCCTAGCCTTACAACCATTAAAGTCTATCTACGTCTAAAGCCTGCATATAGGCATGGCCTTTTGGCTCTAACAACCTTACAAATATTAAATGCCCTTAATTCAAATTCAAACTATGAGAGGGTTGGTGCCTGTCTTCCTTGAATGCGTTGAGTGGGTTGGCTAGATGGCACATGGCTGGCTTGGGAGTGATGCTCCTGCATGATACTCCTCTGCTGTGAAAAATCATGAGTTCCCGCTCATGATCTCTCCACCCTGGCTGTTGAAATCCTCCTGGATCCCAAACAACTCTTTGGAGATGTTCCTCTACTCCATTTTTTCCTGCTACTACTTCTTCTGCTACTCTGTTGTTGTTGTTGTCTCCCTTTTTCTTAGCTCCTCCCTATTGGCAGTCTCTTGTGATGACCTCAACATCAACTTCATGATCTGTTTGATCATTTTGTCCAGCTTTTGAAATGGCTGGCTCTGTTCATGCAGTCTCTTCTACTGAAATTTATTTCTGTAAATTGGCAGATCATCATGATCTCAGATATCATCCTCTTCATCCCCTGTGGCACTAAGTGTCACTCTGCTGGAAAGTTCAGATTTGCAGTCACATCACTGAGTTGTTTCTCAGCTTCTCTCTGTGGCAACTCTGCTATCATTTCCCCTTGTGTTGTATCAATTTCAACTCCTTCCAACTGCTTCTCAACCTAGAATTTCCCTTAATATTCCATTGCATACCTTAGTATGGTATTGATCATCATTAGTTGTTCAGCTCCCTGGCTGAAATCTCTGACTGATTCCTCGGAATGATCCTCCTTTGCAATCTGCATGATTGTCTACTCTCGAAAATCATCTGTTGGCTCTGGATTGTTCAACCAATCCTCTAGCATCTCCAAATCCACCTCCCATGGAGTCAGCACCGCATCTGTCTGCTCCTCTATTGTTGTCAGCTTCAGTGCTACAGTTGTTTTCCTTGATTTAGTTTCCTGGCTGAAACTGTTGAGCCTTTCCTCGAAATTCTCATCTCTCCCTGCTTGGGCAGTCTCTAATATCTTCTCCAATTCTTCTTTGATAGTCAAAGTTGGTTTTCCTTCTCCTATTTTTTGTGCTTCATTGGCAACACAAATTTTTTCCTCCCCTCAGCAATGCGGCAGGAATATTTGAATTCCTCCAATGATCAGAGAACAGTTATGATCCTCCTTCTCTATCAGTTGTCCTCACTGATATGAAATCAGCTCTGAGCTCATCTCCTCTCCCTTTCCCTCCTGGTAATATGGTATTTCATTGTTTCCCTCTTGGCATTCTATGAGATCCTCGGATCTCATCTCAATGCCCTCCTGGCAATATAAAATTCCCCTGATGTCCTCTTGACAGTCTGTCAGATCCCGCAGTGACCTCATCTCATTACCTTCCTGGAAATTGGGAACTCCTGTTCAGCCCTCTTGGCAATCCTTGAGATATTCAGTTGATCTCATGTCATCCTCAACATCACTGATATTTCTCCCAGCCTCTGGTTCACACACTTGAACCATCTCCTCTGGTCTGTTGAGGTTTTCAGCATGCCTCAACCATCCCTTTAACAGCCTCTGCTGTCTTCTAGCCACCAATCCCCTGACTGACCATTTTATCTTTGTCTTCATGGGCCATTCATACACCCATATAAACTTTGCATTCTGTTGCATCTGCAATGCCATAATTTCCATCCTCGCCCTAATCTCAGCAAGTTCCTTATCCACCTCAACTTTGCTTTTCTACTGGCCATTCTTCTTCCCATCGCATACATGGCCTTCAGTAGCCATCTTCCTGTTCCTGTCTTCCCTCCTGGAAAACCTGTTGCTATTACTCTACAACTGAGAGTGCTTCCATCATCCCCTCAGTCCTCCCAACTATATTCTTGACTGATGCACACCTACAATAATCACCATAGAGTTCCAATACCCTACCTTCCTCTGCCTATCTCTGCAAGTTTCCTCTGATACCACTTTGGTGTGTACCGGAGTACTCTCTTTCCCTTCTCTACTCTTCCTCATTTTATCTGTAGTATACAAATAGAAAGTGTCTCTGATACCACTTTGACACAGACCCCCGACCCTCGGGCCAAAGTCTGCTACAGGATCGTTATGATTCCTCCAATGAGATGAAATAGCTCTTCGATCTTTTACTCAGAAACCCTTAACAAATTCGATCCACAGGTCCTTTCCTGAAAACCCTATCTGTGTCAACATATACCAGGTGAGAGGCTTCACCTCTTTGGCCAGGATAACAATTTATTTTCGGGTTTCATGACTTCACGAATCCTTTTGTCAAGATTCTTGGTTCCTCGATCCCCCGAAACCCGATAGGCCAAAATACCGAAAACATCTTTAATCGTCGATTATCCCTTGGCCAACATCTCGGTCCATGTGATTGCTTTTCCCCGTGACTGCAACCTTCTTTCAGAACTTTGGGGTTTCCAACGCCGAAATGCCTCAGTTCCTTGTCTTCAGGATTCCCAAAATGCTGAATCTCGGTATCCCGAAATTCCACTCCCCGACTTCCTCCTCCTGGGATTACTTTTCCCCAGCATTCCACGTTTCATGATTTTTGAGTTTCAATTGCTGAAGTGCTCGGCTCTCTGTAGTGGAATCCTCGAATTACTGATTTTTGAAATCCTGATACCCGATGCGACCGCAACCTCACTCTCCTCTACGTCGCATTTTGTGACTTTGGGGTTTTCGTCCCCAAGAGTCTGGATTTCTTGTCCTCCAGGAATTCCAAAATTTCGAATCCCGATATTTTGAAATGCTAAAATGGCTGGTCTACACTATACCTATGAATGCTTTTGAAGTTTTGTGTTTTGGGACTTTGGGATTCCCACTGCACCAATTCCTTGACTCTTCAACCTCCCGGTATCTGAAATGTCCAAATACCGAATCCTGAAATGCCAAAAAATCCACTCCTGCAAGAGATCAATGGCTCTGAACCTCCCATGATCTAATGGCTCTGATCCTTTCATGATTTAATTGGTCAAGAGTCCAAAACTCTTACCCTTTTCATGCCTGGTACCCAGAATGCTGAAATGATGAAATTCCGTTCTATGTCCCTCTTGAACCAATGGCTACAATCTAATTGGATCGATGGCTCAAGTCTTTTTGGGAATTTTCCCGAAACCTTAACCGCTCACCATGTCTCCTCCTTTTCAATGGTCATGATGCTATCGAGACTTTGACACATCCTATTCTCTGCATACGAGGGTTAAAATGCATGCTGCTTTCCCCAGATTCGATGGATATCGACTATCTGCGCAAGATATGATGACCCATATCTATTCTCTCTTGCTGCGCTTTTTTGTGTTGCCTGGATGTGAGCCTTCAACACTCCATATCTTTTCCTCTGCTCAATCTGACGGTAGTTGTAATTCCTCCTTGTGCGCTCTGTTTCCTCCTGCCTTGGAAGATTTTTCAATATTCAAAAGACCTCGGTCTTTTCTCCTGCTATGAAGCCTGTGCTCACGGCTTATGTCTGTGTTCTTGAAGACACTTCCCCTCCTGAACTTCCTCAAACTCAAACCCTCCAAAGGGTCTCCTTCCAGCCTCTACGATACTTGTAGGACTTTGTGCCTGAAATCACTCTCCCTCCTGAGCTTTGCCCTCTTTGAGTCCTCAAAGGATTCTCCAACTTCTTCGCTCCTTGCAGTTGTCTCTCTTGTGCACAAAGGCACTTTTCTTCTTGAGCTTCTCTTCTATGAAACCTTGAAAGGTTTCCTCAACCTCTGTGATTCCTATACGGCCTCTGCACACATGAAGGTGCTATCTCTCTTGAGATTTTCTATTGCTCAGAACTCTAAGGGACTTAACCCTTTCTTCTCCCTCAGATGGAGAATATGATTCCCTCTTGGCAGTCTCTTGCTCAAGCAACTCCTTGCTGAGCCTGCAGGGTATTCAACAACCCTGTAAAGGTCCTATCCCTTGGACGCTTCTCTGTTCCAGAACTAAAAAGAGTTCTTTCCTGCACTCTGTGAGTTGGCTCGATGCCCTCCTGGTAGAGTTTCTACAGAACTCCTCAGAGATTCTGTCTTCCTCCTTGAACTCACAATGGAGTTCTTCCTCAATGCAACCCATGCATCTACTCAATGCCCTCTAGTAGAGCTCTACATAACTCCTCAGATATTTTTTCTTATTCTATGCCTTTCCTCTGCACAGTCGTGTCTCCAAGGTATTCCGCAACCTTCAGATCTTTCCATGAGTTTAAGACTTTAGCTGGTACACCCTCCTGGCATGTCCTTGTCAAAATTACGCAAAATTGGAAATGCACCTGATGCAATGGCTCTCAGAACCCACAGTGTTCTGTCATGCCCTCTTGGAATGAGACCAGAAAGAACCCCAAACCTGAAATCAAAGAACCCAATAGGTATCAGAACCTATATCTCCCTACAAATGCATACTAACACACACATCTACAAAATATAAAGAACACACGAAGACATTCATGCAACCACAAAATAACATTCAGGAAAAGTTGTTGTTTATATTAATATGAAATGTCTCCTTTACAAGGTGTTCTTGAACTCATAATTTTACAGAGTCTTGGCTCCTTCTCTATATTCTCTTCTAACACTTTCTACTCATCCAAAACAAGATCAAAATATCTTTTACATGAGGGGGCTCTTCGAGCTCTTCCCTCCATCCTCACCTACTCTATTCAATTACATTGAATTTTCAATTAAATGGTTGTCTAGTGCATATTGGATCTATATCCCAGCCTTACAACCATTAAAGTCTATATACGTCTAAAGCCTACATATAGGCACAGCCTTTTGTCTCTAACAACCTTACAAATATTAAATGCCCTTAATTCAAATTCAAAATATGAGAGGGTTGGTGCCTCTCTTCCTTGAATGCACTGAGTGGGCTGGTTGATTGGTGCATGGCTAGCTTGGGAGTGATGTTGCTGCATCAGTATACTAGCCTATGCTAATGCTTTAAAGAAACCATTAAACTGTTGTCGTTGAATGCATAACTAATCTAAATTAAGAAACTAATCTATGAAAACATGTAAAAATTAAATCTAGCCTAATCTAACATTCAAAAGGAAACACACTTAACTTGAAATGAAACAGTTAAACTATCTACCCTAGTTCTCCTTCCTATATTATGCAGGAGACTCAAAGTGAATCTACGAAATCAAATTCAACTTAATCTAACTATGAAAGAAACTAAATCTAAATTCAAAGGCATCAAATGCAAAATTAATCTATGAAAACAGGAAAGTGCATAAATGAAATCTAATTGAAATAAACATGAAATTATTGAAAAGAATCTATAACAAACACACAACAAATAACAAGTAAAGATAGATGAAAAACATATTTGAGCTCACATAAACAATCTAATCTATCAACTCATAACAAAACAATGAAAATCACTATCTTAGAATCAAAGCTCTATGAGTCAAAGTTCCAATCTTATGTTCTCTATTTCTAGAGAGAGGCCCTCTTTTGAAATGAGGAGAGAACCCTCTTATTTATACATAAATGAAGATAAGAGACTCATAATTAAAGATCCACTTTTCTCTCAACCTATCCCTTCAAATCCTCCACAAATATCTTGGATAAGATATTCTATCTCCATGATCTTCTCCTTGAAGTGAGCTTGAATGATTATCTCCACATCTTCAAAGAAGATAAAATTCGAATTTGAAGCTAGGTGGTGATTTTTAACTTTGTGAAAATCTTCAAATATGACTGTAGTCATCACAAAACTCATCCAACTTTGAGATATACTGAAAATATATTAATTTTCTAATATTTAGTCACAAATTCTCTTAAAAATACTCAAAATAAATAATTTGGAAAATGGAAATGTAAACCCATATGTTTTTATGAAAGTGATGATAATTATGGTTTTATGGAAGAATGAAATGGAAATAAAGGCGACAAATGGTATATGAAAGATGAATAAAGTGTTGTATTTTTGTGACCCAACAAAGTCACTTTGACTTTATAACATAAAGTAAAGTGAGGGATGGGTACTTTCCCCCCTTCATTGTTAGGCAGATCAATAACACTAGGGGATCACTTCCCAAGATACCAAAACTTAACAATGATATGTACACAATTAGAAACCAATGCAAATGGTGATGAGTTTGACTCCATGGGAGTTGAGGTAATTGTAAATGGAAGTATTTGACATAATTGGAGACACAGATGAGGCTTTATGGATCAGACATTGAATTCAACATGAGTCGATGCTTTGAATTTGAATGAAAAGAGGTGGGAAATTTGGTGGAAGATGTGTTGATATTGTCGAATTCTTCCAGAAAAGTAGCAACAACAACAAAATATAAGAAGAATACTTGACTAATTTCGTGCTCCAAATTCATATAAAAAGTACACACCAAAATTGGCATGGATATCAGGCATGAAACTCTCTCCTCCTGATTTTTGAAACTTTCAAAAATTGTATTTTTAAATATATAAATGGATTCAACATGATGAAAAAACTCTAGGAAACTCAGATTATATAAACTTAACCACTCAAATTTTCAAATCCAACCATTTCTCGTCGGATTCCAAAATATAGATCATTTAGACTACATCCTTTCAAAATGGACATGTCATTTAATTACTTATGTGGATCCTATGTGTGTGGTTTTTGGGTTCATTTTTAGCTACATTTGATTAAGATTTAATCCCTTTCTCATTAAATAACATACACCACCTTCTAAAGTTAATGAAAACATTCATGTAATTATGAGTTTCTGGGAAAGGAATGAATAGAGCCAACTCGCCCTTCCTTGCCTTCTAGAAACCCCAATTTTTTTCCCACATGAGTTGTGTCATTGACTCTTTAGTTTTGTTGGTCAGGTGCACATATTGCGAAATAACATTGCCCTGCCTTTACGTGCACTGCTTTCTTTTCTTCACGTTTCCTCATGTGGTTGCCCATATTGCCAACTCTCTTTGCCTAGCCTTTCACCCCCACTATTTACCAACTCCTCCTGCCTTGCATTTGGTCTCCCTTCATTTATGTGGGCTCTCCCTCTTTTCATTCCTTCAAGAGCCTATCTTTTCAACTTGCCTCAGTATGCTATAGCGAAACCCCGCATTTGCATTGGCTTTGGGAAACCCCAAGTTTCTTCCCATATGTGAGTTGTGTCTCTAGCTCCTCAGTTTTGTTGGTTGGGCGCTCCTCTTGCTTACTCGGATTGCCTTTGGGCACCCCTCTTTCCAACTTGCCTTGTGTTACCTCTAGAAACCCCAAGTTTGCCTTGCATTCGAGAAACCCCAAGGTTTTTTCCCACTACACCCGTGTTGTTGGCTCTTTCAGTTTTGTTGCTTGGGTGCTCCTCTTGCCAACACGACTTGCCTTTGGGCGCTCCTCTTTCCAACACAGATTTCCTTTGGGTGATCCTCTTGTGAAATTTATGCAACTATATGCAACTTTATGCAACTTATGAAACTATATGCAAGTTTATGAAACTATGGAACTTATGCAACTTATGCAACTATGCAAGTTATGCAACTTTATGCAACTACACAACTTTATGCAACATGCAACTATGCAACTTATACAAATTTATGCAACTATGCAACTTTATGCAACTATGCAAATTATGAAACTATGCAACTTTATGCATCAATGCAACTTATGCAACTTTATGCAACATGCAACTTATGCAACTTTATGGAACTTATGCAAATTTATGCAAATTTATGAAACATGCAACTCTATGCAACAATGAAACTTATGCAATTATGCAACTATATGCAACTATATGCAACTATGCAACTTATGCAACTATATGCAACTTATGCAAGTATATGAAAATATGCAAATTATGCAACTATATGCAACTATATGCAACTTATGCAACTATATGAAACTTTATGCAACTATGAAACCATATGAAACTATGTGCAACTATATGCAACTATATGCAACTTATGCAACTATATGAAACTATAAAAGAGAAGACTCACACCCCAAATCATACCAAGATAACAATAATGGGATGCCAAGTATGATATGAATCAAGTAAACAAGGACCCCAATAAGTTTGTTACATACAATAGAATCAAGTATATTCTCCAAGCAAAACATGGGTTCCCTAAATATTTGCTCGCTAACTTATCTTCTCATTTTTTCGAGTGTTGGTACCACGAACTTATATTTGAACGATAACTTATCTTATTATTTTAATGAGTGTAGGTACCACCAAATAGGTATCTGTCGGATCTATAATCCTCAAGTGATGATCAAGATATACTAAGAGAGGTTGAAAGTGAGACGTGTTGTACTAGATCTATCGGTTCTAGATCAACTAGGTTTGAAAAGGTAAGGAAAAGATTTTGTACCCGCATGTAATTTTTTATTGCCAACGGAGGGTCATGTAATTATGATGCTAAGAGCATAGGTGACATTGATTTTCCCTTGAGGTATAAACATCTAGTGAAATGATGGACAACTAAGGAGATACCTGAAGTGAACACATATTTCTTCATCGGTGGGACATTGTATCGCATTGCTCCTTCATCCTTACATGGATTGGGGTTATTTTCCATGGATGGAATAAAGGTTGGCTATGGCACTGTAACTAAATTGATGGAGTATGTCAGACCATTATACAAATACGATCATTGGTTGATGTTGGTCCGATATGTGCAAAGTATGTGGAGATACGGAGTTGCCGCAAATTATATACAACTACTAGATAACAATCAAAATAAAGAGGCAACTATGTATATTGATGGAAGGCCAAAAGCTACAAGAAAAATTGTGGGCTTTATAAATAGTACACGACCAGTGGCAACAACTAAGAAACCGAATTGCATATTTGAGACATGCGAAGGAAATCGTATATTTGTATGTGCAACAAAAACAATAGTTCGAGGTGAAGAGTTGTTGATCGATTACAACTTAAATCGAATAGATGGAAAGGGTGACCATGGAAAGGCACCCACTTCGCCTCAGGAGGTAAATGTTAAATACAGTAAAAAATTATGACTACAACAACTAAATTTCATAAATTTCATTTTTTTTTTTTCTGTTATTACTGCGATATTTCATTTTCTTAATGTTACAAGTGAATTTCCTAACTGTTATTGATTGATTTATTGTGTCAACATTTGTCCAGGGTGACCATGGTAGAAAATCACCCGATACATCTCTCCAGGGTGACCATGGCAAGGCACTCGCAGGGCCTCACCAGGTAAATGTTAAATACAATAACAACTTATGACTACAACAACTAAATTTCTGAAATTTCATTATTTTTTTTCTGATATTACTCCAATATTTCATTTTTTAAATGTTACAGGTGAATTTCATAACTTTTATTGATTGATTTATTGTGTCAACTTCTGTGCAGGGTGAACATGGTAGAAAATCACCTGATACGTCTCTCCAGGTTGACCGTGGCAAGGCACCCACAGTGCCTCACCCGGTAAATGTTAAATACAATAAAAACTTATGACTACAACAACTAAATTTCTAAAATTTCATTATTTTTTTTTCTGATATTACTCCAATATTTCATTTTTTAAATGCTACAGGTGAATTTCATAACTTTTTTGATTGATTTATTGTGTCAACTTCTGTCCAAGGTGAACGTGTCCAAGTTTCACCCATTACATCTCTCCAGGGTGACCGTGGAAAGGCACCTACAGTGCCTCGCCGGGTAAATGTTAAATACAGTAACAACTTATGACTACAACAACTAAATTTCTGAAATTTCATTATTTTTTTTCTGATATTACTCCAATATTTCATTTTTTAAGTGTTACAGGTGAATTTCATAACTTTTGTTGATTGATTTATTGTGTCAACTTCTGTCTAGGGTGAATGTGTCCGAGTTTCACCCATTACATCTCTTCAGGGTGACTGTAGAAAGGCATCCGCAGTGCCTCACCAGGTAAATGTTAAATACAATAACAACTTATGACTACAACAACTAAATTTCTGAAATTTCATTATTTTTTTTCTGATATTACTCCAATATTTCATTTTTTAAATGTTACAGGTGAATTTCATAACTTTTGTTGATTGATTTATTGTTTCAACTTCTATCTAGGGTGAATGTGTCCGAGTTTCACCCATTACATCTCTCCAGGGTGACCTTGGAAAGGCACCCGCAGTGCCTCACCAAGTAAATGTTAAATACAGTAACAACTTATGACTACAACCACTAAATTTCTGAAATTTCATTATTGTTTTTCTAATACTATTGCAATATTCCATTTTTTTAATGTTATAGGTGAATTTCATAACTTTTGTTGATTGATTTATTGTGTAAACATCGGTCCAGGCTCCCGCAGAGGATATTAATGAGGACGAAATATATTATTCGACAAACCCAATGACAATTGTAATGAAGGCCTTGAAGAAGGCTAACATGGAATATCTAGGTTTGATTAGCAAAATACCCCTGACATAGGAGGACAGGGAAATAATTGTAGAGCTACAAACTACAATAACTAATTATGGGGTAGCTGACATCTTTACATATTTTTATTAGCTATGACAATTTCGTATCCCTTTTTTAGTTTTATATTTTGTATATGTTCTGATAAAGAAAATTTTCTTGTTTGTAGGAGTTTTTAAACCATGTGCATGGGGAACCTGTAGATCCTGCAACTGCTATAGGTAGCAGTGAGGGTCCAATGCAAAACAAAGGTCAACACAAGAAAGTGCAAGTGAGAATTTTTGAGCCTCTTGAGGTTGCCCTCGAATCCATTGATGAGTGGGGTGATTTTGACCGTCATGACATGCCATAGCATGATGAGATGGAGCCTAGGACTCCACATGATGATGCATGCCACCTTGGTTGATGCATGTCACCTCCTACACTTGCATAAAATACCCCATTGATGCATGCCACCTCTCATTATTGCACTAAATCTGGGCTACCATGTGTTGTTTTTGTGCTTTTGATGACTCTATATTACTAGTTTATGATGCCTGTTATGATCACACTCTCCAGATTATTGTATGTCGCATGGGACTCATGCTATGTCCTTGACTAGTGTATGGCACCTTAATGAGTACATAAATCATAGAACAATGAATTTCATTTGTTATGCTCACCTTACTTCCAAGCTGCCATATGTTACATTTATTCTTGTGATAACCCTATATTAGAGTGTGTTTCCTCTCTCTCTCATGTTCACTCTTAGTCGATTTATGTCAACTCAGGCCTTTTTCAAATGTCATGCCAATGCCATCAACTTCTTTCTCTTGCCTTTGTTAGAACTACCATAACACCACAACCTCCCATCTTTACCTTTTTATCTATCCTCCATCCTTTCCATAAGAGATCATGTTACTAATCCTACCTCACTTGTGGTAAGATGCCAACCTTTGTGATGTACATATCTAGCTAAACAAGTTATTGCATTGTTCATTGCTCATTCCTAGAATTGAAAGTACGTATTGGTCTAACCCCTGTCTATTGAACATATTCATGATGTACCCAAAATTTTCGACCTCATTATTATTATCCTTTTTGTATGATCCAACAATTGTGCAAGTGACATCCTCTAACTACAAAATCCATACAAACCAATAATTGTTTTCCAAGCTCATATTTCTTCATGTTGGCTTGCAATTAATTATGGGTTAATATGGCATTACCATATTACAATGTAATATGGTAATGCCATATTACAATGTAATATGGTAATGCCATATGATGATGTAATATGGTAATACCATATCTCGTGTAATTTTTTTTTTAAAGATTAATGCCATCGTCGCAATATCGACGATAGTTCATCGAAAAAAAATTTCATTTTGACCACCGTGGAAATAGCGATGAACTTTTGTCTCAAGTTTCCACAGGTTTTCGTCGCACATACAACATCTTCGTCCTAACTTTGGTCTTGATGAATCAATGTCGATTCTATTGCCACGGGTATTCGTCACAAGTTGCCACAGTTTTTCATCGCACATACAACATCTGCATCATAAGTTTTTGACTTGTCATAAATTTTTGTCTCAATTGCAACAAAATTTCGTCGTAATTGCCATGATTGTTCGTTGTACTTGCGATGCGGTTTCTTCATAATTGCGATGATGGAAAGGGTTAACTGAATTTGAAGGTGGTGTAACGTGGAGAGATAATTTCATCGATGTTTCCACTCACATCTAGATCGTCGATAGAGTGACAAAATTATTTCGACGAAAAAAAAAATCGACTTTCATGGAAATTGCAACGGATAAGTGTGGAAATATCAATGAAAAACCATCGCAAATTTGGTCATATGTACTAGTGACTAACTTCATCTTCATATGATGAGGAGATGTCTTCTTTGGTGCATAAGCTTTTCTTAAAATCTTTCTTTGTGGTTCTTTTACCTTTATATGTTTGTTTGTTATTTGAGTAATCTTCATCATTCCTCTTATTTCTCTTATGAGTAAATTTGTTAGCAAAATGACAAATCAATGGAAACATACATTTATATCTATTGATGATTCTCTTGTTCAATATTTTAACAAAGTCGGTCATTTCCTCATCATCTTTTGAAATGTCACTGTTGTTGTTATGTTCTTTTTCCTTTTTCTTTCCCTTCTTCTTTGACCTTTTGGATGTTTTGAAAGATGCTTCTTTTATATCTGGATTTTCCTGTTCAGTTCTCATTTCATACGCTATGAATATTCCATGTAGTTCATCCACACTTATTGAGTCTATATATTCTCTTTCTTCTAGTCTTGATATCTTAGGATCAATTCTCATAGGAAGAGATATTAGTACCTTTTGAACAATTACAGATTCTTTAATTTCTTCTCCCAATCCTATGATTGTATTTACTATTCATCAACTCATAAGAAGTAAGCTGCAATATTTTCATATTCCTTCATATTTAGTTGTTCGAATTGACCTCTGTAATTTTGAATCTTTGTTGCTTTGACTTTTGAATCTCCTTCACAAATATTTTGAAGCTTGTCCCAAATCCCTTTAGCAAATTTGAAATGTATAACTTTGGTGTATATTGATTCACAAAGACCATTCATAAGTGCATTTCTGGATTTGGAATTACTTTGATCAAGTTTTATTTCTCTTTCATTTATCGACAAAGTTGCTAGTTATTTGTATCCATCTATAATTGATTGCAAAATTTCAAATCCCTGTGCCTATATATATGTTTTCATCCTTATGATGAAAAATGCATACTTTTGTCCATCAAACTGTGGTATTCCATTTTTATACATGTTGTTTCTCTCCATTATCTACCTTTCAGTGGTTAAACTGATTTCTGAAGGAACTAGCTCTGACATCAATTGTTGGATTACTAAGAGGGGGGGTGAATCAATAATAGAGAAATTTAATCGTTTTTCACCATAAAATGAAAGTGCTATATCAATGTATCATTATCATCCATTATTTGTAGAGTAAATAAACAATGAACAAATGAGAAATCACACACATACACAGTACAACGGGGTTTTACATGGAAACCCAAAGTGGGAGAAAACAATATAATTTGTTTTCTTATATGTATTTAAGAATTACATTCATTGGAAGTGTTATCACATGAACTTGTCAGAGTCCCGTGGGTTTGTGGTTTCTTCCTAAGTCTGTAATTTTTCCTTGTCTCTCTCCTTTTCACAGACCAAGTCTTAAAGTTTTCTCTTTGACTGGTAAAGTTGGTTTTGCTCGCCCCTTTTTGTTTTAAAAACTGGGTTTTCCTTGATGTCTTAACTAACAAAGTCTCGGCTTGAAGCCTTTTTGTTTTCCTTTAAATATGAACACCCATATCCCTTTGTTTCAATCACTTGTCCTGTTTTTTTCCCAATCCCCTATCTAGTCGTCCAAGTATTTCCTTACATAGGCCATTGCCGTGGGCTTAGAGCATGACACTCAGAGTGGTCCATTCTGGACCTGAATCAAGCAAAAAGGCAGGTTCAACTTTCAATGGTGGAAATTCCATGTGCAGTTTAGATTGGCAGCTCGCAGGCATTCAGAATCTTAAAATTTGTACGAAGTATAGCGTCGGAGCAAAAGGCTCGAAGAGAGAAAGGGTTGTTGATCTTTAAAGGGACAGGTGGCAGTTGATCCAAGTGTTCAGGGAAATAATCCTCGAGATTTTTGAAGTGAGAAATGTGTGGAATTCCTAAAGTGTCGAAGCCTAAACTCTTGAAATAATCTAAGCCATAAAAATATGAGGATGCATGGAGGTAGATCCTTGAATTCAGAGTTCAGCGCTTTGGAGAATTGTGGGAGTTAATCATTTTAAAGTTCTGAAGTGACTGAAGTCCTGAAGGCCCGAAGTGAATTTGATTTGTTGATTAGAAAGATCCATGTTTCATTAGATCCATAGTTCTGGATAAAAGCACATGGAAGAAGATGAGGTTTGATATTTATTATTTTTTATGGAGCTCGAAGACCCGAAATGGATCTCATCCATCCAAATCCAGGAGCCAAACGATGCCAGATCTAGAACTCTGGAGGAAAGCAAAGGAGGAAAAGGCCTGAAGACCTGAAGGAGATCCCAATAATCGATTGAGGAGGGAGAAGAAGGGTCGTTGATCTGGTTGAAGGGGTCAATCTCCCGAAGCAAGAGTAGAACCATTGATTGAGGAGGACGCACGTCAGTATATCGACAGATCTGGGTAAAAGAACAAAAGGTAAGCAACATTTGAGTTTGGATTTTCCTGGAGCCTGAAGCCCTGAAGTGGATCTTGGCCATCCAAATCCATGAGCCACACATAATCATATCCTTAGCTCCAGAGGTTTTTCTTAGGGAAATTATAGTTTGAAGTTTGAAAGGTTTGAAGCCCAAATTGTGAAGGAGATCTCGACCGTCGATTTGAAAAGGGAAGATCTGATCCATCAATATAAAAGGTGCTAGAGCTTGGCTATTGATTAGGAAGGCTCATCTCAGATCACAAGATCAATGGTCATGCTCCATTGTGGGGTCATAACGTGTGCACATTTTTAAATTTTCAAGGGAAGGCCGCAATCAGAACCATGGTTTTTAGAAAGGGATGTGTGGCAGTTCATGGTGAATTGCAGGGAAAAAATCTATTTTCTTTCAAACCACCCTTGTTCACACCCGCAATAGTGAAATTACATATGGTCATGGCCCTAGGTCACATTGAATAAGGAGTGATGGAGAGGAGCTACACCAAAGGTTGAAATCGCCCGTATTGGTCACGGAAGAAGACCTGCATGGCCTTGAGGCATCGAAATTGACTGGAAGAAGTCATGGGCACTGCCTGGAACATTCATGGGTGTCAAGCCTCATCCTGGTCCCAATGAAAGTGCCTAATAGAAATGGTAGTGGCAGTTGAGACCTCATATCACCCCATAAATGGAAAGCATGTTGAGGATGGTTGTGGGGGAAGATTGTCAATCCGAAGTTTCTTGAGGGATGGATTTTCCTGCAAAGCACATAACTAAGACGAGATCTCATCTGACATAAGAAGGCCTGCACAGGATGACAGAGTAGGCACCAATTAGAAACTTTGAATGCAGGGGTCCGATCACATTCTTGGTGGTTGCAACATTTTAAGTATATATAAGCATTTTTGATATTTTGTTAAGGTCAAATGGTTGAGCTAGGCTCCCTGCTATTGTAATTTTTTGATGAAGAAAACTGGTTCTTTGATTATGTCTTGATTTGAGACTTCTTGATTAATATAAGTCAGCTTTATTACTCCATATTATTTACCTCTGATACTAAGATAGTTCATGATTGACTGATTCACATGGATTGTTGTGACTGTATTATGACGAATGTTTGAATATAATGTTTTTATGATTTCTTTCAGTTTCCTTGAAATTTGAATCCAATAGGATCTTGTCTATAAGTTTTTCTTCATTTGGTTTTTGGAAGGCTTGATTTTCATGGCATACCTCTACACGTTTCTCACCAAAGTCTTCCTCCTACTGACCTTTAATCCAACTTACTAACTGTAGTTGATCCAAGACCTCAATTTATTGCACATAACAGTCTAGATTTTTTAGTTAGAATGTTATTTTCATTGAGTCTTCTCCATTTGGCCTCTTAAAACTCATTTACATTTACTGTATAAACTGATGGTTACTGGGCTTACCTTCTATGAAATCTAAGGGTGACTTCTAGTGCTAACATTTATGGCGTTGTTGTCAGGGAATGAATTGAATACTTTTCCCTGTGATAGAACAACAAAGAATCTTTGATTCTAAAGGTGCATCAAATATCAATACCATTGAAGATTGCAACTTGCACTTGATGACTTCACTGTTTTGACTCCACTATTTCATTTCTGGCTCCTAAAGGAAGACACATGAGGTCCACTCCACTGTTGCCTCTAGAAATGCCTGAAGATGACCCAACGGAAATTATTAGAAGGGGGAAGAGCGCTCAAAAGGGTACCTCCACTGTTGTACCAAGTTTTTCTGATAATTTTCATAATCCCTCTTTACAAACTCTAGTAACTGTTTCTGATTCTCCTATTATACAAACTGCTAGAGTTTCAAGAAATTTAAATTTTGGGAGTTTCCCTATTGATTATCCCCTCCTATTCTTGGTTTGGAAGGAGAGATCTTTGACACCCCTTTCTCCCCCAAAGTTGTGAAGTGGTTTAGACCCAGGACCTTATAAGACTTTCCTACTCTAGAATTTACTACTCCTCCTCCTATTAGAGTTGTTCCAGCTACAGAGGGAGAAACCTATGTTCCCTCAAGCCCCTTATCTTTATCTCCCAGAAGCATGGTCCTAGTTTAACTTTTATGAAGTCCACCCCCTCCAGGTTCTCCTCTAGTTCACATCCCAATGGAAAGTGCTAATCCCCCTAGAACTAGAATGGAAGCTATAGTAGTTGTGAGGTTCTCCCCTCTCATTATTCCTCAGCCTCTGAATGCTCTCCAAGTTGTTGGCTACCTTAAGAAGTTTCCCAAGTTCACAGGTGAAGGAGAAATAATTGCAGAGGGACACCTTGAAGCCTTTTATAGTTTTACAGATAACCATGTAATTGAGAATGAAAATGTATGGATGAGTATTTTTTTTCATATCCTTGATGGTGAGGCTAGGAAGTGGTTTAGGGCATTTCCTCCTTGATATATTGATGGGATTGAAGCCGTAGATGAAGCCTTCTAAAAAAATTGAGGGGGATAAAAATTATTTCATGCACTATATTACAGAGTTTGGATCACTAAAGAAAGAAGAGGGGGAATTTGTTTCTGACTTTTCAAAGAGGTTTAATAAAATGTATAAAAAAATCCCCACTAAGATTAATCCTACAAAAACCTCTGCAAAGATGACCTATGCTAGTACTTTTGACCCTCATTTATGCCTCTTGTTAAGATAAAGAAGAGATACCTCCCTGGCTCATATGCAACATGCAACCATTGAAGTAGAATCCAATCTCATGGTTGTTGATAAGATTAGGAGTAAGGCTGATAGAGACAGAAGAAAGGTGAGGTCTAAAACTTTGACCTCTGGTTCATCTACTTCCCATCCTCACATTGATGATCTTACCAAATTAGTAAAATCTCTTTCCACTGAGATAGAGAAGGTAAAACTTGAAGCAAGATAGACCTATAGAAATACACAAAATGTTGATAACAGAGGTAACTTTAGGAGACCCAATAATGTTTCACATATTCTTCCAAGAGATCCCAGTGGCAAAGAAAGGGATGACCAAAATATCCAAACCCTTTTACAAAAAAACCTTATAGATGAAGAAGATTAAGAAGATGAAGAAAATGATCCTGAGATCCATTGCTTGGGAGACACCCCTCCATCCCCTCACTTGACCCAATATGCATATGGGAAGTCCTTGACAGATAACCAAATAAATAAATTAGGTGGGGGAGAGAAGGAAAAATAAAATCCTAGTAGATATAATCTAAGATATAAAAAGGAGGAGGAAAAAACTAATGTTTCAGATCAGCCCACAAAAAAAGATAATTTTTCCAAGGTCATGACCGTTGGAAACAAGAAGAAAGATGCTCAAAGTTCCCCAATTCTGGTTGAGATTTATACCCCAGAAGTTGGGGAGATTCTGAAATCTCCATCTTCCTTCCGTTTTGAAAATGAGATCCAAAAAATCAAGATCCCTATACCACTTTTGGAACTAATAAAAATTGAAGAATTTAAAATATGTCTTTCTGAAGTGTTGTTGCCTAAAGCCTCCTCAAATTCCACTAATTCAGTAAATTTGCAAGATGAAAAGAAATCATTCATATTAGGTCATTTGATATATGATAGAGATGATTCATCCCCTCACTTCTATACATCACTGGACATACATGATAAGGTGTTTCATAACTGTTTACTAGATTCAGGGGCATCTCACAATCTCATGCCCAAAAAATTCATGGATGAACTTAGATTGGAAATCACAAAGGCCTACCATGAATTATATTCTTTTGACTCTAGAAACCTAAAGTGTTGCGGGTCATCAAAGATCTAGTTGTGACCTTGTTTCAGTTTCCCATGAAAAGTGTGGTCATGGACATTGTAGTGGCTGATGTTCCCCCCAAGTTTGGCATGTTATTTTCAAGATCTTGGATAAAAAGACTTGGGGGGAATTTGTAGATGGACCTCACATATGCCACCATTCATGTCTTTGGGGGGGAACATAGAATACCTTACAGAGAATCTTAGTTGTCCTACATCATTAGTGATGAAGCAGACCCCACCAATCATCCTATTTTTTTCTCTTAACACTGATTTGGGATCTAGCATATTGCATCTCACTGACACTCCTCAATCTCCTCTTGAAATCATAAAGTAGTCCATTACTTCATTTGAAATCCCTACTCCAACTACCTATGTTTGGAATATTTTCTTTGATGGAGCCTCCTCTAAGGAGGTTGTTGGTGCTAAAGAGATATTCATTTCACCTTATCAAGAAACTATACCTTTTTCATACATGTTAGAATTTGAAGCTACCAACAATGTGGCAGAGTATGAAGCTCTTGTTTTTGGTTTAAGGGAAGAAAAATACATGGGGTTAGAAGAGCTATCAGTATTTGGGGATGTGTTGGAAGCCAACCCATTTTTTTTTTTATTACTCTCAAAAGCTGCCTACACCCCTTACGGTATCATGACAAATCTTGTCGCACTGTGTTAATTAGACATTTGTCTCGGTTTTGCGACAATTTCAATTCAATTTCGTTTTAGTTTTCACAACTGCAAGTGTGAAAACGCTTCTTTTCGTTGATTAGATTGTCGTCGCCTTTGGTTGATGCTTGATCACTGGTTTATCATCTAATTGCTAAATGTTATATCATACTTATGTTCTTGAGCATTCTCTTACCTTGATTGCGCATTTGGATATATTTCATGGTTTAATCTTTGGGCATGAAAGTTATTGTTCTTGTTTTGGTCTTATGAGAATTATAATGGATTTGTTCATATGGTTCTTATCCTTGCCTTGGACTTTCACTCGATTATTATATGAAGGAATTTTGATTGTATGGTTCTAAGACTTTGCAATTTAAACATATGTAATATGCACCGAATGCATTGACAAGTTTACAAGGTATGATAGCAATGGTTTCAAGGCGCATAAGTTAATCATATTCAAATTAATACTTGCCATACTGTTTGCAAAAGTTGGATTATACGTTGATCGTTACTTGATCCCGAGCTATGTATTAGCGCTAAACCCTGTGATTAAGCGATTGAATGAACGGCGGAATTGGCACATTAAATCGATGATTAATGTTGGTACTGTGTTGATTTTAAAGCTTAACACTTGGCACGTTGTTATCATATGAGGTGTTGGTTCTGACTCGGATAAGTGGCACGTAGAACTGGTGATTCACCTATTGTCTGGTCGATGCATTTGATTTAATGATTATGGTTTTAAACAGCTCTGTACAGATCATTAATGTAAATACGTGGTGATGGTAATCCCACCACCTTCGCATCCCTAGAGTTGTTTTCGGTCTCATCCAGCATTCAAACTATGAAAACCCTATTGCATTCACTCTGTGCATTGCTCGAATAGTGTGAATCCTACCATGAGTAGAGGTTATGGCTCCTGTGGTGAGAGTCGAACCTAATGGATGTCAAGCACTGTTAACATTCGATGGTGCATACAGCGATCTTGAGGAATACGGGTGGCTTTCGTTTATAAGGAAGTTCGATGGTTTTAATATCTCTGTTGCTCGGTAATTTGCACTGTCGCTTGACGGGTGCCGAGCCAAAGTTGGAGATGTCCAGCTCGAAATCACCGAACAATCTCTCAGCCTAGCAACTAGTCTATCTGTCAAAGGGCAGAAGTGGTCCAAAAGCTACAAAGTAAGCGATGTCCC
>ML776605.1:1243002-1288166 GCA_009831015.1 Picea engelmannii
TAGTTTATAAATGATAGCTTTGACTTCTTTATGAATTGAATTATCATATATGAATTTGCTGCACAGTAGGTTTCCCTCTTGCATGAATTCATAATCTGAAAACTGTTATGATTTCTTTTATGTCTTGTTTTTCCTGTAACCCAATTCAGGAAGCATTATAGCTGATCCTTTGCGAGAAGCTTGAGGGCTTAACAGTGTGAATTTCTTCCTCCAACCAGCTTACGAAGCCATCATACACAGGGCAAACTTGGAGCGTTTCCAGGTTGATTAGTTAGATGTTTATTGCTTTAATTAATTAGTAGTTTAGTTAGATTTAGATTAGATTATTTAATTTCAGTTAGCTTTCTTTCTGTTTTATAGATACAAAAAGACAAAAATAGAGTCTTGCCTGTCTTAGGGCAGCTAACACATGAGTTTTGCAGGTTTTAATAAAATCTGTAATTTGTCCATAATGTACATTTGTGAATAAGGAATGATCATAACTGATAATTAAGTAGTTGATTTGAGTTATTATAATCATAGTTAGTATTTTGTAGTTAGTAGTTTATAGTTAGATTAGTATAGTTAAGTTAAGTTTGTTTTTATTAGTTTCTAGTTTCCTTAGTTTAGATTATTTATCTCAGATCACTTTCTCTTTGGTTTCCTTATGAGACCTCAGAGCGGCCAACGGAGCCGTTAAACTCGTCAGGGTGGTCCATACCAAACGGCTTGGGTTATTTAGACAACCTCGGACCGGTTCCACTCTTCCAGTTGACGGATGGACTGTTTCGCCCGTCAATAGGATGAAGAGATAATTGTTCATCAGATCAAAAATATTTATCAATCTAAGCACCCTAGGCTTAGAAATTAGAGAAATTAGGTGTGGGACCTAAGTGACAGTTTCTTCTTAACTTTAAACATTTATTTTATTCCAAGAAAGGAAAGTACCATGACTGATTCTTTGGTTGTTTTAGCAATCCATTTCAGAGTCCCACTGCCACCTAAACTCAAGTATGATGTAGAGTTGAAATATAGACCCTCTATACCTGACAATGTCAAGCATTGGAAGGTGTTTGAGGATGATATTGAGATAAAAAAAATTATTGAGTTTGTTGATAATTTCTCTACATTACATATTGATAAAGATCATGATTCTAAAAGTAACCCTCATGCTGATGTATTTTTAAATAAAATTGTTAATCACCATATTGTTCAGCTGCCTACCAACCACATTTCAAAGGGACTAGTTCCTTTGGAAATATTGTTTGATGGGAATGATGTGGCAATAAAGTTTAAAGGCTCAATTGATGATGTTGATATAACTGAGTGTAATATTGGCACAAAGAAGAACCCAAAAATTTTCAAGTTGTCAAGCAACTTGTCAAGGGAACAGAGGGTTGAATATGAAGAGTTGTTACAAGAATTTGCTAATGTGTTTTCCTAGACATATGAAGATCTCATAACATATGACACAAGTGTCATTGAGCATACGATACCATTGAAGCAAGGGGGAAAACCATTTAGGCAAAAATTGAGACAAATAAATCCTATGTTGCTGCCTATTATGGAGAAAGAGGTGAAAAATCTTTTAGATACCCAAATTATCATCCTTCTGAGGTATTCTGAATGGGTGGACAAATTGGTCCCAATGAGAAATAAGAATGGAGAAATCATAATTTGTGTCTATTTCAGGAACCTGAATAGAATCTATAAAAAGGACAATTACCCCTTACCAAAGATGGAGAACATATTGCAGGGGGTAATAGGTGCATATAGGATGTCCATGATTGATGGATTTTATGGCTACAATTAGATCTCTATCTTTCCTGAAGATAGAGAGACACAACCTTCACTACCCCTTGGGGAACATTCATGTATGCTAATATTCCCTTTAGTCTGATGAATGAAGGGGAAACCTTTAAGTGAGCCATGGACATAGCATTTATTGGGGAATAGGACAAGTTTTTGTTCATCTATTTGGATGACATAACAATGTTCTAACAATCTGATGAAGAACATCATGACCATTTGAAAAGGGTATTTTTGAAATTCAAAAAGTTTGGTCTCTCTTTAAATATAAAGAAGTCATTATTTTCTATGAAAGAGGGGACACTATTGTGGCACATTGTGTCAGCTGAGGGGGTAAGGATTGATCCAAGTAGGGTAGAAGCTATCCAAACTTTGTCACTCCCTAGATTCAAGAAAGAAGTTCAGTCTTTCTTGGGGAAAATTAATTTTTTGAGAAGGTTTGTTTCAAATTTTGTTGAGTTGGTAAAGTTTATCACAGCCATGTTGAGGAAAGGAAATGAAATCAAATGGACTTCTGAATCTCGTAACTCTTTTGACCAAATAAAGAAGGCCTTGAATGAAGCACATGTGCTCATTAGTCCTCACTACTCCAAGGAGTTTCTGATTTTATCTTTTGCTTCATTTGACATAGTAGCAACTATTTTATTGTAGAAAAATGCCAAAGGGTTAGAGAATCCCATTTACTTTTTCAGTGGGGCACTGAGAGATGCTGAAATAAAGTATGACATCATGGAAAATCAGGCATACACTTTGGTTAAAGATCTTAAAGCTTTCATATTTTATGTGCTACATTCAGAAGTCATTGCATATGTCCTTTCAACCTCTATGAAGGAGATCCTCATTCAGCCTGACATAGACTGAAGAAGGCGCAAGTGGATTGCCAAAATCCTTGAATTTGATCTTGAATTAAAGCCTACCAAATTTGTTAAAGGTCAAGGTTTAGTTAGGTTTCTGGCTAAATCTAATTATAAATCCTCGAGGTTAAATTTCATCAATAGTTGTTCAGAGAATCAACAAGCTGAGTTGTTTGATGAAGATCCTAAAGTCACACCCCCATTGGTTGGATGCACTTGGTACAAAGACATTGTATTTTTCCTACAGAAGTTAAAGCCTCCTGATGGCATGGAAAAGAGAAAGTTAAGAGATTTGAATCTCAAATCAATTCAATATTGTCTGAATGATTAGGTATTATATTGGAAAGACCCTTTAGGAGTGTTGTTGAGATGCCTAGACCCACAAGAAGCCCAAAATATTATATATGATTGTCATGATAGTTCATGTGGGGGGAAACACTTCTAGAGAACCACAACCTATAAAATTATCAGGGCTAGGTATTTTTTGCCTAGCCTCTTTATTGATGTTTGTGCAAAGATTGGGGCTTGTATTAAGTGTCATAAATTCTCTATAAAATAGCAACTCAAATCTTTTCCACTAAAGCCTGTGGTAGCTTCAGGTCCATTTTAGTAGAGGGGCCTAGACTTTATTGGGGAAATTCATCCTGCTTCAAGTGGTCAACATAGGTGGATCTTGATTGCCACAAACTACTTTACTAAGTGGATAGAGACCATCCCCACAAGAAATTCTTCCCACAAAGTATCATTAGTTTTATCGAGGATATTGTGGCGATATTTGGTTGTCCAAACATAATTGTCACTGATAATGTTGCATCTTTCAAGGCTAAACCATTGATTAATTTTTGTGAATAGTTTGGGAGAACATTGTTTCACTCTACTCCTTACTATCCCCAAGAGAATGGATAGGAAGATTCCTCTAACAAGAGCCTTATTAAGATCATCAAAATACTTTTAGACGACAACAAGAAGGCATGGGACTCAAATCTTAATTTTTCTTTATGGGTTGATAGAGTGAAAACAATGAGAGCCCTTAGTGTCTCTCCTTTCCAACTTGTTTATGGATTTGAAACCATATTTCCTTCTCATCTTTCCTTGCTTGTGGAAAAATTCTTCAAAGACTACCAAGGGTTACCTGATGATATGATCAGAAGAATACAACAACTGATAGAAGTGAAATAGACTAGGGAGAAAGTATTGGACAGACAACATCACCATCAACAGAATATCAAGAAGGCCTTTGATAAGAAGGTGACCAAAGAGGATTTCCAGCTGGGAAATATAGTACTCAAGTGGGATGCACCCAAACAAGATAAAGGAAAGAAAAGTAAATTTGAGGCCTTGTGGATTTCCCCCTTCAAAATTTATGAGGTTTTTTCAAATAACACTTACAAGTTGCAGGATTGGGAGGATGATGAATTTTTTGGTATCCCTGTAAACGGGAATTTTCTAAAGAATTTTTTTACTCAAGCCAAGAGTGGCTTCCCATGTCATTGTAAATATCTTCTTTTCTTTTAATTTTGGTTTTAATAAGTGACTCCATAACCCAACAACTAAGGCACTGGAGCTACTTGTTCTTAGTAGCTCGTAGGGAGCATGCCATCCCCTGTGGAGCCAAATGTTATCACATGAACTTGTCAGAGTCCTGTGGGTTTGTGGTTTCTACCTAAGTCTGTAATTTTTCCTTGTTTCTGTCCTTATCACAGACCAAGTCTTAAAGTTTTCCCTTCGACTGGTAAAGTTAATTTTGTTTGCCCCTTTTTGTTTAAAAAACCTGGTTTTCCTTGATGTATTACCTAAAAAAGTCTCGCCCCAAATCCTTTATGTTTTCCTCTAAAGATGAACACCCATCTCCTTTTGTTTCAATCACTCATCCTATTGTTTTCCCAAGCCCCTATCCATTCATCCAAGTCTTTTTTTACATAGGCCGCAACCACGAGCTCAAAGCATGACACTCAGAGCGTTCTGTTTTGGACTTGAATCAAGAAAAAAGGAATATTTGGCTTTCAATGGAGGGAATTACATGTGGAGTTCAAATTAGTGGCTCACAGGCATTCAAAATCTTAAAAGTTTCGTGAAGTATAGCACCGGAGAAAAAGGCCTCAAGAGAGCATGAGTTGTTGATCTTTAAAGGGACAGGTGCCAGTTGATCCAAGTGTTTGGGGAAATAAGCTTCGGGAGTTTCAAAGTGAGAATTTTCTGGAATTTCGGAAGTGCCGAAGCACGAACTCCTGAAATAATCTGAACCATCAAAATATGAGGACGTTTGGAAGCAAATCCCTCACTTCGGATTTCAGTGCTACAAAGAATTGTGGGAGTTAAACATTGAAAAGTCTCGAAGTGCCCAAAGTCCCGAAGGCCCGAAGTGAATCTGAGTCATTGATCAACAAGAGCCACGTGTCGTCAGATCCATAGCTCTAGTTAAAAGTGCATGGAGGAAGATGAGGTTTGAGAAAAAAAAAATTCTGGATCCCAGAGACCTGAAATGGATCTCGTATGTCCAAATCCAGGAGCCACGTGATGCCAGATCTAGAGCTCTAGAGGAAAGAGAAGGAGGAAAAGGCCCAAAGAGCCGAAGGAGATCTTGATCATTGATTGAGGAGGAAGACGAAGGTTGGTTGATTTGGTTGAAGGGGTCAAAGTCCTGAAGTAGGAGCAGAACCGTTGATTGAAGAGGACGTGCGTCAATAGATTGATAGCTCTGGGTAAAATCATAGAAGGTAAGTCAGATTTGAGTTTGGATTTTCCTGGAGCCTGGAGGCCCAAAGTGGATCTCTGTCATCCAAATCCAGGAGCCATTATTCATCATATCCTTATCTCCAGAGGTTTTTATTAGGGAAAATATAGTTTGAAGTTTGAAAGTTTTGAAGCTCGAATCGCGAAGCAGATCTCATCTGTCGATTTGAAAAGGGAAGATCCGATCCATAAATATAAAAGGTGACAGAGCTGGGCCATTAATCAGGAAGCCTCATCTCATATCACAATATTAATGGTCGTGTTGCATTGCGGGGTCGAAAGGTGCCCACGTTTTTAAATTTTCAAGGGCAGGTCGCAATCAGAACCGTAGTTTTTAGATAAGGAGGTGTGGTGGTTCATGGTGAATTGCAGGGACAAAAGTGGTTTTCTTTCAAACCACCCTTGGTCGCTCCCACAATTGCACAATTGCATAGGGTCATGACCCTAGGTCACATTGAATAAGGAGCGATGGACAGGAGCTACACCAAAGGTCAAAAGAGCTCGTATTGGTCACAGAATAATATATGCATCACCTCAAGGCATTGGGATTGACTCGAAGAAGTCATGGGCACCGCCTGAAACATTCATGGGTGTCAGGCCTCGTATCGATCCCGATGAAGGTATTTAATGGAAATGGGGGCGGCAGTTGAGACCTCGTCTGACCCTATAAATGGAAATCATACCGAGGATAGTTGTGGGGGGAGATTGTCAATCCAAAGTTTCTCGAGGGATGGATTTTCCTACAAAGCACATAACCAAGTTGGGCTCGCGTCTGACATAAGAAGTCCTGCACAGGCTCACAAAGTAGGCGTTGACCAGAAACTTTAAATGTAGGGGTTCGATCACATTCCTTTTGGTTCCATCATTTTTAGTATATATAGGCAATTTTTATATTTTGTTAAGATCGAATGGTTCATCTAGGCTCCCTGCTATTGTAATATTTTGATGAAGAACATTGGTTCTTTGGTTATGTCCTGATTTGAGACTTCTTGATTAATCTAAGTCAGTTTTCTTAGTCCATCTTATTTGCCTATTATACTGAGAGAGTTCATGATTGACTGATTCACATGGATTGTTGTGACTGTATTATGATAAATGTTTGATTATAATGTTGTTATGATTTATTTTAGTTTGCTTGAAATTTGAATCCAAGAGGATATTATGTTTAAGTTTTTCTTCCTTAGGCTGCTGGAAGGTCTAATGTTCACGGCACACCTCTACACTTTTCTCACCAAAGTCTTCCTCCTACTCACCTTTACTACAACTTACTGACTAATGTTGATCCAAGGCCTCAATTGCTTGCACATACCAGTCCATATTTTTGAGTTAGAAAGTTATTTTCATTGAGTATTCTCCATTTGGCCTCTTAAAACTCATTTACATTTACTACATAAACTGATGGGTACTAGGCTTAGATTCTATGTAATCTGAGGGTGAATTCTAGTGCTAATAAGAAACACCAATTTCCTTTGTTTTCCAGCTGCAACTGGAAGGAGGCTCCAACCCCCCCGTTTCTTAGGCTGTAGCATGAGGGAAGATCCAAATCCCCAATTCTTTGGCTACAACCAAAAGGAGGCTACAACCCCTTATGTTCTCCAACTACAACTGGAAGGTGGCTACAACCACCTATCCTTTCCCTATCCAACCACCCTAAAATAGAAGTAGAACGATGGAACAACTGTCACACTATCACTGTCATATATACCATTGTAACAAATTGTACCTATCAACCTGTAACAACATACACCAATAACTTGTGCCAAGATGTACCATACATCAACCTGTATCTCAACCTGTACCATAAACAAATGCATCAACCATGCACCAAACCTATACAAATAACCTATCACAATAACATGTCCAAACAACCTGTAATCAACCTGTACCATAAACAAGTGCATCAACCATGCACGAAACTGTACCTCAACCTGTACCATCAATGAGTGCATCAACCATGCACCAAATATGTACCAATCATGCATCAAGTACACATAAATTATGACTCCAAGATGTACCAATATCATCAACTATACACCTCATGTATGTGCCAACTCATATACTACTTGTCTCAACCATGTATCTAAAATGTACCTCAACCATATACCAAATACATATACGAATATAACCATCAAAATTTCTCTAGAAATACATCACACTATCCATAACCAAATACCATAAACAATTACATCAAACCATGTACCACAACCTCACTATTATACAACCTCTATTTGTAACATACCTCAACCAAAATCCCTCATCAATGTCATCATCCAAATATGATTTCTAACTCTATAATAGACTCGGTTTATATGATCACATACTTGAAAAACCTTCCTTAACTTTAACAACACGAGACTAGCAGTTTATCAAACTTTACTTTAGTCTCACATTACTAATTTTGGATTAGTCAACAACCCTAACTTGCAATAACCATAACTATGTTTTTAAGATGTTTAAGATGTTTTTACCCGAAACACATGTTTTAGACTAGTTTCAGGACTAGCCACAAAACCTATTTTCCACGGCATGTAACTCAAAAAATACAACGACCCACAAGATGAAATTTGTATCACAACTACTTGGATATGTTTCCTCAATGGCCTCCCAAATTCATGGTCTGAATCATTCTAGAAAAAAAAAATCGAAAATGGTGAGATGACCTGTAAATAACATACCTTAGAAAGCATCATCAAAAGAATTTATCCTCCCTTGAATTTTGGCCTTCTTTACTTCACCTTCCCTCTGAAATTTGGCTTAGATATCCTTTGGTTACCTCAGTCACTTGTATATATTCAATATACTCAAGTTTGATTAAAATGAGAGAGTTGTGCCTCTTATTTATACTTTCATGTAGCTTCCTCAAGGGGTTACCTTTTAACCATCTTAACCCACTTTCCTTATTTTAGGGTTAACCCACTTCTAACCACTTGTCCACTTAGTAATTTCGCCATTAACTTTATTATTTAAATAATTTATTTTGTATCCTCTTTGAATTATAGTACACTCATCACTTCACTTTATTATTTAAATAATTTCTTCTTTTCAAACACTTTGACTACTTTGACCTTTTGGGGCTTCTAGATGACTCATGAGGGTTCTCCAACTTCACATGGCCATAAATCTCTAACCATGAGGAGTTATGTGATGTTTCACCTACCACTGAAAATGGCATGAAATGTATTATCCATATAGAATAATATTACATGTAAATTATCAAACCTCATACCATTATCCATCAAAAAAACTTGGGTCCATTACCCAAACCTTTGTGCTACCAAACTTTCTTCAAGGGTTGACATCAATGACAACCAACCCAATTAGTCAACATTTGTTACAGATCAGCATTACATATAAGTAAACGAAATTTTACAGTAGGAAAATGTATAGAAGATAATTAAAGAATATCAGATTAAGGAGGATGGATTACTTATCCATGAGAACAAAATTTATGTTCCTAGTTTTGGAAAACTTAGGAATCTGGTATTAAAATAAATGTATAATGTTCCATATGCTAGACATTCTGGTTACCATAAAACAATTGCATCAGTAAGAAGCCAATTATTTTGGCCTAGAATGAAGAAAGTTGTTGTTGATTACATTGCTAGATGTATGGAATGTTAGAGAGTGAAAGCTAAGAATAGACACGTAGTGGGTTTGATACATCCACTACCAATTGATTTTATCGCTAATTTTACTAGGAGAATGAAGCAACATGATTAAACAATGGTATTGGTTGATAAATTTACAAAGGATACTCATTTTGTGCCTATAAAGATGACTCATACACCAACTAATATTACAGAAATCTACATGAAGGAAATCGGTAGGTTGCATAGGATACCTAAGACAATTGTCTCATATAGAGACACTAAGTTTACTTTGAAATTTTGGATATTATCATTTAAAGGATTTGGTACAAACCTAAATTTTATAACATTGTACCATCCACAGTCAGATGGAAAAACAAAAAGAGGAAACCAAGTGATTGAAGATATATTGAGAATGTATGTGATGGATAAGCCATATAAGTGGGAATATAACTTGCACTTGGTTTAGTTTTCCTATATTAATAAGTATCAATATTAATTAAATATGAGTCCATTTGAAGCTCTATATGGTATAAAATGCAATACTCTAGTGAGTTGGGACAACCCAGCAGACAAAGTAGTACTTGGGCCAAAATTTCTTAAGGATATGGAAGGGTAGATGGTTAAAATACAAAAGAATTTGAAGGAAGCACAATATAGATAGAAAACTTATGTATATAAGATTATTACAACTAGAGAATTTAAAGTAGGAGAGCATGTTATTTCGAAAGTGAACCCTAAGAAGAGTTCATTAAAGTTGGGTAGTTGTACAAAGCTAGCTGTCAAATTCTATGGTCCATTTGAGATATTGGACAGAATAGAGCCAATTGCATACATGCTTGGACTATCTCCTTCCATGTATTTTCATAATTTATTTCATGTATCTTTACATAAAAAATATGTACATGATCTTAACCATGTTATTGATTGGAATTTGATTCAAGTGGAGCTAGAAGGAGACTTTCAGTTCTAGTCGATGTGCATATTGGACAGAAAAGTCAAAATGCTCCAATATAAAGTCATAGAACTGGTAAAAGTTTAGTGTACCTGCTATGGTATTGAAGATTATACTTGGGAGCATGAAGAGGCTATGTGGGTAGAGTACACACAACTTTTTGAAGAATTTTGAAATTTTGATTTATGTTTTGTATATGCACTAAGGATAGTGTCAAAATAAGGGGGAGGGGAATGTAATACACCATTTTTGAGTTCCCATATTAAATAATGTATTTTTTTAATTGATGATAGGTCAAAGTGCCTAAATAATCAAAAGGCGCTAGAGATCCTAGAAAATGTAACACTTTGATATACATATTAATAAAATAGATCATTGGTTGCAATATGAACAAGGGCAAGAGATAGGGGCTATGATTCCACGATAGAGGGGGATAAAAGGGATATGTATTTATATTACATTTTATTTTACCCATCTTGGATGTTTTATTGAGAGAAAGAATGGGTTATACAAGATTCTTGGGGAAAATTCCATGTGGTTTTTCTTCTTCCTCGTGATTTTATCCTCCTTGTTGATATGGAAACTCATACTCGTTTTGATTCTTTGGGAGAAAAGGAGAATGATTTATTGAGGGAGGAATCCATTGTTGATGGTTGTAAAATGTTTTTGGTGTATTCCAGCCACAAATTATTGTATATATGCTTGAAAGGAATTGGCATGAACCAGACTTGATAAAAAATGTGAGTCTTGAGGGTCCCAGCATGGAGACTATTGTCAAAAAGCACTGGATCCCTGAAAAGAGATGGAAATCTTGAGGGACTGTGTGACAGAGAATAAGTTCCATTCTCTTGGGTGGTGTAGGCCATAGAGAAGAGAGGTGGTGTACTATGAATTTCTATGCGTGTGCTGAGAAAATTGTGAGAGATTGAGTGTTGATTGGTTTGGGAAGCCGAGTGTATCCCTAGAACTTGTCCTTGTGAATGCATAGACCTAACTTGAGGGTGAACTACTATTGAAACTTGGAACAATAGTGTCTATGGTTGGGTGGAACATCCTTGTTGTACATCCAATTGATGATTTTTATCTTTAAGCTAAGTTATTTCTATGTTATATGGTTTATCCATTTATATATGTAATTTTGTTGTGTATTCACCATCATTTCTAAGATTTTCATATCCAATATATTTTTTTGTTAGATATGGTTTTGCATGGCATGATATATCTTCTTTAAGGTTTCATATTGATTCTTATTAAATGCATGTTCCACCACCTTTTCTTCTGTATGCATTCTTGAATTAAATTTTATTATCAGAGATCGACCTTAAGAATTGATATGAGTCTTTTTATTTTCGTGATTTGTCTTGTTGGTGGTTGGGTGATGGAAATATCATGTTGACATTGATTTCAACATGAATATAAGAAGGTCCTCGAGGTGTAGGACAGTCGGTGATGGAGTGTGTTGTTAAGCCACTCCGTGATGTTAAAGTCACCGGTTCGAAACCTGCGGGGACAAAAAATCCAACCATGTTAAGGGTTGGTGTGGCTCAGGCTGGGTGCGATCCCCGGGTGATTTTGACGGCTTAGATGCCCCTGAGTCGCGGTTTCTCAAGCCACAGGTTAATCGCAGGTCCTGCACAAATTAACAAACAAAAAAAAAAAAACATGAATATAAGAAGTACCATAGTGGAGTATGACATGGAATTGCAGTAAAAGATACATTAGTACTGAGCTTCAAAAACACAGTGGACTACTGGAATACAGGGGATCGCTTGGTTGAGTGCTTTGAATGAATGAAATTGAAATAATGAAATAATTTAAATTACTACACTAGTTGAATCAATATGTCTTGGTGACTATGTATTTTATTGAGAAACGACCATGATGAATAAAATGAATATTGATGAGTCTCCCTCTTGAATACTTTCTCATGCACTATCATTTCAAAGTGTAGTCGAAGGGAAATTTTTTGATGCAGCGTCAAGAACCCTTGTGTTTTTCTTATCAACACGATAGTCGATATTTCATAGCAAGATTTGGTCATCATTCTTTCGGGGATGAATTTGGATGACCCTTGAAACCCAAACAATTTCTAGCAGGCATCAATGGTTACATCCACTTAGGTAGTCAATTGTTGAATAAATTGTCATTAATGTCAAAGGTTAGTAAGTGATCAAAATTATGTAAACGGTTAGTAAATAATTAAATATAAATTTGACCTTGTTATCACTTTAATAAATACAAAAGTGGAAAATTTAAGTGGAAATGGAGTTAACTCATAAGTGGAAATGAAAGTGGATTAAATATAAATATGACTTTAGTAAATAAAAAAAGTTGAAAAGTTAAGTGGAAGTGGAGTTTACGTATAAGTAAATATAAAAGTGGAATAAAGAAAAAGGTAAAAGTGAAATTGGATTAAAGAAAAAGGCAAAAGTGAAATTAGATTAAAGAAAAAGGTAAAAGTGAAAGTGAAAGTGGAGTTAAAGAAAAAGGGTAAAAGTGAAAGAGCACATGGTATGTGAACATGGTATTTTCAAACCATAGTGGTATTTACCTATGGTACGTTAAAAAGTGAATTAAATCATGATAGTTGAAATCTATCAACCCAATCGAAAATGTGACTAAACAATTTAAAAGGCACAATGGTTCATTGACATTGCAGTAATTAAAATAGTATGGTTAATATTTTATATTGAAAAGGAACATACTTATAATGAAGAGATGCATTCATATATTGAAGAGGTAGATTGGTTAATTGATATCTTCAAAGAGACACAATGTTTCAATGGAATATACTTGTTGGATGACTATATGTAATATCCCTAGGCCAAACCCAATTGTAATGTAAATGAAAATGTACTTAAGCTGGTGAGTTGTTTGATATCATTGTGTATGCACCTTTTATGACATAGTGCTCACATGTACCGTGCAATAAATGATGAAGTGTGCACATTCTTGGATACCATGCACAACAACTTAAGTGCACGTGATTTTGAGTTCGGGTAGCCTTTCATGTATATGCTATGTTTTATACGCTGGTGAGCTAGTTATTATAAGTTAGGATGCTTATGTTTTGATTAGGCTGGAGAGACTAGATGTTAAAGGCCAATGTGCCTATTTTTTTATATGTCTCATAATTAATATAAAATACATCGTTGCACGTAAACCTACCATGATAAAGGAGTAAGGGGGACTAAACTCCCCTAGTTAGGGAAAGGGAGGGGCCTAAAATTTAAGGAAAATGGGCTAAGCTAGGGAGCTTAAGACAAAAAGGAATATTATATTAATATTTCTTAAATAATAAAGTATGGATAACTATTTTATCCTAAGTTCTAAAGTTGGGGACAAGTAGGCCAAACTAGCTCTCGACATGACACGTGTCAAGTTGGGGACATGCATACATATTGTTGGGACTTAGTTCATTTTCCCATATTTTCCATCATTATTCCCATAATTCCTTCCATCGTACAGTCATCCAGTAAATCACCCATGAGCATGCACACACCCATTGAGCTATCCTTTGTATCATCATGACTGTACTTGAACTTGTATCCATAGCCATGTTGTGTTGGTGTATCTGGTTAGCTTGGGAGTTGGAATGAAGAAGTGGGTTGTCAAGACGGTGGGATATTGAAGAGGCGGGATGTCAGGACCATGAGAAATTCTCTGGGTGAGAGAATTTTGGGGAATTGATTTCCTAAAGGTGCTAAACTGTAGCTATAGTGCTTTAAGACTTCCTGTCCAGCCTATTGCTGAATCCTAGAAAGGAAGTGGGGCAGTCGAAGGACTGTTGAGCAGAGAAGGGGCACATTTCCTGGGTGGGACATGCATGTTGAGAATGAGGGATTGTAGGTTGTTATTTTGAGTTGGCACATGAGACGGAGTATTTCCTGTTGTCTATGAGCCTTTAGCCTGGTTAGGAATCCCTTTACCTGGGTGGATTTTTGTAGCACACCTTTTCTGCTACTTTGTTTTATCACTCTGAAAAGGAAACTTTAACACCACTCTATACATATGTTATACAATCCACGTGTATTTAAACAAATAAACACATTCAAGCTCAGAGTAAACTTATTATCTACTGCTATAATTAACCATCCATAGCATTTCATACTAATTCGTATACATAGCGTAAATCATGATAACATAAGTAGTAGAGTCATGCAAAAACATGATTAAAACATAAATAGATACTTATCTTTTGAATAATGGTAAATTCCACCAACCAAGTGCAGGCCTTCCACGAACCTCCCAGCCTTAGACCGCACTGCTCATTAGCTCAGCAATGGGTCACCCCCGAGCTAGGACTAAGATCCACCCCAAGGCAAGGAAATCTAGGCTAGGCTAAGGTTACAGGGAAAACAACACACAACCACAAGGAAGGGATTCTCTCCAAGGAACCTCCCATGGTCATTGCCCACAGACCCTCATTCCCCACATGCATGTTCCACCCTAAGAGTATACACCTTCTATGTCACCTGGACAGTCCTTCGGCTACTAATCTCCCTTGCCTTGGGTTATAGGAACAGGCCGGACCGGAAGTCTTCGGGCTCTATGGCAGCTACAGGGTTCCTTCTAGGAGTTCTCTCCTTCCTCTGTGCACTCTCTCACTTGGAGGGAGTCGCTCACAGGTCCAACAACTTGTTCTTCCAATCTTATATCACCTCTCTCACCTGGAGAGAGTGTTGTACAAAATGGCCAACAAGCCACACAGGATCAAACAATACATGTCCACCACAATCCACGGGATCCAGACACGAACACCCCAGGATAGCTCCAGAAAGGTGCAATAGTATAGCCAGGCTTAACAGGGATGAGACACTTCTGTTTTCTAAATTTCGCAATACGGAATAGACTCACATTCTGGATTCTCAAGGATGCATGATGAGTTGTCCACACAGGGGTCGACTCAAACTTAATAGTTCACAACCAGAAGGGTGTCCAGCCTTCCAGAAGCAAATACAGACACCGACCTTTTGGTTCAGAGTGCACAAGGGTATCTCTTGCAGAGGTCGGACCGGTTCCCCGTTCCGACGGTTGGGTAGAATGGAGGAGCAACCCCCCTAGCACGGCTCGTCTTAGCTTTTCATTGCATGTGCCAGCATTGACACTTGTCCCCCATGTGACTGCATGCCTCCTTCAGCATGCATTCCTCCCACCATTTGGGAATCACATGTCCTTCCAAAAGGACTTAGGCTAAAAACATATAATGCACATATCTTTTGGGATAATATTAAAATATTATTCCCAGGCTTAATCCCCCTAGGATTAGCCCCTAGGCTCAACACTTAGCCCCTTTTTCCACCTTCCAGCCCCTAATTCCTTGCCCACCTTATGGATGCTTAGTCCCCCTTCACTCATTCATCGTGTTTGGTCTGCACATGGTGGTATTTATGTTTTGTTAATTGTTCTGCGTGATTACATATACAATAGTAGGCTCCTGGCCTTCAACACTTAGGCTCCCTGGCCTAACAACACATAACCCTCCTGCTTATGAAAACTTGTCTCACCAGCCTATAAAACATAATTACAATTCCTCCAAAAAACATGGTTTACAATGAGGCTCGACCTTGGGGACACTACAATTTTAGTACCATCTCGGGGGTGACTCATTATTGAGGGTGATGAACAGTGTGGTCTAAGGCTGGGAGGTTTGTGGAAGGTCTACACACAGTTGGTGACATTCTTACCAACAGAAGTGCCAATTGTGTGATAAATTTATATGTTGCATTGTTATTTACATGCTTATTTTTATGGGTTATCATATGTGCGGTTATAACTGTGTTTATTTTTCTGGGTATTTCATGTATATGTTGCATGTATATGTTTACTATTATTTCAGTGTGAATCCATGTATTTACGGATGTATTTGTATGTTAACATTTTATATATAATGCTTCTGTAAGAGATCTGTGTGTGTATATTTTAATTGCATGCAGTTCGAAAAATTTATGTGGCATAGCTCAATTGGATACTGGGTATGTTACAATATGTTCTATAGAGAGAGAAGGTAAGAGTTCTCTGGCGTAGTATGGCCCAGCATGGATGGTCGGGGAAGTTACAACATGGTATCATAGATTCAGTTTTCAACACTGAGCCTGGATCGATCGAGAAAGTTGAGCTGAAGCGAAATGTCACAGAGGATTTATTTCGAAGTGGCCAAATTTCAGTCTATAGAGCATCCATGGTAAAAAGTAACAACAACTGAGTGGAATTGGGGAAAAGCCCCAATTTCTGTTGTTAACTTCATGAGAAAATTGAGAAATTCGGCCGAGCGATGAGATTTTTCCAATGTAATATCTATTATAGCAAATTAGGATCTAGAATGGTCAAATTTGAAGTTGTAGTGAAGCCATGAGAGATGGAACGAGTTTAGTGGTTAAAATTCTCAATTCACGAATTGATTTTGGATAAATTCATTCCAAAAATGTCAACTTACAATGATTTTTTTTTCCAGAGGTTGAACTGGTGTTATCGGGGTTAAATTGAACAAATTTCATGGTTGCGGAATGTCTATGGTAAATTGGGGAAAAAGTTAAGCAAAAACCCCAATTTCTACAGCGGAATTCACGAGGAATTGATGTGCATAAAAATGAATGTGCACAGGTGGGTGCACTAAAAATGCATGATGCACAATGAAAAGCTTGTGATAGGTAAAATTTGGCACTACGCGGCAAGATATTGGCGTGTTGGTGTGTGCGCTAAATTCTAGTGTCACATGGAAAAATGTTAGTGTGCGGGTGTGCACGCTAAATTTTGGTGTTGCAAAGAAAAATGTTGGTGTACAGGACCATGCGCTAAATTTAGCATTGCATGGTGTGCACACACATAACAATGATGCATGTGGTGTGTGTAGTGTTGGTAGAGCATAAAGGAGTTTTGTTGTTGTGCACACAATGTGGGTATATGTTGTCATGCGACAGTTTAGTTAGTGGTGTGTGTGGATTTTTGGTGCGCGGTGGAGACATACTAAAATCTGGCATGGTGCAGTGCATAGAGTACAATGCACACAGAATATCAGTGCATGATACAAAAACTACGTGCAACAGGTACTAGTGCAAGAACCAAAACTATGCGCAGTGAATCTTGGTGCACAACACAAAAGTAGTGCACAGTTATTGGTGCAACAGAGAAGTGATGCAAGTCATTATAGTTGCATGAAGCACGATTTACCTTGTGATTTTGTTGTGCATGGTATATATGGGTGTACAAGTTGAAATTTGTGCACGCAAATTCGTTTGAAGGGTGAACAACAGTATAAAACCAACGATTTTCTGCGATGTTTTATATCATTTGAACATAATCTTTTGTAGTGCATTTTTGAGGCCCTTAAGAGCATTTTTAACAATGCAAAAGCCACGAGAATAGAGTGTTAGAAGTCACACTTTGTATTTGCAGTTCAAATAAAAGAGCTCGGAGAGATATTTCTAATGGTGTAATCATTTTTCAAATGGATCTTTTATGAGAAAGTTACAGCACAAACAATGAATGGTAAATTCTAAGACCCAACTAACTTCAAAGAGCCATAACTTTCTGCTCTGGAATCAGATTGAGGCACAAGAGAAATCAATGGAAATATATTGAGCCATAGAAGACAGTCCCAGAGTTCAATTATATTTTTGGGCATGTTAAATATGTGTAATATGGAAAAGAAGGTACATGTAGCCAGAGATGATTTTAAGGATGGAAAATTATTTTAAAGTGTAGAAACCTTGGCGAATCTTACTAATCCTTCATATGACAACTATAAATGTTTGGCGATATTTTTGTAAAAATATTCAAATTTATATGTATTTTATATAATTTGTATAACATTTTGGCGATTTTGAAGGTAAAATGATTTTATCCTATAGAATTTGGGCGAATCATTTTTAGAATAGTGAATATTGTTTTGGGAAAACAATGGAAAATTAGCCCATGAGTGAAATTTAGCCCCTAAAATCATCCCTACATGTAGCATATCATTCACAATATTGTATTTTGGTCTGGAATTTCAGCACGTTGTAACTAGCATCCCGGAACCCAGAAAGAGGTGAAACTTGGACAGAGTGTCCATAATATGTATATGAATAAACCCAATGGATATCCTATGAAACATCCAAAGGAGAAAGTGCAAAAATGGATAATTACAGTGCAGAGGTGTGCCATGTTGAAAAATGAACAGAAAAATTAATGGACAATTTTCAAATAACCATAACTTTCTGCTCAAGACTCAGAATTAAGCATGGGAGAAGGCGTTGGAAAGGTATTGGAAAGTGGAATATAATTATACACCCGTTAAATTTATATGGGTATTCCATGTTTTAGAAAATCATAATAAATAATTATGATATGTATTATTGAACTAGAATGGTTCATATTTTCATGAAATTGTTGAAACAATTAGCTTGATAAAGTTTTGTTGGTTGCACATTTTGCAAAGTTAACAAGAAATAGATCATATCAGAATCAAAAAAAAATTCATTGTAATGGAAGAGGCACAGGGGAATTACAGTCAGGAGGATGAGATTAAAGGGATGGATGTCCATTTGGGCATTGAAGAAACAAACTCCAATGGAAATGGAGATGAAAGGAATGAAAACATAAATATGGAAGATACCATTAAAATTTACAGAAGGATGTCCAAATCCATAAAGATGATAAGGAAAGTATTATGAGAGACAAGGAGCAGCAGGATGAATTCAACATGAAGTTATTGCAGATCTTGAACAAAATATAAAAGAAATTGGATAAGAAGAGTGGCTCAAGCAAATCAGGAAGTCGCAAGTCTTCCGATGAGAAAAGAAGAGAAAGAAGTGTTAGAAGAAATCACCATCACTCCCCAAGGAATTACAATAAGAGATAACATAGCATCTCAAGTCCATCCCCTATCAAAAAGAAGAAGAGGTTTGGGGTGGATGAGCTATGAGTAGAAATGAACAAAATCAAACTTCCTGCATTTGATGGTGAGCACAAGACGGATGAAGATACAAAGACATGGTTTCTCGACATGAGAAAGAATTTTCATTTGCATAATTATTCTTATCATGCAGAAGGTATAATTATTATCTATCAACTCAAGGGAAAGGAATCCATGTGGTGGGATCGGCTTGTGTAGGTGCAACACATTAAATAGAAAAGTGTTACTTGGAGAGAATTCAAGAAGTATTTTGAGAAGAAATACTTGACTAAGAGACACTATGACAAGAAAATGAAAGAGTTTTTTGAACTCAAGCTTGGGAGTATGACAATAGATGAACATGAGAGAAGGTTTTTAGAACTACTGAAGTATGTCTCTTTCATCAAGGATGAGATAGTTAATATTCAAAGGTATTTGAGTGGATTTCCATAATTCATCAATGACAAAATATAGTATGATGATCCCAAGACATTGGAGGAGACCATAAGGTGAGATAAATGCCTTTATGATCAGCAAAAATCAAGGCCAACTTTCCAAAAATCTTGGGAAGACAAAAAGAAATTCAAGATGGATCAGAGGAAGAAGGAATCCAATCCACCATTCTTCATAAGTAATCCACAGGGACAAAAAACTGCTAGAGAGCCCAGAATGATTGAAACATGGGGTCAAAGGCCAAGGTAGCCACCTATTCAATGTTGGGTTTGTCAAGGACATCACATGTTCAGAGATTATCCTTGCAGAGTTGAAAAAGGGAGGACTGTTCACAATGTAAAACAAGCTAAAACAATGGAGGACATTGGTAGAAATGTGCCAAGGATCTATGTAGCCTTGAACAAAAAGAAAGAAGAGTATTAGTCACATATGATTGAAGTGGAAGGTATGATAAAAAACCAAACCATTTCTATTTTAAGTGATTCAAGAGTTATTCATAGTTATATAGATCCTAAGATGGTGGAAAGTTTTCATTTTCCAAGAAGAAAGAATGGGAAATATTGGTTGGTGTAGTTGGCCACCATAGCCAAAAGAAAAGTTAATGAGATGGTCAAGTCATGCCTTATGGACATAAATGGACTAAACACCAGGGAATATTTGAACATATTGCCTTTGGGTTCATATGACTGTCTAACTAGGATGGACTAGTTGGACCAGCATCATGCTATCCTAGACTATCATAACAAGGAATTCACTTGCTTGGGTAGGGAAAGGATTCTAAGAAAAGTGCAGGGAACTTCCAGGGCAGTAACCATCCAAGAAATGTCAGCATTATAGCTGAAGAAATGTTACTAAAAGGGTTGTCAATTATTTGCAGAACATATGGAAGAGACACCTAAGAATAAGGTGCCAAATTTGGACGATTATGCAGTCCTGGAAGAATTTGAAGATGTGTTCAAGGAGGTACCAAGACTACCCCCAAAGAGGGACATTGATTTCTCTATAAATCTAATTCCTACAGTAGCTCCAATGTCAAAGACTCCTTACAGAAGGAGTACACCAGAGTTGAAGGACTTGCAAATGCAGCTTGAAAAAATTATGAAGAAGGGGTATATATGCCCATGTGTGTCACCTTGGGGTGCCCCAGTCTTGTTCATGAAGAAGAAATATGGGACATTAATATTGTGCATTGATTTCAGACAGTTGAATAAAGTGACTGTTAAGAAATAGTATCCTCTTCCAAGGATTGACAATCTTTTTGATCAATTGAAGGATACAAAGATCTTTTCAAAGATAGATATTAGGTCAGGATACCATCAAGTAAGGATTAAAGAGGAAGATATCAATAATACCACCTTCGGGACAAGGTATGGTCATTATGAGTTCATAGTGGTTCCATTTGGGTTGTCAAATGCACCATCTGTTTTCATGTGCTTAATGAATGGTATTTTCCGAGAATATTTAGACAAGTTTGTCATTGTCTTTTTGGGTGAAATTCTTGTATATTCCAAGTCAGAAGAAGAGAATGAGAATAATTTGAGGATGGTGTTGCAAGTGTTAAGGGAGCATCAATTGTATTCCAAGTTGAACAAGTGCTCATTTTATCAGAATCAAATTCATTATTTGGGTCATATCATTTCAAAGGATGGGATAGCAGTGGATCCTAAGAAGATAGAAGCCATTAGAGATTGGTCAACACCAAAGAATGTGATAGAGGTCAGATCATTTGTTGGCCTTGCAGGCTACTACAAGATATTTATTGAAGGATTCTCAAAGATTGCACACCCAATCACTTCCTTACAAAATAAGGGTGTGAAGTTTTAGTGGACATTGGATTGTGAAAAGAGCTTCCAACACTTGAAACAATTATTAACAAGTGCTCCAATACTAAGGATTGCAGACCCAAATGAAGACTTCATTATATGCACAGATGCATGTCAAGAGGGACTTGGTGGAGTCCTCAGTCAAAATGGGTTTGTTATATTTAATGAGTCAAGGAAGTTAAAGGAGCATGAAAGACACTATGCCACTCATGATTTAGAGTTGGCAGCCATAGTGCATGCCTTGAGGAAATGGACACACTACCTCATGGGGAAAATTTTTGAACTAAGAACAGACCATAATGGTTTGAAATATTTATTTGATCAACCAACTCTAAATGTTAGGCAAACCAGATGGTTAGAATTTCTAAGTGAATATGACTTTGATATAAATCATATCAAGGGGAAAGAGAAAAAAGTGGATGATTCACTCAGTAGAAAAGTGCATGAATTGTATGATATAGCCATTAGCATGTACCAATAATATTTGAAATATAGAATTATAGAGGTTGCCAAATCATATTTTCAATACAAGGAATTAGTGGCAAAATTACAGCAAGGTAATTTGCAACAAAAAATTGAAGATTACAAGTTAGATAATGATGAAATTATCATGTACAAGGGCATAATTTATGTACCCAATTCCCAGGAGTTGAAAAATCCGATATTGAGAGAAATGCATAATGTGCCTTATGTTGGGCACCCAGGATATCAGAAAATTATTCGAGTTGTCAAGAACCAATATTATTGGCCAGGCATGAAGAAAGAGGTTGATGATTTTATTGCCAGATGTTTGAAATGTCAAAAGGTAAAGGATGAGCATAGACACCTAGCTAGTTTTCTAAATCCATTACCCATTCCTGAGTGTAAATGGAAAGTTGTAACCATGGATTTCATCACCAAACATCCTAGAACAAACAAGCAACATGATTCTATCATGGTAGTGGTGGATAAGCTTACTAAAGATGCTCATTTTGTTCCAGTTAAACTCACTCACAAGGAAGACAACATCGTTGATGTTTATATGAAGGAAATTGCTATATTACATGGCATACCCAAGACAATTGTGTTTGACAGAGATCCAAAATTTACGTCGAAATTTTGGAAGGGATTATTTAATGGATTTGGAACAAATTTAAATTTTAGTACACCTTATCATCCAAAATCAGATGGGAAAAAAGAGAGGGTGAATCAAGTGATTGAAGATATGTTGAGGATGTATGTGATGGATAAACCATCAAAATTGGAAGAATACCTACACTTGGTAGAGTTTTCTTATAAGAATGGGTACCAAGAATATCTAAAGATGAGCCCATTTGAGGCACTTTATGGTAGAAAGTACAACACACCAGTAAGCTGGGATAACCCAGTAGACAGAGCAGTGGTTGGGGCATATTTTGTTAGGGAAATGTAGGATAAAATGATTAAAATAAAACAATATTTAAAGAATTCCCAAGACAGACATAAAAGGTATGTTGATAAGGGAAGAACTCACAGGGAATTTAAAGTGGGAGATCATGTATTCTTGAAAGTGAAGGCCAACAAAAGTTCCCTGGAGTTGGGAAATTGTTCAAAGTTGGCAGCTCACTAACGTGGGTCATTTGAAATCCTAGAGAGTATTGGTACAATAGCTTATATGATTTCATTTCCTACATCTATGTCTATTCATAATGTATTCCATGTATCATTACTCAAGAAATATATACCTGATGCTAATCATGTTATTGATTGGAATGTGATTCAGGTGAAGCAAGAAGACACTTTTCAAGTGCATCTGGTACACATTCTAGACCGGAAAAGCAAAAATATATTGAATCGATCCATAGGGCTTGTAAAGGTCCAATGGACCTGGTATGGTCCTGGGGACGCTACTTGGGAACAAGCGGATGCAATGCAGGAAGAATACTTGCATCTTTTTGAGGATTTTTGAAATTTTGTTGTATATGGGTACATGATGCATTGAGGATAGTGCATAAATAAGGGGAGGGGATTGTAATATCCCTAGGTTTAACCTAGTTTTAATGTAAATGAAAATGTACTTAAGTTGGTGATTTGTTTGATATCATTCTGTATGCACCTTTCATGACATAGTGCACACATGTACTACGCAATAAAATGATGAAGTGTGCACATTCTTGGATACAACGTGAAACAACTTAAGTGAGCATAATTTTGAGGCCAGGTAGCCTTTTTTGTATATGCTACATTTTATAGGCTGGTGAGCGAACTATTTTAAGCTAGTATGCTTATGTTTTGATTAGGCCAGGAAGCCTAGATGTTAAAGGCTAGTGTTATTATTTTTGTATATGTCTCATAATTAATATAAAATACATCGTTGCGCACAAACTGACCATGATAAAGGAGTATGGGGGACTAAACTCCACTATTTAGGGAAAGGGAGGGGCTTAAAAGTTCAGGAAAAGGGGCTAAGCTAGGGAGCTTAAGCAAAAAAGGAATATTATATTAATATTTATTAAATCAAAAAGTATGGATAATTATTTTATCCTAAGTTCTAAAGTTGGGGACAAGTAGGCCAAAGTAGCTCCCAACATGACAAGTGTCAATTTGGGGGCATGCATACATATTTTTGGGACTTAGTTCATTTTCCCATCTTTTCCATCATTCTTCCCATCATTCATTCCATCATCCAGTCGTCACGTTAATCATCCATGAGCATACACACATCCATTGAGCTATCCTTCGTATCATCATGAATGGACCTGAACTTGTATCCATAGCCATTTTGTGTTGGTGTATCTCGTTAGCTTGGGAGATGGACTAAAGAAGCAGGTTGTTAGGACGGTAGGATATTGAAGAGGCAGGATGTCAGGCACTTGAGAAATTCTCTGGGTGAGAGAATTGTTGGGAATTTATTTCCTAAAGGTGATAAACTGTAGCTACAGTTCTCTGAGACTTCTTGTCTGACATGTTGCTAAAGTCCGGAAAGGAAGTGGGTCAATTAAAGGACTATTGAGAAGAGAAGGGGAACACTTCTTGGGTGGGACAAACATGTGGGAAATGAGGGACTGTAGGCTATTAGTTTGAGTTGGAACCCGAGACAGAGTCTTTCCTGTTGTCTATGAGACTTTAGCCTGGTTAGGAATCTCTTTACCCAGGTGGAGTTTAGTCCCATATTGGGGGGACTCACTATTGAGAGTGATGAACAATGTGGTATAAGGTTGGGAGGTTCGTGGAAGGTCTGCACACAGTTGGTGAAATTCTTACCAAGAGAAGTGCAAATTGTGTGATAAATTTACATGTTCCATTGTTATTTACATGCTTATTTTTATGGGTTATCATATGTGTGGTTATAACTGTGTTTATTTTTATTGGTATTTCCTGTATATTCTACATGTATATGTTTATTTTTATTTCAGTTAGAATCCATGTATTTACGGATGTATTTGTATGTTTACGTTTTATATATAATGGTTCCACAAGAGTTTTGTGTGTGTATATTTGAATTGCATGCAATTCAAAAAATTTATGTGGCATACCTTAGTTGGATACTGGGTATGTTACAGTATGTTTCGCAGAGAAAGAACATAAGAGTTCTCTAGTGTAGTGTGGCCCGAAAGGGATGGCCAGGGATGTTACACTATATAAATAAGAAAATATGTTGAAATAATGTGTGACTCGATGATTTAAATATCTAAATATAAGAAGACTCCAAAGGAAGAAATTGAAGTTTGAAGATTAAAAAATGCAGTTAGGGTGGAAGGGTGGAGAAAGAGAGGATTAAAGTCCTCTATAGGTTGGATCTTGAACATCAGGGAGTTGCAACTTCCTCAAGTTGGTGATTGAAAAACAAAATATTTTTATCCCCTTGAGTTGGTGCTCAAAACATGGGATTGTTGTCTCCTTGAGTTGGTGCTCAAAAGAGGAAATTAGTGTCTCTTACAAGTTTTATCTTGTAAATGAAAAGTAAACTTTATGTAAATATATTAAAAGAACATTTATGGTCTTTCATCTCAAAATTTTGTGTATTGTTCTTCTTTGTTGATCATTTGTTTTGCTTAATAAGATTGATGGTTAACTGGTGTTAAATATTGGAAAACAAATCAATATTGATTCACCCCCCCTTCTTAGTATTAAACAGTATTCCAATAATTGGTATCAGAGCAGGTTCCTTCATCATAGTCTAATCATTGGAAGGAAAATTCTAAGAAATCACAATGGATCAACAAGAAGGGATATCCTCAAATAGAGCTTCATTATTCAAAGGAGATAACTGTGTATTCTAAGGTATAAGAATGATACATTACCTAATGGCACTAGGATGTGATGTCTTACTATCTTTGATAAACAATTATGGTGTATTAAAAACTGCTCCTTCAGACACAACTGCAAAGAAACTCTATAATGATAATTCAATAGATGTAAATGCAAAATTTGGATGGATTAGCAAATAATGTATTTTTCAAATTCATGCGTTGTAAATCAAAAAAAGAGATATGGGACAAACTACAAATCATCTATGAAGGAAATTCCAAATTCAAGAAAGCAAAGCTTCAAACATACAAGGGACAATTTGAAAACTTAAATATGAAAGAAAAGGATAACATTACAGAGTATCTTCTAAGAGTAGATGAAATTTTCAATTCAATCATAACATTGGGAGAAGTTTTAGATGAAAAAATTATCGTCCAAAATATGTTGATATCATTACCAATGAGATATGATGCCAAGGTATATACCTTGAAAAATAGAGAAAACCTTGACAAACTCACAATGGATGAACTTCATGGGATTCTTATAGCCTATGAAATGAGAACACGGTAATAAAGGCTATCAAAAAGGGAATCATCTTTCAAAGCTTCAAAAGAAACAAGAACCATGACCATGTGTTAAATTAAATTCACTCAGACATATCAGATGAGGAAGAGGATAACTTTATAATGAAACTAAACAAAGGGTTTGGGAAATACAAAGGTAAGTTACCTCTCAAATGTTTCAACTATGGAAAAGTAGGGAATTTCTCCTTGAAATATCCCTATCCAAAGAAGAAGAATAGTGATTATGAAGAAACTTATAACCATAAAGAACATAAAAAGGGAAAAACTAGAAACAAGAAGAAATTATGCAAAAAGAAAAAAAAATTACTCCAGAGAAGACAATAGTTCATCTTACATGAGTGAATATGAAAAGACAAAACTTCTATTTATGGGACTAGAAACTCAAACTTATACTACTGAAGATAATAATGGAGATTAAGTAAACTATGAATTTTAAGGAGAAGTAGACCTTGAAGAATAACCTATTAGATCTCTCGAATAATTGAGAAAATATAAAAAGAAGAACAAATCATGAAAAGAACAATTGGTATATTATAAGGAAAAAAAATCAAGAGGAGAAGAAGTTTCAAAAAACATCAAGAAAGAAGAAAAAATCATTGTTGATTTGAAAAATCAACTACAAGAAACTAAAAGAATTGAATAATTCTTAAGTAAACAACTTAATGACAAGGAGAAAAACTGTGAAAAATTAGAGGCTGAAATAGTTCTTCTAAGGAAACTTGAAAAATGAACTAAACTTTCAAAGCTTGAAAGTAGTTCAAAAATATTGGATGACATCCTTAACATTCAAATACCATCAAGTAATAAGGATGGACTAGGTTATGATCACAAAGAATCTAATAAAGGCTCAAAATATGGAATACAAAAAAGTGATAAAAATACAAAGACTTATGTAGTTTCCCTTCAGAACTCCTTCAAAAGAGAAGAGAAGAAAATAAAGAATGAATCTAATCAGAAAATATCTACACTCTCTCCAAAAAGAAATGAGTACAGAAGAAATACTACTCCAATAAGAACTCCTCCAAAAATGTATCAACAACTCTTTCTTGGCTATTATTTTTCTTTTCATAATTTTTCGCATAAATCATTAAATTGTAAATCTTTTAGAAAGAACTATCATAAAAGTGTTCAAGGATACGACCATAAGAACAACAAGTCTAGTGGAAATCAAAGGAGTAGAAACTATAATTCATTTTCTCCATTACAAGATTACAATATTGAATGTGATGTGGCAGCATCTTCATCAACATTCAATGAGGCCAAGTGAAAGACAACTCAGCATCCATCATGTGCATTCAAACTATTTTGGATCGCATGGGGAGTACGTCATTTAGTATTTTGAAATTATTGAAATTAAAATCCCTTTAATGTTTTGAGGCTTGAGCCATTGATCGAGATCGCAGGAGATTGTTATCACCTTAATTAGCTGTAGGATTGTACAAATATTGAGCATCAACTCATATTTGGGTTGTAACTATTCATTTATTGTAATAAGTCTTAGTGGTATAATTCTTTAATTATGATGTGAAAGAACTAGAGTAGTCGGAAGGAAGGCTCTAGAAGCCCCTCCATGTATAAATGTATGCAATCTATCCCCAAAAGAGGTTGTTGAATTTTATTTGTCATTTTGTTGAAGAAGATAATTTGAGAGCTGCAAGAACACTTTGTAAATGTTGTGTTGGAGGAATATAATAAAGGAGATTTGTTTCAAATGTTTGAGTTTGCTTATCTCTAAGTTAGTTGGGTAATGCCATGTTATCTATTTTCTGTGTTTATATGCTTGTGTGTGTATTTCATGGTTGAATGAATGAACCTATAATGTTCTATAAGTTTTAATTGTTTCTCTTCTAAAATCATGGTGCAAGGAGTGCAAAGGTAGAGTCATTTTCAAACTCAATAGCTCAGGAGAGATAGAGTGAATTTCATAGAGTGAGTGAAAGGAGTGCACATATACTCAACTAAGTATAAAATCTTGAAGGTAAGACCTGTGCAAGGTGTGCATAGGGCCAACACTTAGTGAGGTTTTGAAAAAGTATCAAGGTGAGCAAGCACAAGGAGTGTGCAGGAGATTTTCTAGGTCTCAATCTTAGGATAAGTAGCACAAGGTGTCCACCCAAGCCTAATTCCTTTGAAGTTGACAAAGTTCAAGAAGGGTAGCAAGATTTAACTCTCGAAAGAAACAATTCCTTTTGTTTGGTGAACGATCGGACGAGATCCTCTTGGAAGGAGTAGAGGTTTTCACAACCGTCAAATTTGGGAAAGGTGTTGTAACACACCCACTATCATAATTTAAAATTTTTGGGTTAATCTCCCACAAATGAGAAATTCCCACAAACCTGCATTAGAAAAATGCCAATCCCTGGTTCAATATCGAGATTCGGGATTTCTCCTATCAGGGTTTTGACACCCACGATGTTTTGGCAACTGCAATCACCGATCTCCGATTCGCTCCTAGCATATTGGCTCTCTCGGCTAAGTCCTGGTCAATACGACCACAACCTTAACAAGATCACAGCCTTAAATCCTGTCGGTGTTTGGCGCCTTTCAATGTCATGATGCAAAAGTCCCCTGGACTCTCGACGCACCTTTACAATGGCTAGCCCCCTTGGCTATACAATGGTTTATGTGACCACTTACCATATGACTGCAGCCATCTAATATTCCATTGGGGTTTCAACATTTGTGATGACACAAAACACATGTCCCTGGGACTCGCGATTTCCCGATTCGCGACACGCCTTTCTGGTCATGCTAGCCCCACAGGCTTAGCCCCTGGTCCACATGACCAACACCGTGACCACTACCTTATCCCCATCGGGGCTATGGGGTTTCCCATGTCACAAGACACATGTCCACGGGACCCGCAATATCCCGATTCCCGACTCTCTCCGGATGCTTGACACGCGTCTTCCTTACAACTTCGTCCTCCTCCGCTGGTGTGCTGACAACGGGCTCCCACTCATCGGGGCTTCGCGGATCGTGAATTCAAAGTGCCTATACATCATGCCCTCTGGATTCCCAATTTCTCGATAGATCACAAACTCCGATGGATTCGACTCCTGGTCAGGACTCTCCCCGATGGTGTAGATCTCTACCACGTGTCCACTGAACTGACGGTCCCAATATTGTTGATAAATCGTGGATCACGATTTCATATGGCAAGAGTTCTATGTATTTGAAAACTCCGATATGCTGAACCCCGACTATTTTAGATCCACAGACACGCGTCCCTCAAATGATGGATGGTCCTGATTGTATCAGAGAATCGCATATCGCGATTCCCTTGTGCACGAGTCTCTTGTTTCCGGGAATCCCGATTCCCCGATCTCCGACTCTTCGAGATCCTCTGCCACGTGTCCCTGCTATTTGGACGACTCAGATCCTCTTGGGAAATCGCGGATCGCGATTTCCTATTACAACGGTTCCATACTCCTAAATTCTCCGATGAGTGAAATCCCGATGCCTCCCAGAACACCGACACGTGTCCTATCGAGATCAACATCTAGGATACGTTCTCGGGATTTCGAGAACCACAAGGCCTCGATTATCTGACTCAACAAAACCCTAATGACCTTGTTATCCCGACGACTTCTCCGGGATGTTGACACGTGTCCTTCCGAGATCAACGACTAGGACTCTTTCTCTGCACACTAGGGTGTAACTCCGACGCAATTTCTCGAGATCTGATGACTGTCGGGATTATGATCTAAGATCCGACGATTTAGATCATTTCTCCTGCACACTTCCCTTCCAGAGGCTATACTCTGTGCAACTCCTCCCAATCCAATGGTTTACGGGATTTCTACTCTAGATCTGATGGCTCAGATCACTTCCTTGCACGCCTATCCCTACGCTTAACCCCTGCGCAGCTTCTCCAGATCCAACGGCTGACGGTAATTTGGACCGAGATCTAACGGTCTAGATTCGTTCTTTTGGGTCTTAGGATTTACGATCCCAATTTCTCGTTTCTCATGATGATAGAGGACAAAGGGGCAAGGTATGTAACGCCTACGTTACTTTCGTCAATCTAATGGTCATGAATGACTATGGTTCCTCCGACGAGATCTCATCCGTCGACTTGTCACTTCTCACAACACTACTATATTGGAACCTTAATAGAATCGTTCCTCCTCGTACAGGGTTAATAAGTCCTGTGCATTCGAGTCCTTGTTCTGGGTTCTTGGTGAACCTTTCCAAGGAGGGAATATCTATGAAGAGATCCCTACCAGGGCAATCTCGGAAGCAGATAAAAGGAGACATCTTCCCGAGAATGGTTGGGCATGATTAGATTCATTTATCAAAGTAAGTCGATCACGGTTTCCTCGGTGTTAAGCATATATCAACTCATTCATATCAAGCACTACACAGACATTCTCATGTTGAAATCATTTACAATTTCACAGTTCTATGAGCCAATATCTACTCCTCATTATCAATTACTGCACAAACATTCTTACACAGGAAATATTTACAATTCCACAAGTCTATGAACATATGTGACAGCATATAAATTTCAAAATGCAATATAAGAAAAATACTTATCAGAAATAACTTCAGCAATGGAAGCAACTGCTGAGAGGGGTGCTCGTTTCCACCCAACCGTAGGCGTAGTTAATCCTAATGGATTTACCACTAGCCACCCCCGAGCTGAGACCACGATGTCCTGAGACCTGCATCTCTCTGTCTGCCAGTGCCCAGGAGCGAAGGTTGCAATCCCCTCCTCTCTGCGATCACTCACTCTGCATAGAGCTGCCAGAGTTCCCCTCATTTCTGCGCCCTCCAATCGCTTCTTCCATACGCCTTATCCTCTCGCGAGGTTGCATGTGGCACAATTACCCTCGTGTTGGTCAGTCATGATGGCTCTACGGATAGGCGGTTCACCTCCCCATCCCTCATCAAGACATCAACCTACTGGCCTACAAGGCATTAATTTCAGGGCTAGGGAGCCGCTTTTGGTTCTCCAGGCCAGTGGAGTCCAAATACGATATTTAATTCTTGGTGGAAGTTAACGCCCCTTTTCCAGGTGCCCTCCACCACCATCGTGGTCTCTTTTCTACACATCCCCTCTCAGTTGTTCTACAATAAATTCAAACTGTTCTTTACATTCATTGACCTCTTCCTGCAGGTCCATTTACATCACATATTCATACTTATGAGTTTTTCCATAGTCCTTGGACAGTTCAGTTATATTTACAATCTGGGGGAAACAGGGTGTTACAGGTGTGCAAGTGATAACCCTTGAAGTCATTCAGACTTTGCGAGTTCAGAATTTTTGGGATTAGTGTCATAGAGGAAACAAATTTTTCAAAGTCCCAAGATCCAAAGTTAATCTAGACCGTCAATTGGGCAGGACACGTGTCCGTAGATCAAGCGTGTTTCGGAGGATTGGCTATCCGAAAGATTTAAGGTGTGGTTGTAGGAGTGTGCAAGTTTCCTGAAGCTCAGAAGATTGAAGAAAATCTTGACTGTTGGTGTCAAGGCCACGTATCAGAATATTTCCAGCTATTTGTAAGTCTGATAGTTTGGGGAAATGGAGGTGTGAAGTGTTAAGGTTTGAGAACTCATGAAGCCCCGAAGGCCAGAGTAGATCCCGACTGTTGGTTGAGAGGGATATGTGGATAGCAGATCCAACCTTCTTCAATTCAAAGTTCGATGATTTTGGAGTGTGGTATTGCGGAGACCTCCGAAGGCCCGAAGCTTGAAGTGGATTCTGGTCATCCAATCGTAAGGACACATGGACCATTGATTCAGACCCCTTCACAAGTTCACCAATTCGACACTCTGGAGGATTGGAGGAGTTGTGTTGTGAAAATCTTCAAAGTATGGAGCACGGAGTAAACAATGACCATTAATTTGGGGCAGACAACAACCAATCGATCTACTAATTAAGAGTTCATGCATTCGAAGGAATTACATGTTGGAGTGGGTAAAAATATAGAATCTCGCAGTTCCGAAATATCTATGAGTCATGGATATTGGGGCGTGTTGTGAACCATTGATCCCCATCATTTTTTGGTTGTACATAAATTCAATGTTCGGGAGGATCATAGGGTGTTGTTCTTGGAACTCTTGAATCCTGGAGCTCTAAAGTGTTGGAGCTCCTACCAGCTAAAGGTTTAGCCTATGATTTTGGCTCGAGGTCACATGGACTTATCCGTTGAAATGACAAGACCCTCGTGAACTTTAAGTTACGCACAGGGAAAAGAGTAAAGGCTTCCGGTAGAGAGTTTTGAGGGCTCAGCAAGAGCTGGAGATATAATTTATCTCCTTAGTGTGAATGATCCTTGGACCAGGAGGTCGCGCAAGACCCAGGAGGTGGTGGGGGTTTGCATCAAGTGGTATCAGAGAGAGAATTAATTTTTATGAAAAGAATATTTCGAATCTTTCCACCAAGAAGATGTTGGGAGAGACCTGTAGTCAATGCAACCATGGAAGAGGAATGAGACAACTTCATGCAATGTTGGACACAATGGAGACAACACAAAGAAGAGAACTTGATGTTGGTGACATTAGTGAAAGTGAAAATGAAGATGTCGAAGTAGAAGAATTTGTAGGAGAGAAAGAAGCATAGGAGCGACTACTGAAAGTTATTGTTAAGATGGGAATCAGGGAAAAGATAGAAGTCTCAATGTATGAAGTAAATTTGAATGTGGAAGAACTGCTTGACTGGATAAGTTCTTTAGACAAGTACTTTTATTATGAGGATATTGATGATGAAAATAATGTAACAAATGTTGTGACCATTTTGAAGGGACATGCAATGTTATGGTGGGATGAATTGCAAGCTAACTGAAGCAGCAAAGGTAAGTCCAAAATCAAGAATTGGGATAGAATGGTAGCTAAATTGAAGGTTAAGTTCATACCCAAGGATTATCAGTTAAATTTATTTAGGAATTTACATAATCTGAAATAGAAAGGTTTGTCAACGAAAGAGTACATCAAAGAGTTTTACAAGATGAACATAAGAGTAGGACATAGGGAGAACGATGAAGAGAAAGTTGTTAGGTACATTAATGGCCTGATATATGAAAGCCAAGATGATGTTAACATGATGAAAATGAGAATTGTGGAAGATTATTATTAGGTATCCATGAAGGAAGAAGAAAAGTTGGAAAGGAAGAAAAGTCAACATAACATAGGAAAGAGTCCTAATAGAGGAAGAAGAATTGTTAGAGAAAAGTTCCAGAAACCCAGAGGAGAAGATGGAAAATATAACATTAAGATAGAAACAGGAGGAAGTTCTAGAGAAGGACACTATGGAGGAATAAACTATTTTCCCATAGGTAGAATAAGAGGTATAGGAGGAGAAGTGAAGTCTTATTCCTGTGGAAAAATTGGTCACATGACTTGGGAATGTCCTGAGAAGAAAAATGCAGTAGGTGGAGAAGCTCACATTTTTAAGGCACAATAGAAGAAGAATGTGGATATAGAGATGAAGGAAGAAGTGAAAGAAGAAGTAAGATCACTCATGATGAGGAAAGTACTCGTGAAGCTAGAGAAAGAAGCATGAGAACCAATTCCCAGGAATAGTTTGTTCAGAACTGCTTGCAAGACTAGATATAGGGTATGCAAGGTGATCATAGACAGTGGAAGTATTGATAACTTGGTATCCATGGAGATGGTGGAAAATATGAAGTTGGATATGACTACACATTTTAATCCATACAAGGTGTCATGGTTGTATAAAGGACATCAAGTCATGGTAAGTCGACAATGTAAAGTTGAATTTAAGATAGGTGGTTATAAGGATGAAGTTCTATGTGATATTATACCCATGGGCGTTTGTCATGTTCTGTTGGGAAGATCATGGAAATACGACAAGAATTTCATACATGATGGAAGAAATAACACTTATACCTTGGAGAAGAATGGGTGTAAGCATATGTTGTTTCCAATAGAAGATAAAGGAGTCAAGGAGGAATCTAGTCCAAGTATACTTCTCATGAGTGGGAAGGAACTCTTGAAAGAAGTCAAGAAGGAACATGAAATGTAATTTTTTTTTGTAGGTAAGTTGAGAGTCGTTCTCACAAGCACTTGTATGAACGATTTCCCTGAAGAAGTCCAGGATTTATTGAATGATTTTGTTTATATTGTGGTGGATGTGTTACCTCACTCTTTACCACCCATAAGGAGTATCGGTCATCATATTGAGATTATTCCAGGAGAAAGTTTGTCAAACAAAGTAGCATATAGATTGATCCCTAAAGAGAATGAAGAGGTCAAGAATCAAGTCCAAGAGTTGTTAGATAAAGGTTTTATTAGGGAAAGTTTGAGCCTGTTTGTTGTACCAACTGTGTTTAGTCCAAATAAGGATGGAGGTTGGAGAATGTGCACAGGTTCTAGAGACATCAGCAAGATAACCATAAAGTATATATTTCCTTTACCTGGAATGGATGATTTAATGGATTTCTGGAGTGGAGATAGTTATTTTTTCAATATAGACTTGAATATGTTGGAATTACTAAGACAACTGAGAGGGGGGGGTGAATCAGTTGTTACTGTGTAGAAAATTTTATGCCTATTAAAATATTATTAACCTTCTCCAAGTGATCATCAAGATTATGCAATACATGAGCAACAGAAATAAAAAACATCAATCACACATATGATATACATAGAGACAGATATTCACGAGGAAACCCATAAAGGGAGAAAACCTCTTCTTCTCCGAGTGGTAGACAGTCTTTTAAATTCTATACATCATCTTTCTTTGAGCACCAACTCAAAACGAGGCTACAACCTCTTCTTTAGTTTCTCTAGCACCAAATCTCTAGTTTCTCTAGAACCAAATCTCTAATTTCTCTAGCACCCACTAGAAGGAAGCACCAACTCCCTGAGTCTTCCAGCACCAACTTCCAGTCACACAGGCACCAACCTTCATAACATAGAACAATGGTTTTCCCTTGCACCACCCTACCACCGTGGTTTTTCTGGCTACAACTAGATGATAGCTACAACTTGCTCTGTTCAACAACCCACTTGAAACTCTAAGGACAACAGTCCTCCCTAACACCACCCTACCTCCCTGAGATATAAATATTTTCTTGCTGAAATTTATTATAGTGATACGGTATTTATCAATGGCTTACCGGTCTCATCATTGTTCTGCTACATTGGTCTTCTCTTCCTACATCAATGTCTTCCTTCTTGCATTTTATTGCGCTTAAGTTCTCATACAGTCTATTGTTTTCACCATTTCTGCTATGTCCAGCTTATGTTCTTCATCTCTGCATTTTCTCCCTCGGTTCATGTTGTAATATTCATTGCTTACAGTTCGACTACTTTTTACAGAGAAACAACAAACTCTCTTTATCACGAAATTTTTCTTTTATTCCTGCTCTCATCATCCGTTACACTCTACATCTCCAATGCTCAAGTTGGGGATCTAAAAAACACTCAGGAATCATGATTCCAATGCTTAGGAACAATGATTCAGTTAGTGTAACTGAATCGTAACTGACAAAGAAACCATGAAGTGAAACAACAACCCTTCGATCAGATTTTGTTTGATTAGTGTCGTTGGATTATACACATAGAGGCCTTTTGGACTTTTCAATGTGTAACCTCTGACATGGAGCCTAGCAACACTAGCTCCTTCCCCTATCTTTTGTTGATGTGACTTTGGACGATGATAGCACATGACCATGAAAATGGGGGCATGACCAAAGGTGGTTTGAGATAAAACTGTGTTTCACCCCACAATTTGCCTCGAGCTTCCATGTGTCCTTTCTCCAAAACCGTGGTTTCAATTGCAGCCCACCCTTATATTTTTAAAGTTCATGCACCTTCAATCTCCGCAATGTGATGGGACCATCGATATCATGATATTGACGGTGCTCGTGAATGGACGGTTCAGATATATCCTCTCAAGTCTGCAGATCAGATCTATCTTTCTTAAATCAATGAATCTTATTTACTTCATGATCTGGGCTTCAAGAGTTTCAAATATCAAACCCTGCTTTTCTCTGTATGCCAATATTCTGGAATCGTTGATCTGTGGACACGTGTCCCTTTTCTCGATCAATGGTCGAGATCTAATTCACTACTACGGGCTTCGGTGATTTCAATTCTCAACCTTCACACTCTCCCAGAACACTTTTAGATGGAATCCACAAATTCTTGCCACGTGTCCTCCTCAAATCAACGACTCTAGTCTACTTCAGGACTTTGGCACTTTCTACTAAGACCAGATCGATGAACCTTGGCACCCTTCTCGATCAACGGTCAAGATTCACTTTGGGGCCTCAACTCTTTCACTCTCTTCTTTCCTCTGGAGTATTCTGTCCCTGGATTTCATGATCTAATGATGTGTTTCCTCCTATAGATCAACAGTCCTTAGCTCCTTCAAATGTTCGGGCTTCAGGGATTTCAAATCTGAAATTCGCTTCCTTCACTATATCCCGGAGTGTTTTTCCTTGAAATACACATATTTATACCATGCATCCTTATGGAAATTGATGGCCTGGATCTTCTTCGACCCTCGGGTCTTCGACATTCGAGACTTCAGGACTTTGGGCTAATCCCTGCTCCATTTTCCTTTGGAGTGATCGTTTGCTAAGTAATTCATAAGTGGTGGAGACCGCTTGCTGTCAGTTAATACTTCCACTTAAACTATCCTTCCACTATAGTATATCAATGATCAAGAATGCTCCCAAGGTGATCTTCATATCGGATATTTCGTGTCCACTTTGGGACTTTGGGAAAGTGCTGGTGGTAAAATTCCCAAAGTAAAATTCTTGGAGTGATGCAACTTACTTATGTCACTTGATGATGTGTCACGAGCCGAGTAGTTTCCACATGTCACTCATATTCATGATTTGCACATACCTGAAATGTCGATTCAACTTAACACTTGTCATTGTCTGATTGCGCCATGTGTCCTTGATGACATGGTCTTCTGACATTGTCTGCCAACTTGGTATGTCGCATGTCCTTTTAGATGTGGTCTACTGACGATCCCTTGAATCAAAACCAAATCCAATCGAATCTTAAACTATAACGAAAATTGATTCATCAAAACAAAAATTATATACAGCAAAGCATGCTTATGTAACAGAGCAGGTGAAATATGTACACAGAGTTTATGAAAGTGTAATATAAATGAGTGAAAATTATACCAGCGTAGTTCCTGAGACTATGTCAATTTTGAATTGACAATTGTTGTAGCAGACTCAACATTTTTGAATAATATTGAACCAGTAGTTCGTTGCTTCTTGTCGTTGGGTAGCACCTTTGCATTCTGACCAGTGAGCTTTTCCACTTGGTTTTCCAAATCGTGGATTTCGGATTGCAACGTAGGTACATCCAAGTAGCATCTTTCCAACCATAGCCCACACTGATCGCAAGGTGCAGCAACAGGTTGAGCAGTCGAGGGTTTCAATGATTCACCAAGGGTTTCATGGGGTGGTTCAAAACCAGGGAAGTCGGGGTTATCCCGCAGACAAGGAGGTAAATTCTTGACAAAATCATAAGGAGGTTTTCCACACAAGCCCTCTGAGTAAGAATACTCTTCGGCGAGAAAACATTCAATTTCTGAATCAGAGCCTTCGCTGACCACGATAGGTTCTGATTTGGCCGGGATTTTAGGTTTATTCCTCACCATGCGAGAGATTAACCTTGCATTTTTCTTGCCTCTCGAATTAGCATTAGTTTTAGTTTTAGGTTGTTTGGTTGTGGGTTTATCAACTTCGGCTCGTTTAGTCACAGCCATAGGCAAATTCGTAGGCAAGTTGGGTTTAGGTTTGGGTAGTAAAACGCTATAAGGCACAGGGGTAGGTCTGCTTTCGGTCACCATGGGCTTATCAACCTGTGGAGGGTTTGATTCTTCAAAGACATTACGGCTGAGAAAATCATGCCAAGAATCACGACGCAACCCTAACTCGTACACCAATATCATTTTAATCAACCCCAAATGGGAGAGGCTGGTATCAGCTTGGCTACGCTTGTACCTTTTAGCCATCTTGAACAAACTTCTATGCAAATAGTGGGGCATACTAAGTTTGAAACCCATAAAAACCATCAATAAACACAGGTGAAACAAGAAAATGAATCCGTACCTTCCCTCACAAGTAACAAATTGCTTGATTATCATCAGGAGATCATACCAGCGCGGCTTTAGCATTTTTGCAGGCAAACCTCTGTCGCAAGAATTCATTGTTCGAGACTGAAATAACAATGTACACGGGACATCATCAACCTTGCAACTTTTGGACCACTTATGTCCCATAACAGGCAGGCTGGTTGCCGAGCTGAGAAACTATTCAGTGATTTCAAGCTAGACATCTCCAACTTTGGCTTGGCAGCCATCGAATGATAACGCAAATTGCCGAGCCACAGTGAGGTTATAACCATCGAATTTCCTTATGAAAGCGAGCCACCCGAGATTTTCCAGGTCGCTATATGCACCATCAAAAATCAACAGTGCTTGGCACCCATTGGGCTCGGCCCTTACGACAGGAGCCATGGCTTCTGTGCATGGTGGGTTTTGAACTGAACAAAATAATGCACAGGGTCAAAAAAGGATAGGGTTTAACAGCTTCAGCGCTCAAAGAGGCAGGGATTAATTGCATGCGTGTGAAGGTGGTGGGATTATGACTGCCATGCAATGTATTAATGACTGAGTACAGTGCTTTTCATCCATAATCATAATCTTTTAAACCATATGTATCGGCCAACCAAATAGGTGTACAACCATATCAACGTGCCATCCATCCGAAATAGAACCAACACCATATGTTATAATCATGTTCCAAGTGTACAATTCAATCCAACATGATATCCAACATTAACCAACGATCCATCATATCAATCAAACATTTTTAAACCAATGTTAATTCAATCGTATAGTTTGAAACTATGATCGCTCAATGTAATATCAAACTCACAAAACAATGCACCAAACATCGATTATCAAAATATTAATCAATACGCCTTTGTGAAACTCAAACCAATGTCTTTATTCTCGAATCGACCTTATAATATTACCAATGAATTGGTTGCACATTCAAATGTTTATATTTCAAAGTTTTTTAGAACATTGCAACCAAAAATCTCATATAATCAATGAGTCAAGAGCTCATAGCAATAAGGATCAAAGCATATAAGACCAAAAACAATCGTGACCTTTATAAGATCAAATGAAACCAGTAAATCTTCAAGCTCAATGGCTTAGTAATCAAATAGATCCAAATGTGCAATCAAGGTAAGAGTAGACCAAAGGACATAAGTTTGAAAGAATCTTTTGCAGTCATGTGATGAAGCAATGGTCAAGTATCTTTAAAAAAAAATCAATAAAAGACGACGATAGTCTAAACAATGAAAGAGGTGTTTTCACACTTTCAGTTGTGAAAATTGAATCGAAACCAAATTGCAATTGTCGCAAAAATGAAACAAATGTCTAGTTGTGAAATGCGACGTTGTTTTGTCGTTTGTAAGACAAGAGGTGTAGGCAGCTTTTTTAGAGCAATTTAAAAAATGAATTGGCTTCCAACAATGGTGACACGCTGGGAGAAGCAGTTATCTCTATCAAAAGAAATGAATTCAGATCAGGACATCAAAGAAAAATTCGACTTTAAAAGAACAACCAGAAAATCGTACTACATCATCATCAACTATCTTTTCCAGCGAAGTTTTAAAAGATGCAAACCAATAACAATCTTAAAGATCAACAAGTCATGATTTTTATGATAAAATATTTAATACTGTTGGCATGGCCACTGCTGCCAGCAAGCGTCCATAGCCTCGACAGGGTTTCCATTTAACCCACTCGGACATATTTATCCTGTCAAGAAGCTCTAGATTAGAATAAAGGACATTAAAGAGGTTTCTCATAATTTTTTACACAGATTTTCATGTACCCGACATTGCTTCGCTGCCAGCAGGCCTGTTCAGTACCCCGACGAAGTTGTCTTGGCACCATGCTTGCATTTACCCACTGCCAGCAGACCTGTTCAGTATCCCGACGGGTTTACAAACACTTCCCACAGCTCTTATTAATACTTTTATTTTGTTTTTCTTTATAGATAGTTGAGCGGGGTGACGCTGAAAAATCTTGATATTTTCTCATATTTTTCAGACCTCATCAGAATTTTTTTAATACTGTCCTTATTCATCTCTAGAAATGTTTTATTTCTAAAATAACTTACTGTGATAGGGAGACATCCTTTTTTGATTCATTCCTTTACAAAAAAGGGACAGCGTAAAAAGATAAAGATGATCACAACAAACTTCACTTAGAAATTGAAATTAGTAAACTTCTCTCAAACAACATTTTCCAATATCATTTTCAGAAATATAAATCACTGATGTTTGTACAATATTTCATAAGTTATTTTAGCGAAAAGATTTTTCTATGGTCTATGTCTGAATGGCTCAGTGTATAAGCATGCATATGTTTCAAAACACACCAAACTGATCAATCAAATCAAAATCATAAAACAAAAACAAAGGAAAAAAAAATGAAAGCAAAAGGAAATATTTACATAATATACAAGGATAAAAATCAGGCAAAGTATCTTTTCAGGGCTTGGCCATTCACCGGATAGGTGTCAAGTTGTCCTTCAAGACTCTACAAATGAAAGGAACTAGGACCCAACTTTTCAGCAATCAGAAATGGCCCAAGCCACAAATTTTGAAATTTAGTGTGTTCACCCTTCCCTTCGTGTGGTTTGTCCCACTTTAAGACGTGATCGCCAACTTTAAAATTTCTATCAGAAGTAGAATTAGAATCGAACCAGCTTTTAATTAGTTGTTGATGTTGATCTAGTTTATGCCTGGCTTGGTTTCTTACTTCTTCTAACTTTATTAGAGAATTAATACGACTTTCTAAAGGGGGGCATTCTTCTTCTTGAACTTTTTGTGACAATTGGAGCGAAGGAAGAAGAATATGAGGTGGCAAAATGGCTTCTCTGCCATAAACAAGGAAAAAGGGAGAGTTACCTATAGCAGCTTTGGGTGTTACCCTATCAGCCCATAGTGCATTAAGAAGTGCGTTGTGCCAGTTCTTGTGATTTTCAGCCACGGTTCTCTTGATAATCTTGATCAAGTTCTTGTTGGTTGATTCTGCTAAGCCGTTACCCTGGGGGTAGTAACTCGCGAAATACTTAAGCTTTATTCCTTTTTCTAAGGCAAACTCACTCATATCAAGAGAAGAAAAGTATGAAGCGTTATCAAAGACTAGACAATCAGGTATGCCAAAACGGGTAATGATATGCGAGTTAAGAAAAGCGATCACCTGACTTGTGTTAACAGTTTTTAGTGCGGCGGCTTCAAACCATCGAGTAAAGTAATTAGTGGCTGTCACAATATACTTGTGTTGTTGTGAGGATGGAGGGTTAATAGGACCAATGATATCAAGGCCCCATTGCTGGAAAGGAGAATCGACTGTAACGGGCTGCAAAGGGAAGGCTGGTTTTTACAATCGCCCTGACGCTTTCTGACAAATGATACATTTTCGGCACAAGGCGTGGGCATCTCTAAAAAGTGTTGGCCAGTAATAACTGACTCTTATGACTTTATGAGCAGTGTTATCGCCACCGAAGTGACCACCAGCTTCTCTTGCATGCAATTAGAGAAAAACTTTCTCTGCTTCATCCTTTTCAAGACAACGCATCAGTATGCCATCAAAATTCCGACGAAACAGTATATCGTTAATTAGATGAAAGGAGGCAGAATTTAGTCTCAAAGCTCTTCTTTTGGCAGGGTCAAGGTGACGGGGAGCTGATCCATGTTGAAGACAGTGTCTAATATCATCGTACCAAGGACTCACTAGATTTTGTGTACAACAGATCATACTCTGATCGGGATGTTCTAGGTTTGACATGTCATTATCTTTTTGTTGTTCAGTTTTCGAATCAACTACCAATTTACACAACCCTTGGCCTCTCACGATCTGAGATGGAGTGATTTCTAAGTCATACTCTTGCAAGGAGGTGACCCAGTTGGCTCTTTTCTCTCCTAACTCTTTTTTCACTAACAAGTTCCTAACGACAGGGTAGGGGACAATGACCTTCGTTCTTGACTTCAAAAGATAAGACCGGAAATGATTAACTGCCTTGAAGACAGTGTAGGCTTGTTGATTGACCGCTGGGTAGTTAAGTTCAGCACCTTTGAAAGCAGAGCTCATAAAAGCGATGGGTACTTCATTGTTCTCGGCATTCTTCTGAGTTAGAACCGCGGCATAGGAACGATCAGAGGCAAAAGTATAAAGTGTAAAGTCTTGAGAGAAATTAGGGCTCATGAGAGACGGAGCATCAATTATGGCCTTCTTTGTATCGTTAAAATCTTGGTTTTCTATGGGTCCCTAGTGATATTGGGTGTCCTTCTTTATCAGGTTCTGAAGAGGTCTGACCATTTCGGAGAAACTGGGGATGAATCTTCTCACGAAATTGATCTGGCCAAGGAAGGACTGCATGGATTTCTTGGAGGTAGGCGGGGGAAGTTTAGAAATGACTTGGGTCCTCTTGGGGTCAATAATCATTCCATCACTAGACACAATGAATCCTAGTAGCTTACCCTGTTCTACTGCAAAGATGGATTTCTTGGGGTTCAAAGAGATGCCATATTTACGAAATCGTAGCAGAACGGCTCGTAGGTGAGCTAGATGATCGTCTTTGTTTTTAGAATAAACGGTTACATCATCTAGGTAGACTACTATGGAGTGATTGATCAAGCCTCGGAAATCAATATCCATTGCTCTCTGAAAGGTAGCACCGGCATTAATCAATCCAAAGGGCATTTTGCGATAATCATAAGTGCCCCATGGAGTACGGAAGGTAGTTTTTAATTGGTCTGATGGAGACATTAAGACTTGATTGTATCCAGAGAAACCATCCAAAAAGGATAGCCTCTTGGAACCAGATACTTGTTGAAGTTTCTGTTCCATGGGAGGGACAGGATAATTATCTTTATCAAACGCTTTGTTGAGGTTTCGGAAATCGACACAAAGTCGAATTTCCCCATTTTTCTTCCGCACTGGGATGAGGTTGGATGCCCACTGAGTGTGTCTAACAGGAAAAATTATTTTAGCACTTAGGAGTTTATTAAATTCTTTTTGTACAGTCGGTTCTATCTTAGGATGCATTTTTCTCAGTTTCTGTTGGAAAGGCAAGGTTTGTGGCTTCATTGGGATGACATGTTGTATAATATTGGGATCAAACGTTTTAAGATCTTCGTAAGTCCAAGTAAAGACATCTTTAAATTCTTTAAATAATTTAACAAAAGCAACTTTTTCTTGTTTAGAACATCCCAAGCCTAAGTTGATACACTGAGGGTTTTCATTAGTTCCTAAATTGACTTTTTCATAAGACAGTGAGGAACTGTTGGTTTTACAATTGACCGTCTTTTTAAATTTATCTTCAAAATCATAAAACTTTTCTAGTCTCGCAACAGATTTGGGTAAGGAATTTACCATGTCTGATAGAGCTTCAGGAGATTTGGGACTAGGTATTACCGTAAAGTCATGCAAATTGTCATCATGTGTTTGTTCATCTATCACAGTGCCTTGGAAGGTTTCTTCCATGTGCAGAAAGTTAATGATCTGTTGATCATCGTCAAATACTCTCCAGTTCGTGATATTGTCTGGAACAGATGGTCGAAACAATAGCTCCACGGAGAATGCATTTGGAGATAAGCCTTCTGCAGGAAGAAGTTTAGAGGCAACATTAGCGAGTAGATCTGCTTCAGCATTACTTGATCTAAGAATGGAATTTATATTAAAAGCAGAAAATTTGTTTATTAAACTCCATACCTCAGACTGGTAACACTTGAGATGCAGGGTAAGACAATGTATAGAATTTCTCACCTGTCTAACCACTATCTCAGAGTCGCCGAATACAACTAGATTTTGAATGTGCATGTCTAAGGCTTTTCTGAGACCTTGTAATAAAGCCTCATATTCTGTAATGTTGTTAGTACATTCAAATTCTAATCTACAAACCAATAATGTTTTATTACCTGCTAGATTGATAATCATGTAGCCTGCACCAACTCCTTCTTTAGACTTGGAACCGTCGAAATATAAAGACCAAATTTGATTTTTATCGGGCTCACAGGATTGTTGGATAGAAGTTGTCGGTTGCGTACATGCTAAGATCTCGGACTGCTGTTTTGGATTGTTGATAGGTGAAACTTCAGCCATGAAATTTCCGAAGAAGGTGTCCATCCCTTGGACTTCAGGTGAATCAACCGGAGATGTGTATGGTTCATTGGGGTCATTCAAGTCTGTTACCGTGAACTTGAGGTAACGCTCACGATTCACCCTGATCTTGCTGGGCTTGCCGTTTTCTGGAAGCCATAAGTGAGACCAGTCCGTTGCGAAGTAACCATGTAGCTGCTCCGACCAGTCCCTGCTCAAAAACATACCATACACTTCTAGGATATCCACCACAATTATATCAATAACCTGATGAACCTTAGGGTTAGACGATAATATAATCAATACATTTTTCAATTCGCCTATAACTTTAACATCTGTTCTATCAAGTTGTATAATTTTCAAAGAAGATGGTTCTACTTCAGCGTTAATCTTTTGGCAGACCGACCAGGGCATCACATTTGATGATGCTCCTGAGTCAACCATACAGTTATGCACATTTCTGTTGAAGATTTCGAAAGTTAAAAGAAAAGGAGGAACATTCTTGCGAGTACTTAGAGTTGTAGCTTGCGGTTTCTTACTCGCATTCTCTACGACTACTTTATCTGAATTATTTACAGTATTTACATTGTTATTTACATTATTTACATTTGGTACAGGAAGGCTTCCTTTACCTTGAGGATCAGGATTGTTTTTAGGGGAAGTCTTCTGTGGAAATTTGCTTTGCAAAACCTTATTACTGTTTGAATTACCATTCTTGTCGTTGCTTGAAATATTTTGCAACATCTTCTGTAACAAAAATGGAAATTTCAACAACTCGTAAATAGAAATGTTAGCCCGTAATTTCTTAAGATCTTCAACAACATCATAATCTATTTTAGGGCTAGCATTACTCTGTTTAGTTTCTACTAATTTAGAGGGATTTGGAGGTAAAGTTGTAGTGTTCTCGGCAGGAGGTTTGTTCATGGTCTTGCTCCTAGTATTATAAGGGTGCACAGTCTCAAAGTTAGCTTGAAAGATACTATCTGAGAGGTGACCAAAAATATTTGGAGAAGACTCTTCTTCTTGAGTTGTTTCCTGCTCAACTTCCTCTTGAGGAATTTCAGGAGGGATCAAGTCATCTTGGGCTCCTAGAATTGTCTGTAGTGCACATTGCAAACTTTCTAGGTTCAAGCCTTCAGGGTTTGAGTTAGGCCGGTTTGGGGGAAAAGG
>ML776605.1:1290814-1344604 GCA_009831015.1 Picea engelmannii
AGGAAATAAAATGCAAGTAAAATCTGTAGATCATCCCCTAACTGCTCATGATATCTATTGCCAATTCGAATTTGCCTGCAATAGAACACAAAAATCAAGTTAGAAGGATGTTTTATTAGAAAAACAATAAAAAATTGACTTTATAGACTTAGCTACAGAATCTTCTGATTCTGTAGCTAGTCAAAAATAGCAAACAGGACTAGATATAATCAAATAAAATAAAATCCAAAACTAATTACTAATGATTCAATTATTCCTTAAATTAAATCAAATAAAAAAGAATGCAATCGGGACAGGGTAGGAATACTCTGTTTTTCCAATCGACATAAAATCGAATCAAATCTTAACAAGACTGTTTCATAAATGCAACCAATGGTGAACCAAATCATATGAGATACAAGAGAATCATAATGTATTTTCATAGGATCCAAATCGTTTAATCAATTGCCAATATAGAAAACCGGCACGATGAAACATGCATAACTATATCCATAGAATCCAGCCATAGACTTTGTTTGCTGAGTTTCAAACAGTTCACAGGTATGACCGAAAACAATGGTTGTAATTATCATTGACCAATTATAATCATAACAACAGATTGATATCACTTAGTTAAAAGCACGATAGGTAAATAGCTTCCATTGTAATCGGATGAAATCATACTCCGTGAATATCGACTCAAAAATCTTCATGTTTGATCAACACACAGTCAACAGACAGAGGCGTCATGAACTGGGCAATAATCAACATAATCTTTACTGAGTTATTTATAGAAACAATATCATAACCATAAACAACATCCAATTCAAACAATAATGAGAATCGAATAAGTGCAATTGGTTATGTATCAACAGAAAAGCATCAGATTTGGTCAAAAGACGCTGAAAATAGTTAACCCATTTATCAATCATATTCATATAGAACATAACCATTTCAAATCGTAGCATTGATTGTATCTGAAAATAGAAATACCAACAACAGTCTATTTTTAACAACTTCACTTATCAATAGAGCATCCAACTGAAGTTAAATTTGAACCATCATATCTATTAGATGATCCCTTGAATCAAAACCAAATCCAATTGAATCTTAAACTATAACGAAAATTGATTCATCAAAACAAAAATTATATACAGCAAAGCATGATTATGTAACAGAGCAGGTGAAATATGTACACAGAGTTTATGAAAGTGTAATATAAATGAGTGAAAATTATACCAGCGCAGTTGTTAAGACTATGTCAATTTTGAATTGACAATTGTTGTAGCAGACTCGACATTTTTGAATAAGATTGAACCAGTAGTTCGTTGCTTCTTGTCGTTGGGTAGTACCTTTGCATTCTGACCAATGAGCTTTGCCACTTGGTTTTCCAAATCGTGGATTATGGATTGCAACGTAGGTACATCCAAGTAGTATCTTTCCAACCATAACCCACACTGATCGCAAGGTGCAGCAACAGGTTGAGGAGTCGAGGGTTTCGACGATTCACCAAGGGTTTCATGGGGTGGTTCAAAACCAGGGAAGTCAGGGTTATCCCGCAGACAAGGAGGTAAATTCTTGACAAAATCATAAGGAGGTTTGCCACTCAAGCCCTCTGAGTAAGAATACTCTTCGGCGAGAAAACGTTCAATTTCTGAATCAGAGCCTTCGCTGACCACGATAGGTTCTGATTTGGCAGGGGTTTTAGGTTTATTCCTCGCCATGTGAGAGATTAACCTTGCATTTTTATTTCCTCTCGAATTCGCATTAGTTTTAGTTTTAGGCTATTTGGTTGCGGGTTTATCAACTTCGGCTCGTTTAGTCACATCCATAGGCAAATTCGTAGGCAAGTTGGGTTCAGGTTTGGGTAGTAAAACGCTATAAGGCACAGGGGTAGGTCTTCTTTCGGTCACCATGGGCTTATCAACCTATGGAGGGTTCGATTCTTCAAAGCCATTACGGCTGAGAAAATCATGCCAAGAATCACGACACAACCCTAACTCGTACACCAATATCATTGTAATCAACCCCAAATGGAAGAGGCCGGTATCAGCTTGGCTACGCTTGTACCTTTTAGCCATCTTGAACAAACTTCTATGCAGATAGTGGGGCATACTAAGTTCGAAACCCATAAAAACCATCAATAAACACAGGTGAAACAAGAAAATGAATCCGCACCTGCCCTCACAAGTAACAAATTGCTTGATTATCATCAGGAGATCATACCAGCGCGACTTTAGCATTTTTGCAGGCAAACCTATGTCGCAAGAATTCACTGTTCGAGACTGAAATAACAATGTCCACGGGACATCATCAACCTTGCAACTTTTGGACCACTTCTGTCCCGTAACAGGCAGGCTGGTTGCCGAGCTGAGAAACTATTCAGTGATTTCAAGCTAGACATCTCCAACTTTGGCTCGGCGACCATTGAATGATAACACAAATTGCTGAGCCACAGTGAGGTTATAACCATCGAATTTCCTTATGAAAGCGAACCACCCGAGATTTTCTAGGTCGTTATACGCACCATCAAACATCAACAGTGCTTGGCACCCATTGGGCTCGGCCCTTACGACAGGATCCATGGCTTCTGTGCATGGTGGGGTTTGAACCGAACAAAATAATGCACAGGGTCAAAAAACGATAGGGTTTAACAGCTTCAGCGCTCAAAGAGGCAGGGATTAATTGCATGCATGCAAAGGTGGTGGGATTACCACCGCCATGCAATGTATTAATGACTGAGTACAGTGCTTTTCATCCATAATCATAATCGTTTAAACCATATGTATCGGCCAACCAAATAGGTGTACAACCATATCAACGTGCCATCCATCCGAAATAGAACCAACACCATATGTTATAATCATGCGCCAAGTATACAGTTCAATCCAACATTAACCAACGATCCATCGTATCAATCAAACGTTTTTAAACCAATGTTAATTCAATCGTATAGTTTGAAACTATGATCGCTCAATGTAATATCAAACTCACAAAACAATGCACCAAACATCGATTATCAAAAGATTAATCAATACGCCTTTGTGAAACTCAAACCAATGTCTTTATTCTCGAATCGACCTTATAATATTACCAATGCATTGGTTGCACATTCAAATGTTTATATTTCAAAGTTTTATAGAACATTGCAACCAAAAATCTCATATAATCAATGAGTCAAGAGCTCATAGCAATAAGGATCAAATCATATAAGACCAAAAACAATCGTGACCTTTATAAGATCAAATGAAACCAGTAAATATTGAAGCTCAATGGCTTAGTAATCAAATAGATCCAAATGCGCAATCAAGGTAAGAGCAGACCAAAGGACATAAGTTTGAAAGAATATTTTGCGGTCATGTGATGAACCAATGGTCAAGTATCTTTCGAAAAAAATCAATAAAAGATGACGATAGTCTAAACAATGAAAGAGGTGTTTTCACACTTCCAGTTGTGAAAATCGAATCGAAACCAAATTGCAATTGTCACAAAAATGAAACAAATGTCTAGTTGCGAAATGCGACGTTGTTTTGTCGTTTGTAAGACAAGAGGTGTAGGCATCTTTTTTAGAGCAATTAAAAAAATGAATTGGCTGCCAACAAATGGTCATTGCATTTTATCTAGATCTGATGGTCCTTATTCATTTAGGATTTTGGGCTTCGAGTAATTCGACTTTCAAGTTGCCAATTCTCCCGAAGTGAGATTCCTTGAACAGTAACCTCCTCACAACTTTTGACGTGAACAAAATGTTGTTCGTTGATCATGTTCTTAGATCGATGGCTTGATCTATATTTGATGTTTCTCTTCTATCTTATCATGTCCTTCCACTTAGAATGATCCAACGGTTGTTGGGTATTCAGTTGAAGGTCCTCTAGATCGGTGATCCAACAACCACTATAGCTCTTCCTCCTGATCTTTCTCACCTTCTGCTTCACATTCTTTTCTTTCCATCGATGAAAAGAACACTCTTCCTGTAAACATGCCAACAATCTCCCCCTTTGGAATTGATGGAAACCTTGAAAGGATGCACTATTTTTCTTAGACCTCCAACTGTAGCATCCAGACAACACCTTTTCTCCCCCTAAGGTTTTGCAGTACTTTTCGAAGGTATCATATATTCAACCAAAACATACTCCCCCTAACATGATGGACTCTCTTAGGTGAGAGAAGGGATGACACCCAGCTTCTGACGGAGATATTCAAATGGTGTCATGGCTAGGGGTTTAGTACAGATGTTTGCAATTTTTTTTATGGTTGGAATATAATGTAGCTGAAAAACTTTGTTTGTAACCTATTCTTTGATAAAATGATATTTTATCGATATATGCTTAGTATTTGAATGAATAACAAGATTCTTGGAGACACTAATGGCACTGGTGTTATCACAGTGAAGTAGAATTGGATAAGTATAAGTTACCTTCAAATCTGCAAGGGTTTGTTTCATCCATAAAATCTGAGTGCAGAAAGTAGCATCAACAATGTACTTTGCCTTTGTAGTTGATAATCAAATAGATCCATTATTCTTACTAAGACATGATAATAACGAATCACCTAAGAAGAATGCAACTCCATTGGTGCTCTTTCTATCATCCAAACAATTTTCCCAATCAACATCTGAATATGCAGTTAATTGAAAATTTTGATTTCTAGGATACCAAAGAACATAAGTCATTGTACCCTTCAAATATTTGAATATCCTTTTGACAACTGCTAAATGAATTTGTTTAGGAGCAGACTGATAACGACCTTCCATTCCAACAACTTACATTATATCAGGATGGGATGTTGTGATGTACAAAAGACTGCATATCATTGACCGATATGTTCTTTGATCAACATCAGGTGAATAAATCATCACCTTCAGACTTAATGTATATATTATTGTCAACAATATGTATCTTGAACCCTTTGTCCTATAGAAATTTGTCTAGTCTATAATACTAGCCTCGTGGTGCCTGTTTCAGTCCATATAATGCCATTTTCAACTTACATACATAGTTAGGATTATATGTCAGTGAAAATCCTTCAGGTTTCTCAACATATACATCTTCTTGTAGATATCCATTAATAAATTATGACTTAACATCCATATGATATACTTTAAAGTTCTTATGACATCCATAGGCAAGAAATGTTATGATCGCTTCCAATCTTTCCACTGGTGCAAAGGTTTCATCAAAATCATGTCCTACAACTTGTGCATACCCCTTATAGACCAATATGGATTTATTCCTAACAATTTTTCCTTGTTCATCCATTTTATTCTTAAACACCCATTTGGATCCAATTACATTATTAACTTCATGTCTAGTAACAAGCTCCCAAGTATTGTTCTTCTCAATATGATCTTGTTCCTCATTCATTGATTTTAACCAATTTACATATTTATTGGCTTCATTAAAGTTCTTGGGTTCCACCATGGATATGAAGGCTATATGTGATTTCTTAGTGTCTTTGACTATCCTTCTCTTGGTTTGTACACCTTTGTCTTTCTCACCAATTATCTGACTTGCAGGATGATTATTTTGAGTAACTATGGAGGAAGGATTTGATCTTGTCTGCTGATTTGAGTATGCCTAAGTCTTTGTATCTTCATCTGACTTACAGTCTTCTTTTTCTTCTTCTTGGACCTGTTCATCTTCATCTTCAGTTGTCTCCTCTGTAGAAGAATCAATATTTCTCACCTCTCTTACTGGGACTCCTTCATCAACCTTTAAATCAATGCAATCAACTAATTTATACAACATTTTATTAAAGAATCTATATCCTTTACTATTGGTATCATATCCTAAGAAGATTCCTTCATCAACCCTGTCATCATACTTTCCAAGGTTTTCATTTTTATTCTTTATGTATCACTTAATCCCAAAGACTTTGAAGTGTTTGATTGAAGTGGGTATTCCATACCATAATTCATAAGGTGTCTTCTCACTGTCTGGTCTGAGGTGGGATTTGTTAAGGATATGGATTGTTGTGTGTATTGCTTCTACCTACTAGTTTGACCAATGTTATTCTCATTCATCATTGACCTGGACATTTGCTGAACTATTCTGTTTTTCCTCTCAACTACTCCATTTTTTTGTGGAGTCCCTGGGATTGTGTATTCTCTATTGATCCCATGTTTATCACAAAATTCCTTGAAATGACTTGACATAAATTCTCCTCCTCTATCTGATCTTACTACCTTTAACCTGTTGCATGTTTGATTCTCAGTTAAAACTTTAAATATTTTAAATTTGTCATATGCTTCAGCTTTTTCTTTGAGAAAAGAAACCCAAGTGAGTCTAGAGTAATCATCAATGGTCAACATGAAGTAGTTTTCCTTCCCTATGCCTTCCTCTCTTGATGGTACACATACATCCATATGAACTAATTGGAGTGGTTTCTTTGTTGAAGTAGAGATCTTGGATTTAAACTGTGTCTTGGTTAGCTTTCCTACCTTGCAGGGTTTACACACATAATCTTGTGGCTTTGATATTCTTGGAATATCTTTTACTGCCTCAATATTTTTGAGCTTTATTAAGTGGTCAAAGTTTATATGTCGAAGTCTCCTATGCCATAACCAAATTTCATCATGTTTTCTTAGATGAAACTCTTCTCTATCTTCTTTCAGCACATAAACATTATTATTTGTCCTTATAACTTTAGCCACTACTTGTCTTGAGTTTACAGACTTTCTCTTACCATCTTTGGAAGTGAACACCACTTCACATCCTCTGTCACAGATTTGACTTACACTGAAAAACTTATGTTTCATCCCATATACAAGCAGAACATCTTGCGATTTTCCTTTACCATTACTCAAACTCACCATCCCTTTACCCTTGAATTTACCTGGTTCATCATTTGCAAAGGTCACATTTCATGTTTTTCTTTTACTCATAGATAGAAAATTATCTTTGTCTCCAGTCATGTGCTTGGAACATCCACTATCTATATACCAGGGGTATTTTTGTTTTTGAGCTGAAAGTACTAGACCACATTTTTCACTATCTTTCTTTTTCCATGTGCTGGCATTTCTGGCTAAGGGTTTTATCCTTGGATCTGCTTTGTAATTATTCAAATGGAAGTTTGCAACTCTATGGCTAAAGTTATGACAGATATAGCATTTGAGAACATTTTTCAATAGGTCAAAGTGAATGGTGCAACTTTTTATACTCATTGGTTGTTTAGTTTTATCTTGCAAAGATTGTTTATTTCTTGATCTCCTCAGTTGCATGTCTCTAAACTTGATTTGACAATTTGCAATCTTATGACCAAAATTAGAGCAGTAAAAATAGTAACCATGGAAGAAATTTTGGTACCTAAAGGATGGACTTCTTCTTGGCATTTGTTGCTCCATCTTCTGATATCTTTGTTTTTTATCAGGGATCATCTTGTCTTTATTAGATTTTGGTGGTAGAGTACTCACATGGTTTGATTGTCTGTTGACTTGGAACTTGATCATCTTTACTAAATCTTTGTTTTCTATTTGTTTGTTGCTTGAACCACTTATATAGCCTAAACCAGTCTTTAGCAAAGGAGATGTATGTTTGCTCAGAATGTCATTTAGTTCTACTAAGGCTTTAATGCTTGGAAGATTTTGGAGATACAATGCTTTAAACTTCTCCATCTCTTTTCTGGTTTTTACTACCTCTTCTTCCAAGGATTCACATCTTAACTTATTCTATGATAATTGTTGTTTCAGAGTGTCCTCTATTTTCTTTGCCTCTTATAACTCCACTTCTAGTAGGGAAAAGTCTTTATCATGTTTTTTACCATTCTTTTCAAACTGCATCAACATTTGTTTTTGTTTTCTCTTCTTAAGTCTGAGTCTATCAATCTCTTCTAAAGAACTGATTAGTTCACCTTCCATATCAACCACAACTTATTCATAATTAACATCACTTCCTGTGATTTTATTATCATAATCCTCTTTGGACATAAGCATAAAGTCATTAACCTTATCTTCACATGAAGAGTCCTTATCTGTGTCTTCTGAAGAGTCATCATTGTTTACACATAAAATTTTCTTTTTACCAAATCTCTTGTATTTGTACTTCTCTTCATCTTTAGAGTTCTGGTCCTTCTTCTTGTGTGGACACTTAGCTAAAAAGTGACGTATCTTTCAATAGTTAAAACATTTGATGGACAATTTTCCTTGGTATTTGCCTGGTCCTTTATTTAACCTTCTCACAAATGTTTCCTTAATATCATCTAATTCCGAATCAGTATTCTTGTTTTCTTTAAAATATGCTTCTATAGTGATGGATTTATCTTTGATAATCCTCATTTCATAAATAGTTAGAGTTCCTAGGATTTGATCAATAGAAAGAGTTTTAAGATCATTCATTTCTTCTATTGTAGAAACTTTTGGATTAAATCTATCAGGAAAAGATATTAAAATATTCTAAACTAAAAATGCATCTTCAATCTTCTCACCAAGACCCTTCATGGCATTCACAAGCTTCTCAGCTCTTAAAAAAAAATTCTAACTGTTTCATCCTCATTCATCTTTAGTTATTCAAATTTCAATCTATGTGTCTGAATTTTGGCATCTTTTACTTTCTCATCTCCTTCATAATTGCTAACAAGTTTATCCCACATTTCTTTGGAAGATTCAAGTTGCATGACCTTTACAAGTTTAGCTTCAACAAGCCCACTCAAGATAGCATTCATTGCCTTTTCATTGAAGCTAAATTCTAACTTATCATATTTGGAAGCTAACACAATAGGTTTTGTATATCCAGTATCTACAACATCCCAAACATCAACACCTAAGGCCATGATGTATGTTCTCATTCTAACCTTCCAGAAGGAAAAATTGGTTCCATCAAATTTAGGAGGCTTATTGGTTGAAGTTCCTTCATGGATTGTCATTTTTAAGATTACTGATCTACATTTAAATAAAAGGAACCCGCTCTGATACCAATTTTTGGAATTACTAAGACAACTGAGAGGGGGGCGATGAATCATTTGTTACTATGCTTAAACAATTTTATGCCTATTAAAATATTAATAACCTTCTCCAAGTGATCATCAATATTATGCAAGACATGAGAAACAGAAATAAAAAAAATCAATCACACATATGATATACATAGAGACATATATTCATGAGGAAACCCATAAAGGGAGAAAACCTCTTATTCTTCAAATGATGGGCATTATTTTAAATTCTATACATCATCTTACTTTGAGCACCAACTCAAAATGAGGCTACAAACTCTTCTTTAACAAGATGCAACTTGTTGAGAGAACCAACTCTCCGGTTTCTCTAGCACTCACTAGAAGGAAGCACCAACTCCCCGAGTGTTCTAGAACCAAATGGATGGAAGCACCAACTTCCAATCACACAGGAACCAACCTTCATAACATAGAACAATGATTCTCCCTTGCACCACCCTACCACCCTGGTTTTTCTGGCTACAACCATATGGAAGCTTCAACTCCCTGTGTTCAAGAACCCACTTGAAAATCTAAGGAAAACAGTCCTCCCTAACACCACCCTACCTCCCTGAGATATAAATATTTGCTTGCTGAAATTTATTATAGTCATACAATATTTAACAATGGCTTACCAGTCTCATCATTGTTTTTTTTCACTGGTCTACTTTGCCTGCATCAGTGTCTTCCTACTTGCATCTTCTTGTGCTTAAGTTCTCATACAATCTATTGTTTTCACCATTTCTGCTATGTCCAACTTATGTTCTTCATCTCTGCATTTTCTCCCTCAGTTCATGTTGTAATATTCATTTCTTATAGTTCGACTAATTTTTATAGAGAAACAACAACCTCTCTCTATCATGACATTTTTCTTTTATTCCTGCTCTCATCATCCATTACACTCTACATCTCTAATGCTCAAGTTGAGAATATAAAAAATGCTCAGGAATAATGATTCCAATGCTTAGGAAAAATGATTCAGTTAGTGTAACTGAGTTGTAACTGATAAAGAAACCATGAAGTGAAATAGCAACCCTTCTATCAGATTTTGTTTTATTAGTGTCATTGGATTATACACGTAGAGACCTTTTTTACTTTTCAATGTGTAACCTCTTATGTGGAGCCTAGAAGCACTAGCTCCTTCCCCTATCTTCCGTTGATGTGACCTTGGGTGATGATAGCATGTGACCATGTGAATGCGGCCATGGCCAAAGGTGGTTTGAGATCAAACTGCATTTTTTCCTACAATTTACCTCGAGCCTCCACATGTCCTTTCTCCAAAACCATGGTTTCAATTGTGGCCTTCCCTTAACTTTTTAAAGTTCATGCACCAATCCCCGCAATGAGACATGGTCGTCAATCTCATGATATTGATGATGCTTCTGAACATATGGTTCATATCTATCCTCTCAAGTCTATAGATCATATCTAGCCTTCCTAAATCAACGACTGTGATTTACTTCGTGATCCAAGCTCTGGGAGTTTCAAATATCAATCCCTTATTTTCTATGTATGCCAATATTCCAAAGTCGATTATCTGTGGACACGCATCCCTTTTCTCGATAAATGGTTGACATTTGCTTCGTTACTCTAATATTTGGCAATTTCAATTATCAACCTTCACACTCTCCCAGAATGACTTTAGCCAAAGTCCACAGATTCCTTCCACATGTCCTCCTCAAATCAATGGCTCTAGTCTGCTTCGGGACTTCAACACTTTCTACCAAGACTAGATCGATGGCCCTTGGCAACCTTCTCGATCAATGGTTGAGATTCACTTCGGGCCTTCGACGCTTTCAGTCTCTTCTTTCCTCCAGAGTATTTTGTACCTAGAGTTCATGATTTTTTGATGTGTGTCATCCTACAGATCGACGGTCCTCAACTCCTTCAACTCTTTGGGCTTTAGGGATTTCAAATCTCAACTTTGCTTCCTTCACTATCTCCAAAAGTGTTTTTTCCTTAACTGCACAGATTTCTTCCACACATCCTTCTGACAATCGACGTCTTGGATATTCTTTAGCCCTTAGGTCTTAGACATTCAGGAATTTGTGACTTTAGGCTAATCACTGCTCCATTTTCCTTCGGAGTGATCACCTACTTGGTAAGTCCCAAGTGTTGGAGACCGCTTGTTATCGGTTAATGCTTCCACTTACACTATCCTTCCATTGTAGTAGATTGACAGTCGAGAATGCTCCCGAAGTGATCACCTACTTGGTAAGTCATAAGTGTTGGAGACCGCTTGCTATCAGTTAATGCTTCCACTTACACTATCCTTCCATTGTAGTAGACCGACAGTAGATAATTCTCCCGAAGTGATCTTCAGATCAGATGTTTTGTGTCCACTTCAGGACTTCAACATTCAGGACTTTGGGACTTTGGGAAAGTGTTGATGGTAAAACTCCCTAAGTAAAACTCCCAGAGTAACGTAACTTACTTACGTCACTTGATGATGTGTCACGAGCTGAGTAGCTACCACGTGTCACTCAAATTCATGATTTTCATGTACATGAAATGTTGATTCAACTTGACACTTGTCAATATCTGATTGCGCCATGTGTCCTTGCTAACGTGGTCTGCCAACTTGGTATGCCACATGTCCTTGTAGATTTGGTCTACTGATGTGGTTCTCCCTGATCTAAAGGTCATCGCATTTTCTCTAGATCCGATGGTACTTATTCATTTTAGATTTTGGGCTTCGGGTAATTTGACTTTCAAGTTGCCAATTCTCCCGAAGTGATATTCCCTGAATAGTAACCTCCTCACAAATTTTGACATGAACCAAATGTTGTTCGTCGATCATGTTCTTAGATCGATGGCTCGATCTATCTTCAATGTTTCTCTTCTATCTTATCTTGTCCTTCCACTTAGAATGATATAATGGTTGTCGAGTATTTGGTTGAAGATCCTTTGGATCGATGAACCAACGACCACTGTAGCTCTTCCTCCTAATCTTTCTTGCCTTTTTCTCGACCTTCTGTTCTTTCCATCGATGACAAGAAAACTCTTCCTGTAAACATGCCAACAAAAGGGTGGTTATCATCAGATAAGCATGAGAGAGGGAGATGATTGGAGGACAACATTCAAAACAAGTGAAGGATTGTATGAGTGGTTTGTTATGTCATTTGGCTTAACAAATTCCCCAAGTACGTTTATGAGGTTAATGAATGAATTAATGAAATACTTTATTGGTAAGTTTGTGATTTTTTATTTAGATGACATTCTAATCTTCAGTAAGACTGAAGAGGAGCATTTGAGACATTTCAAGATGGTGTTGAGGAAGATGCAACAAGAGGAACTGTTGGTGAATTTGAAGAAATGTTCCTTAATGAAAATAGAACTTGTATACTTCTGGTTTGTAATATATTCAAATGAATTGAAGATGGATCTAGAGAAAGTGATGGAAATATGATATTTTCCTTCTCCAAGAAGTGTGTTCGAAGTAGGAAGTTTCCATGGATTGGTGAGTTTTTACAGGAAATTCGTCAGGAATTTCAGTAGTATTTGTGCACCTATATTGGATACCATAAATAAAGAGAATAAACATTTTAATTAGATAGAGGAGGCTTAGAAGGAATTTAGAGTGTTGAAAGAAAAGATAACATAACAACCTATTTTAGTTCTGCCAGATTTTAAGAAGACTTTTAAGGTTAAATGTGATGCTAGTGGAGTGGCCATTGGTGCATTTTTAAGTCAAGACAGTAATCTTGTTGCTTATTTCAGTGAGAAGTTGAATGATGTTAAGAGGAATTATTCTGCATATGAGAAGGAGTTTTAAGCTGTGATTCAAGATTTTAAAAAATGGAGGCATTATCTTATCGTGAAGGAGTTTGTTTTATATGCTGACAATCAGGCTTGGTAGTTTATAACTAGACAAGATAAGTTGAACCAGAGACATGCCAAACAGGTAGAATTCATGCATAATTTTAATTTTTTTATCAAGCATATTAGTGGAAGTGATAACAAAGTTGTAGATGCTTTGAGCATGAGATGTTTGATCTTGCAAAAAGTTTAAGTGGAGACATTTGGGGTTTGAACACCTCAAGGAGATGTATCAAGAAGACTCTGATTTCAAGGAATCTTATGAAGCATGCTAGAAACCTTTTCTAAGGGAAAATAATCAATAGATGGAGTATCTACCACAAGGTAGACTGGTTTTCAAAGGAAGTCAGTTTGTGTATCCCGAAATGATCGATGAGGGATAATTTTCTAAAGGAGAAACATAGAGGTGGATTGGTTGGACACTTTGGCCATGATTAAACATATGCACAATTGAGTTCTTCATATTATTAGATAGGAATGAGGTCTGATGTAAATAATTTCATGGACAGATGCAAAATATACCAATATACTAAAGGAAAGTAGTAGAACACTAGATTGTATCAACCATTGCATATTCCAAATAGGTTGTGGGATGTTATAAGTATGGACATTGTTCAGGGATTACGAAGAATATAGAGGTGAAGGGATTTGATCTTTGTGGTGGTAGACAAATTTTTGAAGATGGCACATTTCATACCATGTCACAAAACCAACAATGCTACCTACATAGAAAATTTATTTTTTGAGGAGATTATGAGATTTCATGGGTTTCCCAGAAGCATAGTTTCAGATAGAGATACCAAATTTGTGGGATACTGATGCAAGAGCATCTACAACAGCATTAAGAGGAGGACAGGATGGAGAGAATCACATCATCCATCACATGTATGGAGATGATTCGGAATATACAAAGGTGAGCAGACCTTTTTGAATTTGAATTTAATTAAAAGAGATGTAATTAATGTATGGAGGCTGATGCCATCCCCAAAAGATCCTTTCAGATTGTAATCTCTTTAATGTATAGATGTATTGTACTTTTATCTAGCTTCGCTCTAATCTGTTTTGTAAATTCTCATTAATGTGATAGGTAATAAGTATGTAGGAAGGAGGGAAGGCTCGAGAAGCCCCTTCATGTATATAATTTACTCTATTGTTCATTAGTGAGGGTTGTTGGGGAAAAAACCATTGAATTCATTGTTGTTGTAGAGAGTCAGTGAGAATTGTATAAGTCTCTTGAAGGATCAGTGGAGTAATTCTTGTATGTATGTATATTTTATCACTTGAATGAATATAACAGAGAAGCTTGGATCCAAATGTTTGGTGTTTTTGTTATTGTGCTTATATGAATGAATGGTAGGCTTTATGTTCATTTAAATTCTCTATTTATATTTTTTATTTTTCTTGTGAATGTATTTTATAGTTAAATACATGAGTCTATGGAATTAGAATAAGTTCCAATTGTTTCTCTTCTAAGATATCATGCAAGGAGTGCATATTTTCTGCAAGGAGTTCGCTGACAGAGTTAAGTCTAACTTGGAGAAGATCAAGAGAGATAACATATAATAATTGATAGTAATAGTGAAGAGAAAGAACAAATCCATGCAAGGAGTACGAAGGAAGAGTTATTTTCAGAATCATTTTTCAGAGGAAGAACAGATAGGCATTGTAGAGTTCCAAGGTCACAAAGTGTGTGCCCAAGGCTTTAAAACCTTGGAGGAACAAGATTATGAGAGACATCGATCTAAGAATTGAGGAGAAAATAATCAGAAAGTATTCTATGTACGAACATCCAAATTTGTAAGAGAGTGCACAGAGGGAAGACAGAGGTCTCATATACCTCTAGAAACTAATCTCAAGAGAGATAGCAACTAGAAGTGTCGAGGAAGGATACTTAGAAAGTTCCTAAGTCCAAATATTCTACAATGTAGGAGGATTGCACAGAGGGAAAACAAAGGTTTCATATAACTTTTAAAGTTAAGCTTAGGAGGGCCAGTGACCTTAATTCCTTGAGCGGAATAATTTGGAGGAGTGGCAGTGAATATTTCGTAAGATATTTCCAGGAGGCTAGGGACCGTCAGATCTGAGATAGTTGTGTGAAGGATAATCATCAGGTTCCTTTGACACTTAGTGCATTTGGAGGTTTACAAGAGTGAAAGGTAGGAGTACCACCAAAGTCCCGAAGGAGTGGAGTAATCGTGACCATTAATCTGTCATGGAAATGTGTCGATAAATTGTTTAATCGGGAGGCTAGAGCTTCACGAGAATTGCAAGAAGCAAAGGACCATTTCGTCTAAGTCCTGAAGCCTAAGTGAAATTGTGAATCTAGACCATTATATCAAGGAGGGAACATGGCATAAGATCCATCATTTCGGAGGAAGAACACTTCGAGAGAAAAAGGAGAAGACAGGGTAGACCGGAGGTCATCCATTGCCAGAGATGATGACTCATCCTGACTATCAATTTGGAGGGACATGTCGAGAAATCAAATGATTTTGGGATACATCACTTCCGGAGTCAAAAAGGAAGAGTAGTGGATAAGAGTATCGAAGCTTGAATCTTAACACATTTTGGGTTAAGTCCTAGTTCATATGCCAAGGTCGTATGAGGAAAGGTGCCTAGCAGAGGGAGATAACACTTGTTGTTTAGATTTTATTAAGGGAAAAGTGCCAATAAAACACCCATGGGTTTTCAAATAACCTACAAAGAGAACTAAGGAGGGCCTATGTAACATAAAATTTGGGTTCAACAAGAGCCTAAGAGTGGAACGAACTCTAAAATTGATGGATCCTAGACCAGGAGGTCGAGCATACCTTGGGAGCAGAAAGGGGTTTGTGTCAAGTGGTATCGAAGATATAAATTTAAACTCTGTGTGAAGAAATATTAGCACCATGCCACCAAGAATACATAGGGACAAACTTGTGACAAATCCAGTAATGGAGGAGGAAATGAGGAGACTTTGTGCAAGGATAGATGCCATGGAGACTACACAAAGAATATCACTGAATGCAGGTGACATCAGTGAACCCGAAAGTGAAGAGATATAAGTTGAATGAGCTATAGGAGAAGATGTTGTAGAAGAACTCTTGCTAAGAGTTGTTGTAAAACTGGGATCCAGAGTAAAAATGGAAATCCCAATGTATAAAGGCAATTTGGATGTAGAAGAATTGTTGGACTGGATAAGAGAAATGGACAAATACTTCAACTATGAAGAATTCGATGATGAGAAGAAGGTTAAACATGTTGTCACAATACTAAAAGGGCATGAAACACTATGGTGGGATGAACTGCAGGCTGACAGGAGAAGCAAAGGAAAACAAAAAATTAAAAGTTGGGACAGAATGATAACCAAGTTAAAGGCTAAATTCATACATAAAGACTATCAAATAAATCTATTCAAGAGACTACAGAAATTGAGATAGAAGGTTTTGACAGTAAGAGAGTAAAAAGAAGGGTTATATCAACCGAACATTAGAGTTGGGCATCGTGAAAGTGATGAAGAGAAGGTTGTCAGATAAATTAATGGCTTGAGATATGAAATCTAGGATGATATCAACATGGTGATTATGAGGATAGTTGAAGATGCTTATCAGGCTGCCTAGAAAGAAGAAGAGAAATTGGCCAGAAATCAAAGCCAATGAGGAAGAGGAAAAATCCCACACAGAGGTAAGAGAATTTTCCATGAGAAGGCCCAAAATCCCTGTTACACATGAAATTTGCACACCTAGGTACCTCGCCCTAAGTGTCGTAAAGTGTTGTATAAGTGTCGCATACACCTTGACACCATGGAATAACCTATGCCACAATCCCTAGTCAATGTGGAGGAGGGATATATTACATGAAGGAAAAAATACTAAGTACACATGAATTATTATTAATATTCATGGAAAAGAAATTGATTAAGTGAGAGAATCAAGTGCACATGAATTATTATTAATATTCACGTAAAAGAAATTGATTAAGTAAGATAATCAAGTGCACATGAATTATTATTAATATTCATGAAAAATGAAGTAATTAAGTGTGAGAATCCACCTCACATTTGGTTTCCTATTTTTTAGGGAAGGTGGAGGATCTCATGGATGGTTGAAATATTTCGTCCTTAAAATCCTTAAGAGATATTTCCTCCCCAAAATCCTTAAGAGATATTTTCTCCCTAAATATCTTAGAGATCCATTTCTTAGTGGATCTGATGAGAGATTCTCTCCATGGTGGTTAAGTCTCCAAATCTTATATAATGAGGGATTTCCATGGAGGAAGGGAATGGAGATTGACAATTATACCAAACTTATGATCTCATGAGTGGTATTGGAACATCAACATTCTGTGTGTGGACTGTTTAAGAAAGGGTTTGGACAAGGGGAACTTGATGGAGCTGCTGCACTCACATCTATGGTTGTAAGTTTTCTTGATTGTTGTTCTCATTAATATAATATGCTTGGCCTGTTTCTTTCAAATCTGTGTTTGATCTCACATGAATTTGTCTCTAATCGGTAGATCTATTTCAAGCTAATCTCAGTAGAGTAGGAAGTTGTTTGTACTTTTTTTTGTCTATAGGTCTTATCGAAGAGTTTAAGATTGGAGTTCAACTTGGACTGTGCAGGGACAAACACCGGTAAAAAGGTACTTATTTTCTCCTTCCTCCTCACACATTAGTTTATCTAGATCTAAAAGGAATTCAGTGTCCATGTTAAACATCTTCTATATTAAGAGTTAAGAGTCTAGCTCTCAAGAGGAGATCTACCTGTCTACAAGGAGATTTTCCTACAATAGAAATTGGCAACTGTACTGGGAAGGTAGATCTCCTCTTGAGAGCTAGACTCTTGGGTTTGAAACATGTCATAATATTTTTTGGATGTTTCTGTGCAGATTCTATCAAGTTCTCTGTGTCTACACCCTTTCTTTAAAGATTTGTAAAGTGTTTCGGCCATCATTATCTCTTCTGACCTCACACTTTAGGGGACATTCTGTTACACATGAAATTTTCACAGCTAGGTACCTTGTCCTAAGTGTCGTAAAGTGTCACATACACCTTGACACCATGGAATAACCTATGTCATAATCCCTAGTCAATGTGGAGAAAGGATATATTACATGAAGGAAAAAATACTAAGTACTCATGAATTATTATTAATATTAATGGAAAAGAAATTGATTAAGTGAGAGAATCAAGTGCACATGAATTATTATTAATATTCATGAAAAATGAAGTAATTAAGTGTGAGAATCCACCTCACATTTGGTTTCCTGTTTTTTAGGGAAGGTGGAGGATCAAATGTTTCCTCCTTAAAATCCTTGAGAGATATTTCCTCCCCAAAATCCTTAAGAGATATTTTCTCCCTAAATATATTAAAGATCCCTTTCTTAGTGGATCTGATGAAAGATTCTCTCCATGGTGGTTAAGTCTCCAAATCTTATATAATGAGGGATTTCAATGGAGGAAAGGAATGGAAATTGAGAATTATACCAAACTTATGATCTCATGAGTGGTATTGGAACATCAACATTCTGTGTGTGGACTGTTTAAGCAAGGGTTTGGACAAGGGGAGCTTGATGGATCTGTTGCACTCACATCTATGGTTGTAAGTTTTCTTGATTGTTGTTCTCATTAATATAATATGCTTGGCCTGTTTCTTTCAAATCTGTGCTTTTTCTCACATGAATTTGTCTCTAATCGATAGATCTATTTCGAGCTAATTTCAGTAGAGTAGGAAGTTGTTTGAACTTTTGTTTGTCTACAGGGCTTATCGAGGAGTTTAAGATTGGAGCTCAACTCTGACTGTGCAGTGACAAACACTAGTAAAAAGGTACTTCTTTTCTCCTTCCTCCTCACACATTAGTTTATCTAGATCTAAAAGGAAGTCAGTGTCCATGTTAAGCATCTTATATCTTAAGAGTTAAGAGTCTAGCTCTCAAGAGGAGATCTACTTGTCCACAGGGAGATTTTCCAACAACAATCCCAAAGTTGAGACTAGAAACTTTCATAGTCATACAGAGAGAGGAGGAAGTTCCCAAGGAATACAGTATGGCAGAAGGAATTCTTTTCCTCGAGAAAGAGGAATAGGTAGAGGAGGAGAGATGAAATGTTATGAATGTGGAAAGACAAGACATATGTCTTGGGAATGCCTTGAGAAAAAGAAATAAGGATGAGGAGAAGCTCACATTTCTGAGGCACAAAAAAGGAATGTTGAGGCAGAAGTTGTTGAATATGGAAGATCCCTCATGATGGAGAAAATTATCTTGAAACTAGAGAAGGAGGTGGAAGCACTAGTACAAAGAAACAATCTATTTAGGACTTCTTGCAAGACAAATGATATAGTTTGCAAGGTGATTATAGACAGTGGAAGCACTGACAATATAGTATCCACTGAGATGGTGGAAAAGCTAGAGCTAGAGACTACTGCACATCCAAATCTATATAAATTTTCATGGTTGTAGAAAAGACACTAGGTAATGGTAAGTAAACAATGCCAAGTTGAATTTAAAATAGGAGGATAAAATTATGATATTTTGTGCAATGTAATACCCATGGATGTATGTCATGTTTTGTTGGGAAGACCATGGTTGTTTGACAGAAATTTCATACGGGAAAACACCTACACCCTAGAGAAAAATTGTAGGACACATATGTTGTTGCCAATATAAGATAAGAAGGTAAAGGAAGAAACTAGCCCAAGCATACTTCTCATGAGTGGGAAGGATCTCTTGAATGAATTCAAGAAGGATCAGGACATGCAGTTTGCTATAGTGAGATATCCCAGAGTCATCCTTACAAAAACTACTATGGATGATTTGCCTGAAGAAATTCAGGAACGACTAGAAAATTTTGTTGACATAGTAGTGGATGAGTTACCTTACTCATTGCCACCCATGAGGAGCATAAGTCATCACATTGACCTTATTCCAAGAGCCATTTTTCCAAACAAAGAAGCATACAGGTTGACACCTCAAGAGAATGAAGAATTCAAGAACAAGGTCCAAGATCTATTAGAAAAGAGTTTATTCTAGGAAATCTTAAGCCCATGCAATGTGCCAACTCTATTGAGTCCAAAGAAGGATGGAGGATGGAGAATGTGCATAGATTCTAGAGACATAAATAAGATCACTATCAGGTATAGATTTCCCTTACCTAGAATGGATGATTTGATGGATTGCTTGAGTGGAGAAAGTTATTTTTCAAAGATAGACTTGAAAAGTGGTTATCATCAGATAAGAATGAGAGGAGGAGATGAATGGAAAACAACATTCAAGACAAATGAAGGGTTGTATGAGTGGCTTTTTATGCCATTTGGCTTAACAAATTCCCCAAGCACATTCATGAGGTTGATGAATGAATTACTCAAAGAATTCATAGGTAAATTTTTCAATGTATATCTGGATGATATAATAGTCTTCAGTCAAACTGAGGAGGAATATTTGAGACACCTAAAATTATTGATGAGAAGGTTGTAGAAAGAGAAGTTGCTGATAAATTTAAAGAAGTTATTTTTTATGAAGACATAACTCATATATTTTGGTTTTGCGATCTCTTCAAATGAACTGAAGATGGATCTGGAAAATGTGAGAGCTATCAGAGATTGGTCATCACCAAGGAGTATATTTGAGGTAAGAATCTTCCATGGATTAGAAAGTTTCTATAGGAAATTCATTAGAAATTTCAGTGGTATATGTACACCAATATTAGACACTATGAAGAAGAGACAAAATAATTTTAAGTGGACAAAAGAGGTTCGGAAGAGCTTCAGGATATTGAAGGATGAGATCACAGAATGACAAATTATGTTTCTACCGTATTTTGGAAATACATTTCAGGTGATATGTGATGCTAGTGGAGTAGCAATTGGAGCAGTCTTAAGTCAAGATAATAGACCCATTGCATATTTTAGTGAGAAATTGAATGATACTAAGAAAAAGTACTCCACATATGACAAACAATTCTATGCAGTGATTCAAGCCTTGAAAAAATGGAGGCATTATCTCATTCCCAAGGATTTTGTGTTGTATAGTGATAATAAAGCTCTACAGTTCATAACCAGATAGGAGAAGTTGAATCAGAGACATGCAAAATGGGTGGAATTTATGCAAAATTTCACTTTTGTTATCAAGCATATTTCTGGTAGTGCAAATAAAGTTGCATATGATTTTAGTAGGAGGTGTTTGATTATGCATGAATTTCAAGTGGAAACCTTGGGGTTTGAACACCTTAAGGAAATGTGTGGTGAAGATGCAGACATCAAAGAAGCCTATGAAGCCTGTGAAAATTATTTAGTAAGGGATAGAATCCCATGCATCGAATATTTGATTTAGGGTGGATTGTTGTTCAAAGGGAGAAAATTGTGCATACCAAAATGCTCAATGAGAGATAACATGTTGAAAGAGAAGCATAGTGGAGTCCTAGAAAAACATTTTTTCCATGATAAAACATTCGCACAGTTGAGTAGCTCATACTATTGGCTAGGTATGAGATATGAAGTGAATAAATTTGTGAACAAATGCAGAATTTTCCAGTATGTAAAAGGAAGACAACATAACAATTGTCTTTATCAACCATTTCCTATTCTAGATAGGCCTTGGGATTCTATCAACATGGAATTTTTGTTGGGATTACCAAGAACCTAGAGGGGAAGTGATTCCATATTTGTGGTAGTTGACATATTTTCCAAGATGGCACAATTTATACCATGCCAAAAGACAAATGATGCTACACATATAGAAAGTCTATTTTTTAAAGAAGTTGTGAGACTACATGGTTTTCCCAGGAACATTGTTTCAGACAGGGACACCAAATTTGTTGGTCATTTATGGAGAACGTTGTGGAATAAATTAGGTACATATTTGTCCTACATCTCAGCATATCATCCTCAGATAGATGGATAGACTGAGGTGGTAAAAAAAAGTCTAGGTAATTTGCTAAGAAGCTTAGTCACTGAGCATTGTTGAGGACAAGGTATGAATTGACTTACTCAATCATTTTTTAATCTTACCTGGTTAGAAAAAGATAGTCGAGAATGTCACCCTAGGTTTTATAGACTCAAAAATATTCTCCCAATTCGTAATTATTAATTACTAGGATTGAGGATTACTTATTAATGAAAATAATGTTGCAATATAAAATAAAGTTTATATAAGTTTCTGAAATATACATAGATTACAGAAAGTAAACATGGAGACCAAAAATAAAAAATTAACCAAGTCATCAATACACATATATAAGACAGAATAAAAATCTGATTTATTTCATTTTAAGATATCAAAAGTGTTTTTCTCTTTACAAACCCCTGTGAGGGCATGGACCAAAGTCTGATTTAGAGATCCCCGATGAACACCATACAAAAAGACTTTGACAATCAAGAAAAACTGAAATTTATAATCTGGATCAGCTTGCCACAAACTACAACCAATTTGACTCTACAAGATATTATTTATCATCCATGAAACTTAATTCACAAATAGACAAGAATACACCGACTATCAAGGAAGGGTCAACACCTATAAAACAATAGTATGAAAAGTTTGGTTTAGTCTTGAACCTTGTTGTCTACAATAAGACCCTGTTGTCACAAAGAGAATTAGGCTTTGAATAAACTCAATAATGAATGAAACTTGAAATTATCTTAGGAAAACAAAAGAGAAAACTTTAGTCTTTCTTTCTCCTTCTATTATCCCCTTGTCTCTTCCTCTCATTCATCTTTTATTCTTTCCAAATAAGTTGAAGTAGTTCCACTACTTTGTTTAATTAAGTTAGTTTGACTTAACTAATTAGTTTAGGAGAAATAAATAATAATAATAGTTAAGGGTCTTTAATTAATAATAACTAGGTAGGTGGGACCCCTTGTGACTCCCGTAAATATATTCTTTTCAAATCATAAAATATAACACAAAAAGGATAATCATTTAAACCACATGCCACCCTTATAGATCCCTTAAATATCCTCCAAACTGGATATTTTAAATATCAGAAATAATTTATATCATATCTAGAAATATATATAAATATCCACATTATCCACATTATCCCCAAAATACCAAAACATAGCTTTTTGTACAAAATTCTGAAAACTAGTAACATTGTCTTCATCAACTCAAATCATAAAAACACATAATCTAAAATCCATACATTCCACTTTGGGAAGCAATTTTTCTTTTTTCACTGTTGTCTCCCTTTGACTTCCCGGAAGTATCTTGTAGTTGGTTAGACCCTTGAGGTTGTATCTCATTGATCACTTGGGAACAATCATCCTTCAAATGCATGCAGCAAGAAACAGATTTTGAGGAATCATCAGAGGGAGAAGAAGGGGAGGAAACTATTTTTCCTTTATCTTGCAAAGGTTGGGGAATATTAGTTTTTAGTCTTTTACTAAGATGTGAAGATTGAATAGGTGAATCAACATGGGAAATATGGACATTAGGATTAACATGTGGTGGGGGAGGCAATGGGATATTGGGCCAACCGCGATGGTGAGATACATTCAGGTTGACAATCTCTTGCCATCCATCATTTACAAGGACTTCTGGTTTCAAGGACACATGTGGAGGAATGAGAATGCCAGGGATGTTTTGACGCTAGAAAAGAGGTATTTCTATCTGATGGTGAACTATTCCATGACCAATCTAATTAAATAACCCATCTTGGAACAACTGGTTCAATTCTTGGGGGTCAGCATAAAAATGGATGGAAAATCTCGACCTTCTAGGACCTCGGTTCCAATTTCCCCTACCTTTTTTTTATTTCTACCATGGTTGCCCCAACTAAAGAAACTCATCCTATAGCAATAGTTCATCAGTAATGAAGCTCTTAATGAACCATACATGACACTCTTCTTACATGAATAAAAAATTGGCTCAAAAATTGACACGAGATACATGCAAATCCATCGATATCAAACCATTTTTTAATCGTCAAGTGAATAGGGGGTGATAGGGCTCATGGGACACATGGAGGGAGTGTAATTAGTGAAAAGTGATATAATGATAGGGGATTAATACACGAATAGTTTTCATCAATTAATCAAAAATTTACTGTGTCATAACGCATCAAAATATCAGTCATCGATCCTTGTTGTGTTATCCTTTTGTCGCTTTTGCATAGACTTTTTCTTTTACAATTTATTTCATAGAACAAGGATGCAATAAATGAAATTTGGATTATGAGGGGAATGTAATGAGATAAAAGTGATAGAATGGTAGGGAAATAATATGGATACTTTTCAATTGAAAATAAATCAAAACATGCAAACAAAATATATCTCTGTTCAGACCTTCAAAGTTCAACATTTTTCACTTTTTCAAAACAACAATTTAAAATGTTACTTCCTTTGAAAAATTTGTTTGTTGGCTTCCAAACAATAATCTATATACCCATAATTATTTAATTACAACAACCTTTTCATTCATATAATCATTATATGATATTCATAACTAACATCATTTCCATTGGTATGAGAAACCATAATAGCCTTTGATCCATAATCATACATTAACTATGTTGGCCCTTAACCAAGTTTTGGGAGATCCTTGGTCAAGTTTGACCTATTTTGGGACTTTGATAGCCTGGCAAATGTGGATCGCAAGACGAAGAAGATATCTTGGGATCTCGGCCCCTTTTTGGGTCCTTTTTGGGATCTGGGATTATGTAACGGGTATGGGGATCCCGGCCCATGGTTTTACCCATGTTTAGGCCTATTTTGTAAAGTATAAATAGATGTCTAGGAAATGTAAGGAAAGGAATATATACATATTTGTGTGATATTGGTCTAAGTGATAAGTATGGATTGTAGGTGCTTTGTGCATATTGTGTGAGAATTGCATACATACATTCAAGTAATTGTAAGAAGGCTTGGTGATGTACCCTAACTCGAAGAAGGAGGATCTGGTGGAGTGCGCGCAGATCTCCTGTCTTCTACGGAGTAGGATTTTGATGTTATGTGCCTGTAGGAAGCTTGACTGAGGATAATAAAGAAGAAGATTTGGTGGACGTAGCCCCAGGGTGGGGGTGAACCACATACATGTTGTGTTTCCATGCTTTGTGCGATGTGTTGATGTGTTTATGTCTTTACTTGCTAAGTGATTTGATATAGATAGATAGATCTATTTATGCTTTGTGCTAATGATGTATATGGATGTTAGATATGAACTATGTGAATGTGATTAGTTCTTGAATATTCTAGATCTAATCTACCTCTCTATGATAAGTGCTTAGATACATTAGATCTGGATGAATGGTGCAATACTCTGTTTTATCTGCAGAGTAGATAGTGGTCAAATATTGATGAATTGTCGATGATAAGTACTATGTTAAGTATTACAATCACAGATCTGTATCCCAGCTAAGGTTGAAGACACCTGATTTCTACAACCACCCCTGCCTCTACCTCAGGAGAGACTTCATATTATTTTCAGGTGTTTCCGAAAGGGACAGTAGTTAGGGTTTTGTTGGTGCGCTATTGTAGTGTTGAACCTTGGGTCTTGCCTTATGCCAACAAATGGTTTCGTTATCCAGACCTGAAACTATGATTGCTCGGAACTGATAAATAACAAGCTTTGTGCAAAGATCCGACCTGAAACTGTGATTGCTAGGAACTAAGGAAGAAGAAGCTTTGTGCAAGGATCCGACCTGAAACTATGAAATCTTCATGCGTAGATCTATTTCCCTAGTGCACAAAATTCCACTTGACCTGTGAAGCTTTGTGACAACAAATGAGGTCATATCTGAAGAAAAGAGGTAAGATCTGGAAGCTTTGTACTCTGATAAAGGTAAGAATAGTGAAAAGTTCTAGATCTGAAAGCTTTGTGCTCTGTAGAAGTAAGATAAGTGGATTTTTTTTTTTCAACAGTATGGATCTAGGTATGTTTGATAGATTATGTCCTAGCTTGAAAACTAGGGCACTAATAGATGAAAGAAGGTTTGACATGCATAGATCTAATAAGAATAGTGAAAGATATGTTATACATATGCATAGAAAGAATGTTTGGACTAAAAAGTGGATGAAGGATCATAGAAATAAATGTTTGCAGGTTAGCTACTATGATCCTAGCACATAGTAAAGGAAGAGTTGGGAATCATGTAAAAGAAAGAGAGGATTAACCCTCTATTACAGTTGCAGAAACTGGGACACTATGCTAAAGAGTGACCTGGGAGAAGACCTAATTGTATTTGTTGCAAAGCTATGGACCATGAAGTATTGGATTTCCTTAGAATGATTTCTAAGCTTGAAGGAATGAACATGAGACAAGAAAATCCTAAGGAAGATCCAGAAACTATGATTATGGAAAAACCCCAGAAAGAATCAGAGAAAGTATCACTACAGATGAAAGAAACCTTGAATGATCATCGACATATCAGTTTGTTAGAGGTATTCAAATAAAATGATGTAATGAAGCAAGAATAGGAGACTTCCATATTGAATGTGTTCTGGATGAGGAAACACAGGTGAATATCATGACAGAAAGAACTTGGGAAGCTATAGGAAGGCCTGCTATGATTCCTTCATTAGGAGGAATAGGACTATTCAAAGGAAAGATGATAAACCTATGTGGAAAGCTTACCCAGATATCTATGAATGCCAATGGGACTTCGACAGAGGAGGATTTCAAGATTGTTAAATTTATTGAGAATAGTGCCCAATTTACCATGTTACTAGGAAAACCTTGGATTGAAAGAGATCAGGCCAGAAGGAAGGAGGAAGAAGAAGTTTTAGAGCAGAAGAAACAAGAGTTAAAATATTTCACGACTAGAAGGATCACACACTTGATTTAAGAATAGAAGAATAGATTGAAGCTATCTAACACCAGAGACCCATATTTCAAAGATTTCATAACACTAGAAGACCCACAGAAGATCGAAGTACCTATTCCAGATAGAGAAGAAGTATCACCCTCGAATCTTAGGAAATAATCTCAACAACGAGAAGTAACTATGTCAAATGCAAATAAGAATCAAAATGGAAAAAGGAATACCGAGACAGAGCTCACTGGAAAGAAGGCCATAAAGATAAGTAAGAAGATAGCTAAGATCGAAAAGTTACAGAAGGTTCCAGAGGGAACTTCACAGAGGGAAAATTTGCAAAATTGGAGCTTTGCTGGGATAACATAACAGTGCCACATGGCACTTCACTAGGGTGAAGAAATATAGTCATTGGGAACAATATAAACATTAGGTCGACCCTCCGAATGGGTAGAAATACATTTATGGTGCTCCACTAGACCATTGGACCACGTTGTAATGGACAGAACAGAGTTAACGAAGGCTTCTCACCCATTGCAAGAGATATGTTGCTAAGTTATCTATTTATCCCATCGTGCCATGCACCGAGAACACTTTTTCTAACCATGAATATGAGCCCATAGACTCATTGATTTTACCCATTTATCATTGCACTATTGTCCTCTATCCCATTGTAGTGTCTAAGTTACTCATCAAACCCACAATTTCCAACCTTGAGCATGTATGTTAGATGAGTTCAGCGCTAGAGAGAAATTTGTCGAAGAAGTTCTCATCGACCTCATGACCAAATGAGTAATGTCAATGTCTATTGGTATACAAGTGTCATTGATGAGAGGACTACAAGCCCCTCTGTTGACTGCTCGTGGAGCTGGATTATCCCGACCCTCAATAGAAAAGAGAACCAAGCACAAAGACGACCTACCAATGAGAAGATGTTTCCAACCATATTTCCCTATTATGTACTACCTTTGGCTGGCATGGTGAATCATGATAGTGTGCCAAGAGATTTTGAGTACACCATGGTCACTACGTACCTCCTAAAGGGGATACATGCAGTTTGTGCACAGCAGGATAAGATCACATCATTGAAGTTTAGAGAATTAAACCACAGAGATCGCAAGATATATGGTATGCTCACCTCATACAAGTACCTAACCAGAACGAAGGGAAAGGATTCAAATATATTCTCCATGAACCTCGCGCAGTCCACCCTACTGAATGTCATGAAGATCCCACACTTCAAAAGACACCAGAAAGTCAACACATGTGTCAAGCTGCTACTGTCGTGTTACCATGGCAGCTACTTATGTCTAGACTTTCATATTACAATTGACCCAATGTTGATCCATAGGATCATGGGAATGAGTATTCAAGGACCCGACCCATAGGATTTTTATCCTGGAAAATCCATAGATCACGTGCTGGCACATAAGATCAAGGATACATATGGTGATGTTGAGAAGGGAACAAGAGGCTACAAGGTAGCTTCCATCCATATTGGAGAAGTGCGCCTAGCATGTCAACTAATAGCTAGAAAGTTAGTAAGGAAGAACCAACCTACGTAGGTCACCGGCTTTGTCATTGACCTCGTAGGAAAGTGCATGGAAGGCCTACAAATGAACTGGGAAAAGTACCTAGTTAACCAATTGGAACTAGACTGTCGAGAAGCACAAGATCATGGTTATGAATTTCATTTCAGCTGGCTCCTAATCCTCATTGCATTTTTTGTCTGGGATATGTAGGAAGGTGCGACCTTCCCATACATAGAGTTGTTCAAACCACTTGCTTTGAATTTCGTTGCCCTTTTGTATTCAAGTGATATGAACAAATAGTGGTAGTCAAATGTTGTTTTTTGTACATATTACCTCCAACTAAAGAGAGGCATTGAAACTGAGACTCACATGACTCCAAACACCTTAAAGAGGTTCCGACCCCTGATGAAGTTCAACACAGATCAAAACTTCATCTACATTACAGCGCGAGTAGATGAACAAAAATAACAGCTCTACTCATATTATAAACTTACAGAAGAAGACCTTGAGGAGATCACTAAGGAATGGTCCACTGACCTCCTTATCCCCACCAACCCTATAGATATATATGATCTTGACTGCCCAGAGGACACTCATAAAGAAAAAAATACACCCAAGAAGACTAAGGAGGTCCAAAATTTAAGTAGTACCTCAGGAAAGACTACTTCAGTGTCACTTGACCAAGGGGGTGATGACAAAGTAGAATATGAATGGAAGCCAGGTAAAGTAACACCACCTAGAGACGAGGTTGACCCCTTGAATAAGAATAATTCCCCCCCCCCAAAAAAAAACCTTCTTCCTGGAAGAAATTGAAGGCCACCATGACCAAGATGCAGATTGTCCTCACCTCCGATGATTTTGACTTCATCATATCATCCCTGAATGACACATCACTGGAAATAACAGAGAAACAAGAAGCCAAGTAGGAATAAATGTATGATATAATTGGAGTTGATCTCTGAGGGGTACAACAGGCCCTTCAGTCTAGCCACGCAGTCTCCACTGCACCCCTGCCATCGGGAGAACCAGAGTTGGGAGATGAGACAACCCAACTCCACCAACTAGCTGATACAATCGAAGCTCGCCTTCGACGAGCATAAGAATAAAGAAAACAAGCAACCCAGGCTTTGAAGAAAGTGCAAGTCATACCCATAGAACAATGCAATGCTGCAGAATAGGAAATGATTTCTCTCCAAGAGAAGTTCGATGAAGAAAAATCACAGATGCAGCAAGGAAAAGAACAGTTGCTCGTGGAGCAACTCGAAGTGAAAGAAGTGGTTAGCAGAGCACTTTGCTCTTTGACAGCCTTATAAATAAAGTCAGAGGACTGAGTCACACAACAATTAGAGCATCTCATAGAAGCTATCTAGAATTTGCAACAACACATAGAAGAATTAGAGCTCCACACAGTGCCTGAGACTCTGCTGGATGTAAGGGATCAAAGAGAGGCAACCTCCTGGAGCGCAATTGAAAGGATAAAGGCCCTTGCCATGGAATGCAAGCAAATGAGTAATCACAGTGCCCAGATGTATGAGAAGCTCACTGAGAACCCATAATTGCAGGCACTGGAGTCACATCTCCAGGAAGCAAAGCAACAAGAAGAGACAATACAGGTGCAGTTGAAGGCCCTATCAGTAGTGGAAAGAATGAAGCGATCCCAAGAGAAACGCACTACGCAACATTAGATCCCAACTATCTAGAGTAGAGTTATGGAAGTAACTCAGAGGTTCCAACCTGTGCAATATAAGGATTACCAATTTTTCACAGAGGTCGAAGGTCGAGGAGCAGAACTTGAGCAGGTTGTCACTGCAATTGAGCAACGCCTGGAGGGACCTGTCAACGATGTAGTTATCCAAGAATTCGTTAAATAGGAGACTATGGCACAACAACAAGTTGAAGCAGCTTGATCCATGCTTGATTATTTTGAAGCAGAACTACTTAGACCAGAGTGACTCGGGACGAGTCACGAGTGAGTGTTGGGGGCCTGTTGGACCTTGACCAAGTTTTGGGATATCCTTGGTCAAGTTTGACCTATTTTCAGACTTTGGTAGCCTGTCGAAGGTAGAGCACAAGACGAATCAGAGATCGCAAAATCTCAGCCCCTTTTTGGGTCCTTTTTGGGATTTGGGATTATGTAACAGGTATGGGGATGTCGACCCATGGGTTTACCCATGTTTAGGCCTATTTTGTAAAGTATAAATAAATGTCTAGGCAATGTAAGGAGAGGCATATATACATATCTGTGTGGTATTGAGATAAGTGCTAAGTATGGATTGTAGGTGCTTTGTGAATACTATGTGAGACTTGCAAAGCTATGTGCAAGTAATTGTAAGAAGGCTTAGTGCTATACCCTAACTCAAAGAAGGAGGATCTTGCAGAGTGCGTGCAGATCTCCTATCTTTTGCAGAGTAGGATTTTAGTGCTATGTGCCTGTAAGAAGCTTGACCAAAGATAATAAAGAAGAAGAGTTGGTGGGCATCTCCCCAGGGTGGGGGTGAACCACGCACATGTGTTTCTATGTTGTGTGCAATGTGTTGATGTGTTTATGTCTTTACTTTATAAGTTCTTTGATATAGATAGATAGATCTGTTTATTCTTTCTACTAATGATGTATATGGATGTTATATTTGAACTATGTGAATGTGCTTAGTGCTTGAATCTTCTAGATCTAATCTACCTCTCTATGATAAGTGCTTAGATACATTATATCTAGATGAATCGTGCAATAATCTATTTTATCTACAGAGTATATAATGGTCAAATATTAATGAACTATTGGTGTTAAGTGCTCTGTTATGTATTACAATCACAGATCTGTGTCCCAGCTAAGGTTGTAGACACCTGAGTTCTGCAACCACCCCTGCCTCTATCTTGGGTGAGACTTCATCTGCTTCACAGGTGTTGTTGAAAGGGCTGGTATTTAGGGTTTTTCTGGTGCGTTGTTGTAGAGTTGAACCCTGGGCCTGCCCCTGTGCCAACAAACTCCAATGCTAAATCATTTAAAACCAACAGGAACACACATAGTGCTTACAACCATTTATATCCATCATTTGTTTCAACATTGTTCAATGCAATCAAAATGGTCTGTATAACTCTTCTTCGAGCCCCAATAAATTCGCACACAAGTGTCTTTTTACATAAACAACATAACATTTGAACCAAATAACATTCAATACATTGATCCCAAGCTTCAAAAAAACAATTAGATTTAGACTTCTTCCATAATTTCCAAATGAGGAATGCAACAAAATCGTGCCCAAGTAACCAAGCATGCGCATTTCTCCCACCAACCATCAAACTAGAGTAAGATGATATCAATATAATATCTAGGGTTTAAGACAACAAGAGGAAGGTATGAACAGGTAGTTCAATTAGAGTGTTAGGTCTTCGAATAGTGCAGACAACTCATTCCCTATCACGATTTACCACATAACAATAATATGCAACAATTCTCTCTGTTGCAAGGATTTCCAAAAAAACAAATAGTCAATTCCAACAAGAAACAAAATGAAGCCAATCTCATTAATTAACACTGTAATATGAGCATCCAAAAACAAACTTGTGCCCGACCAAAAGCATGCATAATGCTTCCATCAACTTCTAGGTGGCGTTAATTTCATACTGTGTAATTATTTCCAGGAAACGGTGAGGTCATAAGCAAGCAACTAACTTCTCGAGGTTTTTACAAGGCAAGAAACACTTTAATCTTTCATCAGTTCACATTAAAAACCCATAGGATCAAAAAATGTGTGTACACTAGCCACAGAGATGAACATGGTGTGGGAAAACTTAATCAAAGAGACATGTATTAACAATCCATAGATAGGGTACTCGCAAATCTCAGAGATTGGGCAAACCATGATAATCAATTTCAACAGAGAAACCAAACCCAAAAACCCAAGCCATGATCGAGCAGGCTTCACTGTAAATTTAAACCAGTGAAACCATGCAAATATTATCCACAACAAGGAGAGCGTAAACATTTCTTTTCTTTTCTTTTTTATTTAAAGTGCCAACAGTCTAGAATAAGACCATTTGAAAGCATAGACAGAACCAATACATAGCTCAAAATCTCAAAACAGCTTAAGAATCACATAGACCATGAGCAATCTAGAGCCAAAAGTTTATTCAAAGGGAAGAGTAACCATCATGAATGGAAGAGTAAGAAACCCATACCTAAAAAACCTTGCATGAGGAAGAAAACTAGACTATATACCTCCTTCACAACCGAACAAGGTCGAGCAACAACAACTACCAGAGACAAAACCAAAATGCAAGAATGGCTAGGTTGAAGAGATTGAGGGGATTTTGGGTGACATGCAGTATATGCACATCGCTTCTTCCTTCCAACTTCATTCAATTCAAATTATGATCCAAGCCAATTCACCATAGCACTAAACAATTAATCAATGAAATATTCATTGCCACATCACTTTTTCATAGTGCGCCACCCCTTTGTAATAACAACTTATTTAAACAACAATGTGCTAGGAACATAACCCAATGTTCAACCATATATGAAATTTGAACAAGGCACATAACCATAGTATCAAGGGTCTAGAGAACTCGTCCTTTGTCATGATAATATAACATTAGAACTCAAGTATAGTTATTTTATTCAAAAGAGCTCCATTTTTATCCTCTATCAAGATCATTTAAACCATTTAGTGCCATGTTTAATGCAATATCAAAACCAAAACTGATAATAATTCTTTTATCCAGAGGGAAGTCTTAACATATTATGTTAGAGATCATCAAATCCATTTAGTGTCGTGTTTTAATATCCAACCATCACATGTTACCACAACATTTTACACCATGATTTTAAACAAATGAATTGTAGAAGACTATGTTGGTACCATCACATAGGCAACAAAATATAAGAACAACATATCCACCATAGCTCCATAAGTCTAACAAGGGGGGCCCACCTACTAGTTTATTATTAATATAGTTAAATAATAAGTCTTCATAATCATTTGTGAGTATAGTATTCATTGTTTCACTTTTAAGCGTCAACAAACTGGGACTCCACATGGAAATATGTTTCCAACAAATTAATAACTCAAAATGTATAGTTTTGTAGACCAAGTGAATAGTAGATCAAAGAATTATATACCAGAATGAGTATGTGATAGAGGAAGTGAGACGGTTTAAGGGAAAAAATGATTTGAGACTTTGGGAATAACTCATGAAAAGTGTTACATATGAGGGGTTTATTCTTGTATGCATAACATTCAATTGGTCACAGTGAAAGCATTTATTGTTTAAAGGAGAATAACTTATGGTGTGCTCTCTTTTAATCTCAGGGTGGGGGGAAGAAAGGGAAGATAAAAAGTAGGGATGAAAATCCAATTATCTATCTAACAGCAATACTAAAAGCAAAAAGCAATTTCGATGATGTATAAAAGGGGGACATCGTAACAACTATGTAACCTGATTGTTATTTATTAACAATGCTTACATAATAACATCATTGTGGAAAAACTGATCCAGATTTTATTTATGAAAAGAAAAAGAAATTAATAAAAGATAAATAGCAGAAAGAAAACAATAGAAAATGAAAAACAACAAAGAAAAATCGAAGCAGTGAAACAAATAATTGTGATACAAAAGTGACTTTGATGCAGTGTTTTAACCTTCAAACTGGTTCCACATAGTGTTTCAAGTGGGAACTGTTGGTACTATAGGAAACTAATCGCTCTTCCAGGTCTTTTAGAAGATAAGAATTTGTGCCCAAGACAAAAGAGATTTTAAAAGGACCCAACCATAATTTTTGAAACTTTGAATGTCTTCCTCTATTAGCATGAGTTGAATCCAAAATCAAGACCTTCTCATTTACTTTAAATCTAACAACTTTTGCACTTTTATTGAAATATTTCTTTACGGTTTGTTCTCTTCTCTTTATGTTCTCCAAAGCAAACATCCTTTGTTCCTCTAAAGCTAATAGTGCATTTATTCTTTGAGAGAAATTAGAAGAATTTAATTCTTTGATCTGTAGCATCAGCCGTAGAGAAGAAATTTCCAACTCCGTAGGAATAATAGCTTCTTTACCATAAACAATATGAAAGGGAGTGCAACCTGTGCTTACCTTGGTAGTGGTGCGATCTGCCCAAAGGGCATATGTGAGGAGGGTTTTCCATTGATGAGGATTATATTCAATGAGCCTCTTGATAATTCTAACTAGATTTTTGTTAGTAGACTTGACTTGCCCATTTCCTTGAGGGTAATAAGATGATGAGGTAACATAATTGAATCCCATCATAGCTAGAAACTGAGCCATCTTAGTAGAAATGAAATCAAGACCATTTTCTATAATAATTTCTAAAGGAATGCCAAATCTGGAGAAAATATTAGTTTCAAGGAAAGAAATAGTCTATTCATCCTTTGAATGTTTAAGTGGGGAAACTTCAGTCCATTTCGTAAAATAATCTATGGATGTCAAGAAAAAAACATGCCCTGCTGAAGATGGGGGATTAATAGGCTTGATAAAATCCATACCCAATTTCGAAAAAGGAAAATTAGGAAGGAAAAGTTGCAGAGGAATAATAGAAAAACGTTATTTTCGAGTGAATTTTTGTCACTTGTCACAAGATATTAAAAAGTTATAAGAATCTTGAAAAAGTGAAGGTCAGTAATACCCTTTTCTGATGATTTTAAAAATAGTAGTTTTAGTAGAAAAGTGGACACCCACATGAATAACAAAATATGAAGATCCATGGGTTTCTTGTAACAGTTTTTGTGCTTCCTCATTATTCACACACCGGAGTAATATACCATCTAAAGATCTCTTGAATAAGAAGTCTCCTAAGATAACATATCTAGAATATTCAAGATAGATCCTTATCCTTTGATGAGTATCTAAGTTATCTGGACATTTTTTATTTTGCAAGTAATACACCAGATTTTTATACCATGGATGTTCAACTATAGGAAGGTTTTGACTATCAATGTAAAATAGTGTTGAAAAAGGATTATCTTGTTCATCAATTTCTTCACTTGCTTCAACATGTTGATACAAGTGAAGGGGTAAGTCTCATCCTTTAATTTTTTTTGAAGTCATGATAGTTAAATCATGCTTCTGGATCTTGGCAAGCCAATGTGCAAGCTTCCTTGAAAGATAAGTCTGTGAAAGCAATAACTTGACAGTAGGCAAAAGGACTTTTACCAATGTGTGCTTACCTAGGATAATGTGGAAAAATTTCTCCATAGATTTAACAAGATAGAAACAATTTTTTTAGATATAAGAATATTTAAATTCATCGTCTAACAAGCTTTGACTCATGTAAGCTATTGGTTTTTCATTATTATTTTCATCACATTGTACAAGAATAGCAGAAACTGCTTCTTCTGTGGCATTAGTGTATATAATAAAGTCTTTCTCTAAGTATGGTTTCACCAAAACCAGTACAAAATTCATTGTTCTCTTAATCCTTACGAAAGCATTCTCAATGTCTTCAGTCCAAGAGAAGGAGCGATATTGCTTGAGAATATTGTGAATTGGTTTCACTATTAAAGAAAAATTAGGAACAAATATACAGACAAAGTTGATAATGGCCATAAAGGCTTGAACCTCCTTTTTGGAAGTGGGAGCGGGAATATTTAGAATAGCAGCAATCCTTTTGGGATCTATGCTTATTCATGAATTAGAAACAATATGCCCAAGGAGCTTTCCCTTGGTAATTGTTACGAGGAAAATCTCTCTATGGCTAAGGTAAACCACAAAAGACGAAAATACTACATAAATTGACTCTCTTCTCAAGTATGCTATAAAAATAAATATGCTAGAAAGACCAGCTAAAATGCCTACCTCATCCAGACGTTTGATGAAGTCCACCCTTGAACACTTTACCCAAAGAAATATGCCTGCAACTAGTCCTCAAAAACCAAGAAAAGAAAGCATATGGTGATAATAAATAATGTTAGAACATTCAATAGCATAATCCATTAATAAACATGAAAAATACGCCCATGGAATAATAATTCAGTATATTTTTGAGATATCAATTGGATGGGAAAAGAGTATTTCTAATAATATATGATCATCAAAAGTGAAAATGTTATAGAGTTTCATGTCGGCATGGTTCAAAACTGAGAAATTAAATTCCTTCCAGCTGGGCCTCCACCACTTCAATCCTCCACCAAAGAAAAGATCATAAGAGAGAAATAATGAGTTTCTCAATCAATAAGGGAAGAACTCGGGGGCTGAACATTGTGTTTAGACTTAAAGGACAAAGGGATGCAGACTCAATGTGAAGTAAATAATTTCTCTAGAGTAACTTTTCTCTCAAAGTTCAATTCTTTCTCCTCTTTCCATAGCTTGGAATTGGCCCATTTATAGCATTTGAAATGGAACTGAATGGATGAGGCAGAACGTTTCTAGTATATGGAAGGCCAAGGATCATAGATCTCCTATCGTGAAATGGAAACCCGAAATTAATTTTCATTTTCTAGCTGAAATCTCGATGTACATGGGTTGTAGTGGAGCATCCTACATATACGCATGTTGTATAGTAGGCAAGATGTGCACATGTGGAAAAATATGTATTTTTGGCTCTGGATTTTATAAACAGGGATGATAAGTCTACATAGGGAAATGGAAAAAGGGATTTTGTGCAAGATTGCATAGGGTGAGGAAAATATTTCTATAAAATATGCCCCCTAATGTGTCAGGTCAAAGGAGTATCTATGATGAAAAAAATACATTATAAACAACCCATAAGTGGAGTGATGGGGAACCAGCTGGAAGAACTAGTTTCTCATTACATTTTGCATTGACTTTGCATACATGGATACCAATAGAATTACATTGCAGATCCATGTGAAAATATACCAAATAAGTGTTTATGGACCTGAATAGGAAAATACAAATATGGTTACATGCCAATGGCTATCATAGTCATGAACAACACTCAGTAGAAACAGTGTCAAAATCAATCTGAAGATATCTATATACAATGGAGTACAATCTGATCTCCCATGGTCATCGAAGTCATATAGGTACTAGTCCAATGAAAAATAAGCAACAACTCAGGAAAATTGTGGCCACATAGTGATGTCTTCAAGTATTTTACATAATGCACCAAGGGTGCAAGTCTATGTCATGTGAGTAAAGGAGTTGAGTTTGAACACAACAAGATATCGTTTGATTACCGGTCATTGAGGTATACCATTAACAAACACGAGACATCCTACCGATAATGAAACTAGGTATCAAGGAACCAAGTACATTCTTACAAGTGTAAATAAAGGATTTGGTGTTGAACACCTAAAGAATCCATCGATCAGGAGACATTGAGGTATTCCCAACTATCGATGGCGAGAGAACCTGCCACTAATGACTACAAGCCTCAAGGTACTCATAAGAATCTAGGTCTCATTTCCCGAATAGATGAGTTTAATTCGATGGAAGGAGACCCACTGAAAGGAGAGAATTAAGGCATCTCTCATCAGTAATCACGAGGTACAAAGCAAGAGCTTCATGATTTGGTGGAAATCGGACGAAGAGCATGTTCACGAACCAATCACCCTGTGTGTCTTTCACGGGTTCCAAGTGAAAGTGGTACATGAAAAAGACCCTTTGAATAGCATCCAATGATGAAAACTGTTGACAAAGGTGAGGAAACTACCAACAAGGATAATGGCATCCAAGACACTACATGAATCCTAATGTGTGAATATATGTCTTGCTGTCGAACACAAGGGAAACCACCCAGACAATGACCAATGATGAAGTGTCAATTGTTGGGTTCAAAGTTACCTACCAATGATGAAAGTGGGACCAAGGTGCATGATAGGACTACAATATCATGTGATTCTGAGACAAACTAAGGGTATGGTCGACATGGAAAGTCAAGAGTTCTAAGAATGTTTATGAGTGAGCCTCATTTATCACTCATAAACATTCTTCCTAATACCTCAACACTCGTTTGGGATCCCTTGAGGTATTAGGAAGAATGTTTATGAGTGAGAAATGAGGTATTAGGAAGAATGTTTATGAGTGAGAAATGAGGTATTAGGAAGAATGTTTATGAGTGAGAAATGAGTGAAAAAATCTCTGCATGGGCACCAAATGAAGAAGAGGTTCTAACTAGGGAACCCATGTTCGGTAAGTCTCTACCACTTGATAATGACACTACTTATAGAAGATGGAAGGTTTTGTGTCATAACAAATGGGTTTGTACCTAAGAAAAAAAGTGACAGTTATAGGATAATGCAAAAATTCATGATGGAATGGATACCTATCCTATATACTGGGTAATGAAAATACCTATCTGTTGCGACAAACGACCAACAAAACATTAGAATCAACAAGAATCCATGGTAAGAACTACCAAAACCAACTCAATCCACATTTGTATTAGTCCATTAGGCAAAAAATGACTCAAAACTATAGAAAGTAGGTAAAACCTGTTATAAATAGTAAAAAAACCAAAAATTACTATGTCATTTTGATTTTTTACCCAAATAGTGAAAATTGGACTAAACTACCTCTAAGATTCAACTAGTGATTATGGAAGCACCAGGAAATGAAATCAGAAACTGTCTGGACCAGCTAACTCTTCTTCCCTTCCTCTTCATTTCTACTGGATTAAAGTTTTAGATTAGGTTCCAAATTTTGAGTAAATTAGGGCGTAAATTGTGAAATTCAGTGTACGTGGGTTGTCTCTTATTGGGTTGCGTATACAATGGGTTATACGTGCCAGTGAAAACCACAAGGCGCATATACCCATCCCTATACATGACTATAAGTGAAGCATCTCATGTACACACATGTAATCAATTATTTCTAAGGTTCCTAACTCAAGTTTTGCCTTTCCTTTGGCAGGATAGTTCTTGAATGGAGAGAGAGAGAGAGAGAACGAGGAGGCCAATGTTTTGTCAATTGAGATCTAGGGCTCCAAATGGCCTTGAAGAGATGTGGCTTATATAAATTTTGGGCACTCAAATGCATGAGGGCCCAGGTGAGGTTGCTTGAGATGCATGTGGGTTACTGGGACCCTGAGAGTGAAAGCTTCATCCTCAATGGGAAACCATTGAGAATTGAAGTAGAGGATATATACTTTTTGATTGGATTATCACGCCAGGGAGAGGTTGTAAATTGAAAATCATTGGGAGCAGGGAGAGGAATGAAAATAGAGGATTACATAGATGCCCACTAGGTAGCAGGGACACTGAAGGTCAAGTGTCAAATCCCTATTCGAGGGATAAACAGTCTCATCCTGAATATTGTTGTCTTTGTATTGACCAGGATCACAGGTTTGGCCCTATTGCACTAGGCATAGAGGTCGCTCATGTTCAATGCAATACAGTGTTTGATACCCACAGTATATGAATGGTGTACCTCACTATTGGAAAATATGAAGATCCAGTTGACAGAGTGAAAAAAAGGGAGTAAGAGGAATTTTGGGTTTGCCTCTATCTTATGCAGTTTCTTCTTTGAGCGGGTTCTAGGTTTGGGACCTAGAGTCGAGATTCCTCCGAGAGGACATTGCAATCCATCCATGGCACAGTGGACCAAGGTAATGAGGCGGAAGGGTCGAGGTAGGGTTCCCACACCCTACAATGAATATTTCTTCTATTGGTGGCAGTGAAAGGTGATTACCCTAGATGACTATCCCTATGCAGGGATAAACTTCCAAGGAGATCCGGACATGCCACTCCCACTAGGGACTGCCTACGGTGACATAGGTATGTCAAATATTTTTAAATATTTTATTTTTTTATATTTTTTTATAGTGAGACAAAAATATTTTTGGATGATGCTAAAGTACTAACTAAACATTTGTGTAACACAGATATGGGTCCAGGATGACTGGAGGGGATTCCTTGATATCGACGAAGGAACCAGGGAGACAAGGTGGTGGGAGGAGAAGTTGAGAGAGTCCTACAAAATGTGTAGGGAAGCCTGTCTCATTTGACTCATAGGATTCCCATGGTTTAGGTAGAGGATTTGTTAAAAGCCATGCAACAGAAAGTGGTTGGTGTGCCCAGAGCATGGGTGTTGGCCCTTGACCAAGTTTTAGGAGTTGCTTGGTCATGCTGACCTATTTTTGGACTTCGACAGCCTGTCGAAGGAGGAGCACAAGATGAAGTGGAGATCATAGGATCTCAGCCCCCTTTTAGGCCCCTTTTTGGGTTTTATGGAATATGTAACAGGAATGGGATGTCAGCCCATGGGTTTACCCATGTGTAGGCCTATTTTTTAATATATATAGAGAGATTTATAGGCCATATAGAGGAGTAGAAGAATAGTGCATATATGTGATGTGAATGTATGCTAAGTGAGAGTAGAGTCTGTAAGTGATTTGTGCATGACTGTAAGAGACTTACAGAGCTAAGTGAGGGTCCTTGTAGTAGATTGTGGAGGGATTAGTGTTGTAACGCAAGGAAGAAGGATCTAGAGAACTACATAGATCTTCTATCCTGTGCGGAGTAATGGTTTTGAAGGCTTTGTTCTTGTAACCTATTGACTGAAGAAAATAAAGAAGAAGAGTTGGTGGACATAGCCCTAGGGTGGGGGTGAACCACGCAAACATTGTCTTATGTGCTTTGTGTTTTGTCTTGATGTGTTCACATGTTATTTGCTAAGTGCTTTGATATGTTTAGATAGATCTACTTCTGCTTTGTGCTTATGATATGTGATAATATTAGATCTGATCAAGATAGTCATGCTTAGTGCTTGATATGCTCATTCTGATACATTTATATGCTAAGTGCTTAAATATTGTAGACTAGTGTGAATGCTATGAATCTTTGTTTTATCATCAAAGTGAATAGTGATTTCATATCAAGAAAATGATGGTGCTAAGAGTTGTATTTAGTGTTACAATCACATATCTGTGTCCCAGTTAAGGTTGCAGACACCTGAGTCTTGCAACCACTCTTTCCTCTACCTCAGGTGAGACTTCATCTGCTTTGTAGGTGTTGCTAGAAGGGTCGGTAGTTAGGGATTTATTAGTGTGTTGTTGTAGCATTGAACCTTGGGTCTTCCCCTGTTCTAAAAAATGGTTCTGTTGTCGGGACCTAAAACTGTGATTGTTGGGAACTGAGGAAGAATGAATCTTTGTGCAAAGATTCGACCTGGGATTGTGAAATATTTGTGCGTAGATCTATGCTCTAGTGCACAGTATTCTACTTGACTTATAAATCTCTGTGCTAAAAGAAAGAAGCCTGATCTAAATAAAAGAGGTCAGATCTGAAGGAAAGAAGCAAGATCTGAAAGCTTTGTGCTCTAAGAAAGGTAAAAGTGATAATTTCTGATTAAAAGAGGTAATATCTGCAAGCTCCATGATCTAATAAAGGTAAAGATAGTAAATGTTTTTAGATCTGAACACTTTGTGCTCTATAGAAGTAAGATAAGTGGAAATTTTTGTTTCTAGAGTATGGATCTAGGTATGTTTAATAAAATTTCTCCTAGTTTGAAAACTAGGGTAGTGATAGATGAAAGAAGATTTGATATTAATAGATCTGAAAAGAATAGTGAAAGATATGTTATACCTATGCATAGAAAGAATGTTTGGACTAACGAATGGATGCAAGATCTAAGAAAGAATTTATTGCAGGTTAGCTCCTATGATCCTATTGCGCGGTATAGAAGAGGTTGGGGATCAATTAAAAGAAAGAGAGGATTAACCCTCTATTACAGTTGCAGAAAACTGGGACATCTTGCTAAAGAATGCCCTGGGGGAATACCTAGTTGTAATTGTTGCAAAGACATGGACCATCAAGTGTAGGATTGCCTTAGAATGATTGTTAATATTGAAGAAATGAATTTGAATCAAGAAAACCCCAAGGTAGCTCCAGAGGTTATAGTAGAACCTGAGGAAGAATCAGAGAAAATATTGCTATAAATGAGAGAAACATTGAATGACTACTGACATGTTAGATTATTAGAGATCTAAGAAGGAAAAGAATGCATCAAAGAAAGAATAGGAGACTTCAACGTTTACTGTGTCCTAGATGAAGAAACACAAGTGAATATCATGACAGAGAGAACTTGGGAAGCTATAGGGAGGCCTTCTATGATTCCTTCATTAGGAGGACTAGGGTTATTTAGAGGAAAATTGGTAAACCTATGTGGAAGGCTCGCTTAGATACCTATGACCATCAATGGAACTTCGATAGAGGAAGACATTGAGATTATTAAATTTGTTGAAGACCATGCCACGTTTACCATTTTAATAGGAAAACCTTGGATTGACAAAGATCAATCCAGACAAAAGAAAGAAGAAGAAGTCTTGGAGTAGAAGAAACAGGAGTTAAAATATTTCCTGACCAGGAGGATCATACACTTGATCGAAGAACAGGAGAATAGATTGAATCTATTTAACACTAGAAACCTAGATGTTGAAGCTACAAGAACATTAGAATACTCACAAGAGACTGAAGTACCTATCTCTGATAAAGAAGAGGTGTTACCCCTGAGTCCTAGGAGAGAATCTCAACATCGCAAAGTAACTAAAACCATAGAAGATAAGAATTAGAATGGAAAATGAACTACCGAGACGAAGCTCACTAGAAAGTAGGATAGGAAGCAAAGTAAGAAGAGAGTTAAGTTGCAGAAGGTTCCAGAAGGATCTTCGCAGACAAAAAATTTGTAGAATTGGAGCTTCATCAGGATATTAAAACAGTGACACATAGCACTTCACCATGGTGAAGAAATATAGTCATTGGGGATATTATAACCATTCGATCAACACTCCGAATGGGCATAAAGGAAATAAAGGTCCATCATCAGACTATTAGACCATGCCATAATGGATCGAACAAGAGTTAATGGCGGCTCATAACCATTGCAAGCAAACCATTGCCCAGTTTCCTACTTATTCCATCATGCCATGCACGAAGAAGACTTTTGCTAACTGAGAATTTGAAGCCCCCGGACTAAGAGAATTGTACACAGTGATCATTGCACTATTTTTGTTTGTTCTAGTGTCGTATCTAAGATCATCGTGACCCCAATAATTTTAATTCTGAGTGCATATGTCCGACGAGCTTACCGTTGTTGAAGAATCCGTAATGGAAGTTCTCCTCGACTTAATGACTGAAAGAGTCATGTCGGAGAGAGCACTGTCTATAGGTGTACAAGCATCTTCGACAAGAGGACTGTCGACCTCTCCATCCACTGCTTGATTTGGCCCATCCCAACCAACATATGAAAATCGAACTAAGCATACTGATGATATCACAAATTCTAAGTTAATCCCAAGTATATTATCCACCTATCTACCCCCTCTAAGTAGTGCAATAAATCATGACAGTGTGCCTAGAGAATTTGAGTATGCTTTGGTCACTGCATACCTCCCGAAAGGAATATGCACAATGTGTGTAGACCAATATAAGATCGCAGCGTTGAAGTTTACTGACTTCAACCTTGGAGAGATGAGGGTGTACAACATGCTTACCCCACACAAGTATTTGACCAAAACCAAAGGAAAGAACTCGAATATCATCCCCCAGTCATGGACCATGAACCTCATGTAGTCCAAACTACTCAATGTCATGAAGATTCCTCACTTTGGTAGGCACTAAGAAGTGAATGCATGCGTCAAGTTTCTGTTGTCCTACCACCATGGTGGATATTTGTGGTTGAATCACCACATCATAGTGGATCCGACATTGATCAATTGGATCACAGTGCTAAGCATGCAAGGCCCTCACCCACAGGATTTCTATCCTGGGAAAACCATGGACCACTCTCTTGTGCAGAAGATTAAAGACACCTACAGAAATGTTGAGAAAGGAATGTGAGGCTACAAGGTAGCCTCTATCTAGAGTAGTGCATTTCACCTAACCTATCAATTGATCACATGAAAGTTACTTTGCAAGAACCAACCCACCCAAGTAAGTGGATTTGTAGTCGACCTCGCAGGAAAGTGCGTAGAGGGCCTACAAATGAATTGGGCAAAGTACCTTGTAAACTACCTGGAACTGGATTGCAGGGAAGCGCCAGACCAAGGATATGAGTTCCACTTTAGCTGGCTTCTCATCTTGATCACTTTTATCACATGGGATATTCTGGAAGGTGTGACCTTCCCAGACATCGAGCCCTTTGAACCTCTAGCCATGAATTTCAGTACATTGTGGTACTCTAGTGACATGAATAAGCAATGGAAATCAAATGTCGTCTTCCACACTTATTACAACTAGCTGAAGACAATCATCTAGTATTATCCTTGTATAACCCCAAACAATCTCCATAGGTTCGGACCCTTGATAAAATTCAACGCAGACCACCATTTCATCTATATCACAGCATGCACTAATGAGAATAAACAATAGTTACAGTCATACTATAAGCTGATGGAAGAAGACTTAGAGGAGATAACTAAGGAATGGTCGGTAGACCTCCTCATCCCAGCAAACCCCATGGAGATATCTGATATTGACAGTCCAGAAGAAGCGCACAATACACCTAGACTAAGAAAGACCAAGAAAAATGAAGAAGCTCAATATGTAAGTAGTACCTCGGTGAAGACTGCTTCTATCTCACCTGATCAAGGATGTGATGGTAGAGAGATAGATGGAGAAGAAGTTGAACATAATAAAGGCAAGGTTACACCACCTAGAGATGAGGAGGACCCCTGTAAGAAAAGGAAGGTTTCCCCTCTGAAACCTTCTTCAAGGAAGAAATCAAAAGAAACCAGGACCAAATTTGAGACCACCCTCACCTCACACGACTTCAACTTCATCGTCACAACACTGAATGATGATTCACTAGAGATAGAATATAAGCAAGAATCTAAGTAGGAGGAGGTGTTCAATCATATCAAGGTTGAAATTCAAGGAGTGCAGTAGGCACTACAGTACATTTGCGCAGTTTTCATTGTGCCTCTGCCATCAGAAACACCAAAACTGGGAGATGATCTAGCTCAACTCCACCAGATCGCTGATACAATTGAAGCTCACCTTCAATGAGCATAGGAGGAGACAATGCAAGCCACCCAAGCTTTATCAAAATTACAAGGAGTCCTTGAAGAGAAACGTAGTACTGCAGAATGGGAGAAACTTGCTCTCCAAGTAAAGTCCGATGAAGAAAAAACCTAGTTGCATAAAGAAAAGGAATAGTTGCTTGCAGAGAAAATCGAAGTTAAGGAAATGGTCAACAGATCATTTCCCTTTGTGACATTTGTCTAAGTAAAGGCTAAAGAGAGAGTTCCACAGTAGGTGGTGCAACTCAAAGAACTGATCCAATAACTCCAGCAGTGCATCGCAGATCTAGAATTATGAACTGTACCTAAGACCCTGCAGGATGTAAGGGACTAGTGAGAAGAAACTGCCTACAACCCAGTTGACATATTAAAATCTATTTCATTGGAATGCAATAAACAGAGTAACCCCAACGCCTAGACATATAAAAAAATCACTAAGAACTCGAAGTTATAGACACTGGAGGCACAACTCCAGGAAGCGAAGCAACACGCATATACACTACAGGCATAGCTGAAGGCCCTATTGGCTATAGAAAGAATGACGAGGTCTCAAGAACAATGCACAACTCAGTAGCAGATCCATATGCTTCAAAGAAAAGTGATGGAAGTCACTCAATGGCTTCAACCTATGCAAGATAAGGCATGCCAGTTGTTTACAGAGGTGGAGAGACGAGGAGAAGAGTTAGAACAGGTTGTCACCATAGCAGAAAAATGACTAGAAGGGCCAGTGAACGAAACAGTAATCTAGGAGTTCACTGAACAAGAGGCCACAACAGAGCAACAAGTCGAAGCAGCTCGAGCCAATATCGAGGCATTAGTGGCATAATTTCTCAGACCAGAGTGACTCAGGACGAGTCACATGTGAGTGTTGGGGGAATGTTGGCCCTTGACTAAGTTTTGGGAGCTTCTTGGTCATGTTGACCTATTTTGGGACTTTGACAGCCTGTCGAAGGAGGAGCGCAAGATGAAGCGGAGATCATGGGATCTCGACCCCCTTTTGGGCCCCTTTTTGGGAATATGTAACGGGAATGGGATGTCGACTCATGGGTTTACCCATGTGTAGGCCTATTTTGTAATATATATGTATAGATGTCTAGGATATATAGAGGAGTAGAAGAATAGTGCATCGATGTGATGTGAATGTATGATAAGTGCAAGTAGAGTCTGTAAGTGATTTTTGCATGACTGTAAGATACTTGCAAAGCTAAGTGCAGGTTCTTGTAGCAGATTGTGGAGGGCTTAATGTTGTAACGCAAGGAAGAATGATCTAGTGACATGCACAGATCTTCTATCCTATGCGGAGTAAGGGTTTTGAAGGCTTTGTGCTTGTAATTGATTGACTGAAGAAAATAAAGAAGAAGAGTTGGTGGACATAGCCCTAGGGTGGGGGTGAACCACGTAAACACTGTGTTATGTTATTTTTGTTTGCTCTTGATGTGTTCACATGTTATTTGCTAAGTGTTTTGATATGTTTAGATAGATCTACTTCTTCTTTGTGCTTATGATATGTGAGAATATTAGATCTGATCAAGGTATTCATGCTTAGTGCTTGATATGCTCATTCTGATCCATTTATATGCTAAGTACTTAAATACTGTAGATTAGTGTGAATGTTGCAAAGCTTTGTTTTATCAGCAAAGTGAATAGTGATTGCATATCGAGGGACTGGCGGTGATAAGAGTTGTATTTGGTGTTATAATCACATATTTGTGTCCCATCTAAGGTTTTAGACACCTAACTCTTGCAACCACCCCTGCATCTACCTCGGGTCAGACTTCATCTGCTTCACAGGTGTTACCGAAAGGGTTGGTAGTTAGGGCTTTGTTGGTGCGTTGTTGTAGCATTGAACCCTGGGTCTACCCCTGTGCCAATAGTGGGTGCGACTCTTTTGGCATCTCGCAAATGCCATAGTTTGTTACCATGACACACATCTGACACCACATGTGTAGAAGTCATGGATATTGTAGTATCGATTGTATATGTGTATTGAGGGTATGAGCCCCATTTTTGTACTATAAACACCATATTTTTTGAAATATATATTTAACAAGGATCTTTGACTTTACTTATATTTTACAATGCATACATTGATGAGATGTTTTTCTTTTATTTATTTATGTGACAAATGCCAATCTAAAATGAAATTATCATAAGCATCGGATACATGATTAGAACTCCTAGGAATATGATAATAAGTAATAAAAAAAAATTGTTGTTCTAAAATACATACTCGTAGGAATCATTGGAGTAAATTAGGATCACGCATGAGGTAATTTTCATTCAACTGACATACTACTAACTAGGAATCCAAGCAAACCTCTAAAGAGCGAATACCGTGTGAGATAGCATCGCACAAAATTTCTATAACGACACTATATTCGGCCACATTATTTGTGGATGGCCCTAGGCATACACCACCTGAAGACACCAGTAAACCCTTGGCTGAGTAAACCACCCAAGTGGTGGAAGCCAAGTTTCATGTATTACAACTGGCTCCATCTGCGAATCCTAGCTAGACCAAAGACTCCGTTGACATATTCCAACCAAGGGAAAACTTGATAAGAAAGTTGAAGACAAAAAGAAAGGGAAAATATATATACACTAAAATACATTAGTATACAAATATATCCTCCCAATATTGGGGCTCAATTGTAATATATTTTCAAGTAGAGCCCATTCCTTGGCTCGGCCAACATATTCCCTTCATAATCTTCTAACTCATAGGATCCTTTTTATAAAACACGTCGTATGATATAAAGACCATGCCACATGGGTTTAAACTTGTGCCCCCAGTGGTTCTTTGGCTTGATCATACAAGAGGACCAAGTCAACCTCAGCATACAACCAAGGACAGACAAACTTATCTTACTGGACCTTGACATGTCTTTTGTTTTCCTTCATAGTCCTAGAGGCATCTTGACGTTGCTCATCTAGACTCTTTAGGTGTACAAGGTGTCGCTTGAGATTGGAAGTGTCAGGTAGGAGAGCGATTGCCAAATTAAGGGAAGGGACTTCTTATTCAATAGGTAATATTGACTCCACACCATGTACTAACTGGAAAGGGGAGAATCTGGTGGCAGTCTTGACCGAGGTTTGGTATGCCCAAAGTGCGGGATATAGCATAATGTGCCAGTCAGACTCACCTTGGTTGAATTTTTTTTCCAAAATGGTCTTGAGAGAATTGTTGACGACCTATAATTGTCCATTTTCCTTGAGGTAATAAGGAGAAGAATGACCATTTTTAAACCCCATATTAGATGCTATCTCTTCCATCATTTCTCTCTGAAAGTGACTGCCATGATCAGTGACAATATCACTCGGGATACCAAACTGGGTGATGATTTGATTGAATACAAAGAAGGTAGCATTCTTCCCATCGAATATAACTGTAGGCATGGGCTTGACCCACTTATTAAATTATTTGATGGCCATGATAATGTGTTTATGCCCCGCAACTGAATTTGGGTTGCAATCCACGAACTCCACCCCCCACTTGTTGAAGGGACCGATGGTAATGACTAGGTGAAGAGGGTATGGATGTGAGAACATTTTTTAAGTGAACCCCTGGTAGGGGTGACACTTCTTAACTGCTTCAATACAATCTTTAAATATAGTAGGCCATAAATAACTAGCTTGCAAAATTGTTTGGTTTGTCGCAAACTCAGATAGATGAACACCACAAGCCCCATTGTGGAAATCATTTAGGAATGACTCGTCTTATCCATGAGTTAAACAATGACACAAGATATTGTCTATTCCTCGGCGATACAAAGTTTCACTGATGATAGTATAATTCTTCACTTGGTATCTTACACGTCGTAAGTCATCTCATGAGAGATGCTAAGGGAACTTCAAATTTTGAATATAGAGAACAATTTCTCCATACCAGGGGTCAGACGAAGAGACAAGAAAAATGTTTTCATTCGCAAATGAATCAACATGGATAAAATCCTCATCTAATCATGGAAATTAGGATATTAACTCTGCGAAGACTAGTGATTTCTTGTATTTCACAGAAGTGAAATCAAGATCAAACTCTTGTAACATGACAATCTATTTATTATATTTTCCCCCTATGATATGCCTGGTAAGGACGTATTGAAATGGATTGACATTGACAACCAGAGTAGTCTTTCAATGTAATATATAATGACACAAATGTTGGACTGTGTGAACGACATCCAAAGCCATATCTTCAATGTGAGAATAATTAATCTCAGGACCGATTAAGTTTCGACTAATATAGTAGATGACGTGCTCGCAGAGCTCATCATCCTTCTGAACCAAAACCATACCAATCGTCTCCTCGAACGCAACAATATAATGCAAGTAATCCCTACAGTATTCATGAGACTTCAGTAGAGGCACCAATACCAGGGATTTCTTCAAAGCATCGAAGGACTCCTGGGCTTGCTCATCCTAGATAAAAGGGGTGTCCTTATTCAAACGATGCATGAAACCCTTAGTGATATTGGCATAATTTACTATAAATCAACGTAGAAAGTTACTTTCCCCTGTAAACCTTGAATTTTTCTAATCGTGCATGGGGGAGGAAATCAAAGTATTTCCTCAACCTTTAGTGGATCTACCATGTTCCTGGTCTCAGAAACTAGAAATCCCAAAAGACAACCAAACCTAACACAAAAGATGCACTTGTGAGGGTTCAAACATATTCTATAGTAACAAAATATTTCAAAAACAAGTCGAAGGTGTGTAGCGTGATCTGATATCTTGCGATATTGAGTAGCAAGATCATCAAGGTAAGCTTCAAATATGTGTTTTATATCATGAAAAGTGAAGTTCATGGCACGTTGAAAGGTTTCTTTAGCATTTTTAAGGCTGAAAGGCATTTTCTGGTATGTAAAAGTACCCCAAGGAAAAATAAATGTCATCTTGTGTTTATCCTCAGGTTTGATTTGAATTTGGTTATACCCTAAAAATGCATCCATAAAATAAAATACTTTGCTTCCCACACACTCGTCAAGAATCTAATCGATGAAAGGTGTCAGGAAGTTGTCTTTAGGATAGGCCTTATTCAGGTCATGAAATTCCATACATACATGTATAGTTCCTTGCTTCTTATTCACAGGAACAATATTGGATACCCATTTAGTCAAGGGAACTGGGTAGATGAAGCTAGAATTAAGTAGCTTCTCAACCTCTTCCTTAATAGCAGGGGCCTTCTAGGGATTGAAAACTCTAAGATGTTGTCGAACAGGTTTATCATCGAGAAAATTTCTAATCTGATGGTGGACAATATGAGGGTTGATTCCTGGCATCTCTTCATATGACCAATAAAATACATCTCAGAATTCCTTGAAGAGTTCGGTGTATATCAGGATTTCTTCTAGTGAAAAATCTGCATTGATATTTACATTTTCAACCTTGCTAGGGGTACGATAGATATCAATTGTGATGGTAAGAGAAATACTCACCATATTTGCTTCAGCATAAATGTCATGCATATCAAGTGGAACTACAATGTGACCTACTATCTCACTCAAAGTAGATCGAAAGTCATCCTGTTTGATTCTTTCAAGCTTTCGGAGAAGATAAGAGTGGTGGTGCATATCGTCCCAAGGTTTGTTGGAATCATTCATGGCTTCGATGATAGATTTATCCGAAGGAAAATTCTCATTGAGGTAGTCTCATGAACAAGAAAACAAAGTGGCCCACACGGGCCTAATAATGAGATCCTCCTCGTCCGTCGGCGAGGTAATGGGATCGGGATCGGTGGAAGATTCAAGAACAACTTGATACGCAATCTCCACTGTTGATAGTGGGATGGCCATTCTAGCATGCAAATGACCTTCATAATATGAAGTCAAGGAAGGTAGGGTCCACAAATCACTAAAATAGGAAGTGTGGAAAGGAATGGACCTCCCTGTCGAAACAGGCCTACTGGACATGGAGTAAACGTGGTGACTTGGTGTCATTAAGTCGAAAGTACCCATAATGGAAAAACACATTTTGACACCAATATTCTCAGTTGTTGGCTGAGAATTTTTTATCATAGGGATCGACGGTCCAATAGATGCATTAGGACTAGAGTATGCAAAGGATAACTAGTCGATCATCACGATCTTCCCTTCATGAGGAAAAAAAAGAGTATGGAAGATGGACGATATGATGAAGACCATAGCATAGGTCCAATTGCATCCTAGTAATAGGTTATAATCAATAGGTGCATCAATTACCTCTAACTCCATCTCTACCATCTTCCCACCTAACTAGAATGGAAAGGCGGGAAGAATATTGTTAGGGTGGAAGGAATGAACATCAAAACTAGTCAACATGTTCAATGACTTGGAAAGAGATGGAGAAATGAGATGTTTCCAATACATGAGGTACATCACACAAGTAGCAGTACCTTCATCAACAACTGCATGTTTGATGGTATACTTTGAGTAATCCACATGGATTTGGAAAGCCACATGGTAAGGCAAGCGAGGCTTCACATCTGTGATGTCAAAATTGATCAATTTTGAGCCACTTGGTTCTAAATATCATAAAGAATATAGTAAAGCATTCCTATGTGAAGGAGACATCTGGAGTACCTCCAAATCCGACATCGCACAAGGAGTTTGACCCAGGTCCTCAATAATATAGTAGTTTTAGGTATAGCATTTGGATTGTCTATAGAGTTCTTGAGTAATCCTTTAGAAATACGAGGTGGTGGCTCTAGTTTCTGAATCTATAAAGTCATCTCTAGAGAAGGAGGAGGATATTCTAGACTAGGAATATCTTGTGAAGAGCTATAATCTCGAGATCGAGTGGCTACATTAACTTTCACATCGACCATATTGATACAAAAATGGTCTTTTTTTTGCAACGGTGGGGTTTGACTCCCCCCTGTCACATTTTTGGTGTTTGAGGAGCTTGAGGCCATGTGTTGGTTATGTATAAAAGGATTTGTTAGCACAATGGGTGGTATAGATAAGATCCTTGTAGGTTTCGCAAGTTTGGGGCATAAATAAGTAATTTGATCATCTGTACAAATCTTACAAGGAAATTTCACCTTACGTCTTTCTCGTTTGCCCTCTCCAGCTTTATTATTTGTCTTCTCATTATTACCATTGTTCTTGGATTTATTATTATTTTTACCACCCTTACGATTGTTACGTCCTTTATTCTTATTCCCACTTGTTTTCTGGTTACCATTTGGGTTGGTCGACTATTGCACGGAATGCACATCTGCCAACTGAGTGGGGTTGGAAGACATAGATGAAGTTGTCCCTCCTGCAGACTAGTTTAGAGAAATCTCTTTAAAATGTCTTGTCACTGATTCTATGGATTTTACATTGGAGGTACCTACAATTCCATCGACATGAGATCTGGGATTTTTTCTAGGTTCTTAAGTTGATCATGGTGCATTTGGAAGAATGTGGTATAACATCCCCGACTGAGCATTTATCAGATCTAGATTCTAGGCTTTAAAGATAGCCTCTTCCTCAGTTGTAACCCTAGAAGTAGCAAAATTCTTTGAGACATGAGGGTGAAAAGACTTAAGGAACCATTCTAAAAGAAATTTTGGGGGTATGGGGGTCTTAATCAACCTCTTTTGTCTATGCCACTCCTAGATATGATTTGAGATATGAGTGGTGGTGTCCTGGCGTAAAGTCGATAGAAGTTATAGGCCAACATCATAATAAACCAAAAATTGAAAGTGGTTAAGGAAAACCAATACCATCTGACTAAAGGTCCCATATTCCCCTAGGTAGCTCGATATACCATTTCACAGTGACTCCAATAAGGGTGCATTGAAAAAATATTAACCAAATAGAATCATCATAAAGGTAATTTGAAGAGAACCATAGGTGAAAGGTAGTAACGTGATCACCAGGATGCTCACCATTCTTACCCTTAAACTTTGGAATGTCTGAAGGAAGCTTGGTGGGGATGGGGGGCCATGTAGTATCATGACTCACAGGGTCGTTCATCAACTTAGACAAGTATAGTGTTAGAAAAATAGGACCGCGGAGAAATAAAATAAAACAAATGCAGAAACAAAACATAGAAGACACACTATACAAGAGAGACACAGATTTACATTGTTCACTCAGTGTGGGCTACGTCCACCATAGAAATTGCCAGGTCCTTCCTTTATTATTATCTAGCAAATGAAGGGATACAACCTACAACAAAACCCGTTGTAACTTCCTCTTCTTTCTCTCACAGTCTCCTCTCTCAGAATACAATATTCACGAACCTACCATAGTCGCGATACATTTCCCTCATAAAAGAGGGTTTCCTTCTAGGGAAAAAAACCCTAACATAATCTCTACCGTTAGATCTGCGACCTTATAATGAATGGTCCATATTTACAATGAAATTACAATATACTTTTACAAGGCAATTTTTTCTTCAGGGGCTTTTCCCCTGAACCACCATTGGGGGACACTTCCCTCGAACCCCCGTTGGGGGCCTGCTTGCCCCCAGACCCCCCAGTCGGGGTGATAGCCCCCCCAGACCCTGCAGAGGGGGTACCCCCCCTCTGCACTCCCCCGCATGGAAGAGTGTACATACTTCTGGGGTGTAAATACTTCATGGGGTATAAACATGGCTGAAAGTAAAAGACCTATAAATCAGGAAGATAATCAATCTCCACAACCAACAATCTCTCACTTGGAGATTGATCTCAACAACTCCATCGCTACTGTATATGTTGGACTCTGAACCTTCTTGGACCTGGAAAATTTCTCATTTTCATATTCATTCTTGAAGATCAACTGAAACTAAGCAAGAACTCAGTTTCTCCCTGGTTACTCCCTTTGTTAACATGTCTGCAGGATTCTGGCTAGTGTGTATCTTTTCCAGCTTCAATTGTCCATCTTCCAAGGCGGATCGTATGAAGTGGTACCTCAATTGTATATTCTTAGTC
>ML776605.1:1364273-1382663 GCA_009831015.1 Picea engelmannii
AGAAATGGAATGACATATGTTATCCATATAGAATAGTATTATCTGAAAATATATCATAACTCGTACCATTATCCATCAAACAAACTTGGGTCCATTACCCAAACCCAGGGTCTCGAACTTCTCATGGTCATAACTCTCTAACCGCGAGGAGTTATGTGACATTCCACATACCACTGAAAATGGAATGAAAAGAAATATAAATATAGGATAGTTTACTTAACATATTCATTGTCCTTCATCCCATTATTCCACAATTAAGCATGGGTTCTCTTACTCCGCAAAGTGTCTTCCCATGAGGCCTTTCACCATAAGGGGACCACTTTGGAGTTCATCCATATTTACTTCTTATCAACCATGACAAGACAATAATGAGTCATATTTACATCAAACAATCTTAGGTCCATTACCCAAACCTTTGTGCTATGGGGCTTTCTTCAAGGGTTGACATCAATGACAACCAACCTTAATCAACAATCTCCCACTTTGGCATTGATGGAAACACTATGATGCAATATTGAAATCATATCACTCATGCTCCCCTTGGAACCATGCCTCTGTCCTCTATATCTGATAAATTTTTATCTGTCCTCTGCATCTGATAATTTTTCTCCCCCTGGAACCATGCCTCTGTCCTCTGCATCTGATACATCTCTCCCTTTTTTTCATCAATGACAAAGGTATATTTCCGTCCGGGGTTGCTCCCCATGATTGAACTGTCCTCTTATGGTGATTCCTCATGTACATATAAGACATATAAGATAAGAATTCAAAAATCATTCAAAAAAAATTCATTTTGGAGTAGAAATAACTCCAAGTCTTTTGCGAAGATATTCAAAGGCTTCCTGTGGAAGTGGTTTTGTAAATATGTCTGTCACTTGTTATTTTGTGCCCACATACTCAACTCTGATGTTATTTTCTGCAACCTGTTCCCATAGAAAGTGATACTTGATTGGAATGTGCTTTGTCTTGGAGTGAATCACCGGGTTTTTTGAGATACTGATGACACTTGTATTATCAAAATATATTGGAATGGGCTCATCATACTCAACCTGTATATCTTTCAAAGTTTGTTTCATCCAAAGAAGCTGTGTACAACATTTTGTTGCTGCAATATACTCTGCCTCGGCTGTAGATAGAGATATTGATGATTGTTTCTTTCTTAGCCATGATACCAAACACTCACCTAAGTAGAATGTTGCTCCACTAGTGCTTTGTCGATCATCAATACAACCTACCCAATCTGCATCTGTGTAGGCAATAAGTGATAGATCTTTTCCTTTTGGATACCATAATCCAAACTCTTTTGTTCCTTTGAGGTATATGAAAATCCTCTTTACTGCTAATACATGTGATTCCTTTGGTGCTTCTTGAAATCGTGCCATCTATCCAACTGATTCCATCACATCTAGTCTGGATTTTGTCACATATAATAGGCTTCCAATCATTGACCTATATTTCCTCTGATCTGTAGACTTAAAATAATCATCTTTGCTCAACCTACAATTGGTTTGCATGGGAATGATAACTAGTTTACAATATTCCATTCCAAACCTCTTTAGCATTTCTCTGATATACTTGGTTTGAGAAATAAAAATTCCTTGATTGCTTTGATGTATCTGAAGTCCAAGAAAAAAGGATAGTTCTCCAAGTAACAACATTTCAAATTCAATTTGCATGTCTTTTGCAAATTTCCAGCTTAACCTATCATCATCACTACCAAAAATAATATCGTCAACATAAACTTCAATTATTAAAATATTACCTTGACTTACCTTGATGTAGAGGTTGTTGTCTGCACTTCCTTTTATGAACCCTGCCTGTTGCAGATACTTATCCAATATGGAGTACCATGCTCTAGGAGCCTATTTTAGACCATACAAAGCCTTCTTTAATTTACAAACATAGTTTGTGTTTTTTGACAACTGAAATCCTTCTAGTTGTTCAATGTAGACTTCTTCTTCAAGTTCCCCATTCAGAAAATCTGATTTTACATCCATCTAATATACTTTGAAATTTTTGGATCATGCATAAGATAAAAGTAAATAGATTGCTTCCATTCTGGAAACTGGGGCAAATGTCTCTTCAAAGTCAATTCCTTCAATCTGTGCATATCCTTTACATACCAATATAGCTTTGTTCCTTGTAACCTATCCATATTCATTCAAATTATTCTTGAAAGCCCATTTTGTGCCAATCACATTCTTATTCTTTGGTCTTGGAACCAATTCCCAAGTGTCATTTTTCTCTATTTGATCCAATTCTTTATCCATGGGCTTATTCCAAAATTCATCCTTGTTGGCTTCTTCAAAACAGTTTGGTTCAATTATAGATAAGAGTGCTAGGTGTGTTTGTTCTGGTGAACGGATTTTTCTTCTAGTCTCAACTCTTGCATCTTTGTTTCCAATAATATGATCTGAAGGATGATTCTTCTGTACTCGTTTTCTAGGTGTCTTTGGAGATACTTTCTGAACTTTCTCTTCTCTTCTGTCAGATTCTCTTCATCTTCATATTTCTCCTCTACATATTTTTCATCTTCTTCTTTGAAAAGTTGTTACATTGATTTGTTTTCTTCTTCCTTTGATTTTGTTCTACCTGTTTCATCAATTTTTATGTTGATGCTTTCCACAACTTTGTTCAATCTTAGATTGTAACACTTGTATGATTTACTTGTACTTGAGTAACCAACAAGCATTCCTTTTTCCACATGAGAGTCAAACTTTTCCATTCTTCCATCTTCTCTTTTGATGTAGCATTTTCTTCCAAAAACTCTGAAATGCTTCACATTTGTTGGTCTTCCTTTCCATAGCTCATAGGGAGTTTTATCCGTGTTGTTTCTGAGCATTACTCTGTTTTGAATGTGAACCTTTGTATGCACTGCTTGTGTCCAAAATATATCTATCAATTTGGAATCCAATAGCATTGCTCGAGCCATTTCTTGTATTGTCCTATTCTTTCTTTCAACAACTCCATTTTGTTGAGGTGTCCTAGCAACAGAGAATTGTCTTTTTATTCCATGGATGCTACAGTAGTTCATAAATTCCTTTGAAGTGAACTATTTTCCATTATCAGATATCAAACATTTGATTCTTGAATCCATGTCATTTTCAACCATTTCCTTGTAGATCTTGAAGTTTTCAAAAGCTTCTGACTTGTTCTTGAGAAAACAAACTACATTCATTCTTGTATAATCATAAACTAATAACATAAAGTATTTTTCACCTTTTAATCCCTTTGTTGTAGTTGGTCTAACTAGATCAGTGTGCACAATTTCCAGTGGTCTTGTTGTTGAATATTCCTTTGATTTGAACCTAGTCTTTGTTTTCTTTCCTTGTTGACAATGCTTGCATAAAGTGTTGGTTGGTTTCGTGATCTGGGGCATTTCTCTGACTGCTTCGCTTTTGCTGACTTTGACAAGGTTATCAAAATCCATGTGACCCATTCTTCTATTCCATAGAACACTTTCATCTTCCTTTCCTAGACAACACTTTTCATTTCCAATTTCACTTAACACTTTTCATTTCTTGCAGCTGTACCGACCAATTTCCCTGAACCTTCTTTTCTTATCTCACACTTTTTTGAATTGAAGGTAAGTTTATGACTTTGGTCACACATTTGAATCACATTTAGAATATTATGTTTCATATCTTCTACCAGTAGAACATTTTGTGCCTTTTCATTCTTGTTCCCAATTCAGATTGTTCCTTCTCCAATGATTTTGGATGAATTATGATTTCCGAAGGTGACTGATCCATTTTTTTTTTTCGTAATGTAATAAACTTGTCTTTATCACCTATCATGTGTTTTGAACATCCACTGTCAACATACCAATCAAGTTTCTTCTTCTTATCTTGTAGAGCGACTGTGCAGTCTTCATTGTTGTACTGATCTTGCTTTCTTATCCATGTTGTTTTCTGAGGTTCTCGTCTATGACTGTTGTTATTCTGTTGAGGTTATTTAGGAAGGACTGTCATTCTGCAATCCTTGGCCATGTGTCCAAAATTGTTACATTTGTAACATTCCACTTCAGTGCTCAAAGATTCAAACCTGTTGTAACTTCCTCTTTGTGTGTCGCTAGGTCTCCTTAAATAATCCCTTTGTGTATAACTCTCAAAGTTGTTACTGTTCTTGTTGTTAGCTATGAAATTCAAAGCTTTATGTCCAAAATTATTACATGCATAACATAAACCAAAAAATATAGTTTGATACCCGGGAGTTAAATATCTTCTGAAAGGAGGTACTCTTAGGAATCCTTCTTCTTCTTGAGGCCTATCTGTCTATTGTTGATTCTGAAATCTGAATATTCTTGGTGGAGGAGTGTCCCTATAATATTCCTTGTATATCTTCCTATCCTCTTTGATTGTTTTTGCATAGCTCTTTGGATTTGTTTCTTTTTCTGTTGTTTTGGAGCTTGATTACTTTTTTATCTGATTGTATCCAAGTCCAGACTTGTCAAGACGAGATTTTTGACTGTTGATAATGTCATCCAAAACTTTTGAGCTATTCTTCATATTTTTCTTTTGAATATCCTTTCTTAGTGTGACAACCTCTGCTTCCGAGTTTCTAATGATATTGTCCTTTTCTTCTAGTTGTTCTTTGAGTGATTCATCGATTCTTTTATCTTCTTCTATTTGAACCTTCAATTTTGTGATCATTTTTTCTAGTTCTCGAGTGTCCTTTTTCTTGTCTAGTTCGGCTTGTAGTTTCTTGGTTTTCTTCTTTTCTCTTATGATAACTTCTATTGCACACATTAATTATTCTCGATAGTCAACTTCTTCCTATTCAATTTCTTCTTTGACTTCTTCACATTCTTCTTCGACTCCTTCATATTCTTCTTCGGAGTCTTCTTTGTCAGAGTCGTTTACTACCATGAATAGAACTCTTCATGTCTGATTGTGACTGACTTCATCTTCATCTGATGATGAGATGTCTTCTTTGGTGTATAAACTTTTCTTGAAACTTTTCTTTGTAGTTATTTTTCCTTTATATGTGTGTTCTCCTTTTGAGTAACCTTCAACATTTCTCTTTTTCTTATGAGGAAATTTGTTAGCAAAATGACCAATACCATCACAATTAAAACAAATTAAAGGGAGCTTACCTCTATACCTATTGTTGGTTCCCTTGTTCAGTCTTTTGATGAAGTTGGCCACTTCTTCATCATCTTTCGAGGTGTCACTACTATTGCTATATTCTTCTTGTTCCTTTTTCTTTTTCTTTGATCTTTTGGATGCCTTGAAGACTGCTTCTTTTACATCTGGATTTTCCTGCTCAATTCTCATTTCATATGCTATGAATATTCCATCTAGTTTGTCCATGCTTATTGAGTCCAGATCTGATCTTTCTTCTAGTGATGATATCTTAGGCTTGAATCTCATAGGAAGAGATCTTAGTATCTTTTGAACAATTACAGATTCTTCAATTTCTTCTCCCAATCCTATGATTGCATTCATTGTTTCATCAACTCGTAAGAAGTTTGTTGCGATATCATCATCTTCCTTCATTTTTAGTTGTTCGAACTTACCTCTGTAAGTCTAAAGCTTTGCTTCTTTGACTTTTGTATCTCCTTCATAAATATTTTGAAGCTTGTCCCAAATCTCTTTAGCAGATTTACAGTGTGAAACTTTGGTGAATACAATATCACTAAGACCATTCAAAAGTGAATTTGTGGCTTTGGAATTATTCTCACTGAGTTTTAATGCTTTGTCATTTGTTGGTGGAACTGTTGGTGTTGTGTATCCATCTACAATTGATTTCCAAACTTGAAATCCCTGTCCCTGTATATATATGTCCTCATCCTTATGCTCCAAAAATAATAATTCTGTCCATCAAAATGTGGTATTCCATTTTTATATGAGTTGGTACTCTCCATGATCTACCTTTCAGTGGCTAAACTGATTTCTGAAGGAACCTACTCTGATACCAATTGTTTGATTACTGAGAGCGGGGGTGAATCGGTAATAGAGAAATTTAATCCTTTTTATCTATATAATCCAAGTGTTATATCAATGAAGCATTATCATCCAATAACTGCAAAGTAAATAAGCAATGAAAAAATGATGAAACATACACAAACACAGTACACCAGTGTTTTACGTGGAAACCCAAATTGGGAGAAAACCACGAAAACTTCCTTTGTTTTCTAGCTACAACTGGAAGGAGGCTCCAACCCCCTAGTTTCCCAGGCTACAACATAAGGGAATCTCCAACTCCCCAATTCTCTAGCTACAACCAGAAGGAGGCTACAACCCCCTATGTTCTCCGGCTACAACCACCTGTCCTTGCCCCTTCCTGCCACCCTGAAGTATAAGTAGAATGATGGAACCACTATCAACCTGTCACTGTGATATATACCATTGTAAACCTGTATCCACAAAATGAACCATGCATCAACCTGTACCTCAACCTATAATCAACTTGTACCATAAACAAGTGCATCAACCATGCACCAACCTATACCAAATAACCTATAATCAAAATATGCCATAAATTAGTGCATCCAACCATGTTCAAAGTATGTACCAATCATGTGTCAACTACTCATAAACTATGACTCATCAATATGTACCAACATCATCAACTATACACCTCATGTATGTGCCAACTCATTAACTACTTGTCTCAACCATGTACTCAACATGTACCTCAACCAAAATCCCTCATCAATTTCATCATCCAAATATGATTTGTAGATCTATAATAGACCTAGTGTATATGATCACATTCCTGAAAAACTTCCTTGACTTCAACAACAAGAGTCTAGAATTTTCATCAAACTTTTATTTAGTCTCACATGCCTAGTTTCGGATTAGTCAACAACCCTAACTTGAAGTAATCATAAATTTGTACCTGTAATGTATAAAGATATGAAAATGATACACAATATTCTTCAGTTTGTTTTATGAAATTCATCCAGGTTTCACTACTTGGAACCTCTCAGAAAAGGATTTATAGAAAAAATGACATACCTTGTTGAATTTTGGCTTATTCTAGAGAGTGACATTGTAGAGAATTCCCTGCATGGAATGTCTGTTTAATTGATCTAAAACTATTACAAAGAATACTAAATATTTTACCCTAACCAACACATTTGGTTTCACTAAATTTGGATCTGTTATGAAGACGTTATGACATTTTTACCCAAAACAACTGTTTTTGACTTGTTTCGGGACTAGCCATAAACCCTATTTTCCACAGAGTGTAACTACAAAAACACATTGAACCAAAAGATGAATATTTTACCACAAATACCTATATATCTTTTTGCAATGGCATAGAAATTTCACGGTCTGAATCATTATAAAAAACAATTTATAGAAAAAATGGTGAGATGACCTGTAAATAACATACCTTAGAAAGCACCATCAAAAGAATTTATCCTTCCTTGCATTTTGGCCTTCTTTTCTTCATCTTCCCTCAGAATTTTGTCTTATATATCCTTGGTTACCTCAGACACCTATATATATTCAATATGCTCAAGTGTGATTAAAATAAGAGAGCCTTGCCTCTTATTTATACTCTCCAAGTAGCTTCCTTAAAAGCATCTTCTAGGTCACATGGCCCCACTTTCCTTATTTTAGGGTTAACCCACTTCTAATTTCTCCATTAAATTTATGATTGAAATAATTTATTTTGTATTCACTTTGAATTATAATACACTCATTACTTTACTTTATTATTTACCTTTTAAAATATCTTAAACCACTTTGACTACTTTGACCTTTTGGGGCTTCTAGATGACATATGAGGGTCCTCCAACTTCGTAAGGCCATAATTCTCAAACAGTGAGGAGTTATGTGACGTTCCACATACCACCAGAAATTGAATGACATGTACTATCCATATGGAGTAGTATTATCTAAAAATATATCATAACTCATATCTCTATCCATCAAACAAACTTGGGTCCATTACCCAAACCTGGGGTCTCCAACTTCTCATGGCCATAAATCTCTAACCGTGAGGAGTTATGTGACATTCCACATACCAATGGAAATGGAATCACAAGAACTATCCATATAGAATAGTTTACCTTAAAAATTCATTGTCTTTCATCTCATTATTCTTTAATTAAGCATGGGTTCTCTTACTCCGCAAAGCATCTTCCCGTGAGGGCTTTCACCATAAGGGGACCACTTTGGAATTTATCCATCTTTACTTCTTAACAACCATGACAAGACAATAATGAGTCATCTTTACATCAAACAATATTAGATCCATTACCCAAACATTTGTGTTGCAGGGCTTTCTTCAAGGGTTGACATCAATGACAACCAACCTTAATCAACAAAATCAACTTGATATATAAAACTCTACTATGTATTGAAACATACAACTCAATTATGAAACCAAGTGGCAAGACACCTATCCCAATGTACCAGGAAAATAAAAATGAAAATATGATGAGAAAGACTTCACCCAAAAAATCAACCAAAGATAGATTTCCTGTCATCAAACAAGCACTTAACAAGCACTACAGAGACCCAAGAAGACTCAACAAACATCAAATCCCACCCCAAAACAACCAGACCAAGAAAACAAGAAAGTAAAATGGATGTACACGATTGTTTAGGAAAACAAAGTGTATGTACACAACTTATAGAGGGAGAGCTTGTGTATGTACACGACTGTCAAGGAAAAAAGAACGTATATGTTTCAAAAAAACAAGGTCAGGCATGGGAGAAGGATGAAAACATAGACCTGGAGTGAACAAAATCTGTGAAGAAATGATACAACAAGAAACGCAATACGAACAAGAGAAATCTAAGGAGAAAAATACTCAAAACCCTAATAAATAAGATTCAATCCCCAGTATGGTCGCCAGTTCTATTATGAGGAAAATCTCTTTATGTCTAGGGTAAACCACAATAGATGGAAATGACTACAGAAATCGAATCTCTTCTCAAGTATGCTATGAAAACAAATATGTTAGCAAGACAAGATAAAAGGCCTACCTCGTCCAGACATTCGATGAATTCCATTGTTGAGCACTTGACCCAAAGGAATATACCTGCAACTAGTCTTGAAAAAACAAGAAAACCAAGCATATGGTTGTTGGCCCTTGCTTATGTAAGGAAGCAAAGATTAAGGAAGAAAGGAAAAGTACAAACTTTGTGGAAGTCATAGAGACTAAGGAGGGGTCGAAGTGGCAGAAAAGGCGGAGTGAAGTAAATAAAAACATATTCGTTGGAAGAGAATATCAAGGAAGATAAAGCAACAAAGTAGATAGACTGTGGACAACTTAGCAAGAGGAAGAAGACACCAATGGATGCTTTGGAGCACCTCATGGAAAATAAGGAAGAACAGGTTGGCGAAGCCCTTAAAACACGGGTCAAGTGGACCTAGGGTTTTAACACCTAGAATTCAATATAAGGTTGTTCGAGGAAGTCATGTAATGTATAAATAAAGGTCTAGGAGAGTCGAGAGGGTTGCTTGATAATTGGTTCATTAGTATTATTTATGTTGTTCATTGGTGATTGTTGTGGAGGACAATCTTGAGTCTGTATTCTGGATCTTGAACTGGGTGCGAAGATCAGGCATGGAACTAGGTGCACAAGGATGGAAGAGAACAAAAGAAAGAGAGAGATATCTACAGCTAAGTGCACAGATATAACTGTATGTTTTCATATAATATATACAAAAATGTAGTTATGTGGATGTATCCCTAGGGAGAGGGTGAACCACGTATATATTGTTGTTGTTGTTTTTATTGATGTTGTGTTATTTGACCTCTGATATATTGTTAATGCATTGTTGTGTTAGATCAGAAATATAACTTCAAGAAGTGAGCATAGTAGTGTTAAAGAATATCTAGATTGTTTTGTGTTGTTGTCTTGGATTCACTTTTCATTTCCTCAGGTTGTAGACACTTGTGTCCTACAAACCCCTATTTCTACTTTGGGTGAGACTTCATATGCTTCGTAGGTGTTTCTGAAAGGTCCAATAGTTAGGGCTTGTTGGTTCACTATTAGATTTGAACCCTGGGTCTACCCCTGTAACAACAAATGGTTCTGTTGTCGGGACTAGGATATTTTTGAGGGAATGTCAAGGTGGTTTCCATCGAAGAAAAAATTTCAGAAGTGGATAGAAGAACAATAAATGGACTTCGCTGAAGCTTAGAAGAAGAAACCTAACATTAGTACAGAAGATTGGTTAGGGACGTACATCTTCACTGACATACACAAAATTTTCTTTGTGGAGTTCATAAGGAGCTATACGAGTGGTTAGCCAGATTAGCAGATACTCAGTTTGAGATCAGATCTAGACCACATGTGGTTTGGACAACAATGTTGATCAAGAAAATTAGGAGAGTCAATAACGTTGTGTCTAGGGAAGTGGATCTCTAGTTTGATAGCACTATTGGAGGATACATTACTAAGTTTTATATTGACAAAGTAGAATCGTATAATCAAGAAGAGAGGTATTTCTTTAAGGGACCTAGAGGGAAGTGTCTACACTTATTGAAGCTAAAGATTAAAATGCTATTGCATGAGAAGAATATCCTAAAGATAAAGTGAAGATAATGTTCAAGGATTTGAATAGCGACAATGACACAGAGGCTGGACTCACACACAGTGGGAGGCCATTCATAGAGGTTCCTCCTATGAAGCTATTTAAGAAAAACTACAGAGACGAGGGATTCTATAGTGGAGAAGAATGAGATCTAACAGACGAAGAGTATTCAGAGTTTGCAAGAAAAAAATAAGTAAAGGCTAAGGAACTTTGTCAGGGAGAACTAGAAACTTTAGGAAATTTTCCTATTTTTGAAGTACATACTATTACTCCTCCTATTGTTTTAACATCAATAAGTAACCAGAGTAACCAGTGCAGTCAAAACAATCCGAGTACTGTTACAATCATATTAGTAAATACACAGTCAAGAAACCAAGGAAGATCTATGGCAGATGAAATGAGGTTACCCATCTTCAGAGGAGATGGATTTGAAGATCCTGATCAAAATTGGTTCTTATGTGAAGATATATGGAGCATTAAGAAAGTCACCGACGAAGTTGTTAAGAGATATCAGTTCAGTACCACCTTGAGGGATCACACACTGCTGCTTCAGGACTCGGATAGCCTAAACTGTTAAATGACATTAAGACTGCTTTGAGTGAAGAGCGCAAGAAACCTAAGTTAGAGTCGCAGTGCATAACAGAGTTGAAAGAAATCAAGTAGAAGGTAACTGAACCTATTTGGGAGTTTGATCAGAGATTTAAGACCCTGACAGACTATTTGACTTTTCAGATCCTAGATGAAAAAAATAATGAAAGGTTCATTGCTACCCTCCTGCCACTTATTAGAGTTCCTCTGATGCAATAGAAAATTGCTTCACAGGCTGAAGCGCGAGATATTTCCATGAAATTAGAATCAACCCCTGTAGGAGATTCCAACCCAAGTATGATTCAGATTCTGAATCAGTTAACCAATTTATCTTTATAGGTCGAAGATATGAATAAAGATAAAGGAAAAGAGAAAAGAGAAGATATATGGTGTATCATATGTAAATCAGAAGTCCATGACAAAGAACATTGTCCCCTATTTCATGAATACTTGGCCTCTAGAGAACCTAACCTGTTGAAGTAGGTTATTGTACCCTGATGAGAGGTATGTAGAACTAGACAAGGCCCTGGTGAATGTTATTATTTTCAAAAGTATGTCCATACACCTTCCAATATTTATTGAACATTCTGTAAATACGTCGGGCATGATGAAAAGGATTGTAGGGCATACGATATCATGCATGAAAGATCAAGGGATACATATATAATTCAAGGAGAAGCCCAACGAGAAGGAAATAATGCGCAGTTCAACTCCCCAAGAAGAGGAAATTTCAACCCTCGTGGTGGATTCAGAGGAATAGGACGAGGAGGAGGTATGGGTTGAGGGAGAGGTCAGATCATTTGATATAATTGCGCACAACCATGACATTTTGAAAGGAATTGTCAGAACCCTTGTACTACTTGCAACCATTGTAATTCATTTGATCATGTCATTGAAGAATGTCTAATGTTGTTAGCTAAACTTCAGGATACACGAGGAGGAAACCAACAAGTCCAATTAATATCAGTAGAACCTCGTGGTGAGGACCCCAGAGTCATTGTCATTACTATAGGAGGTGATGTTAAATGAGAATATAGGGTGACTCCAGGAAAGACAACAGAAGGATCAGGGATCAAAAGAGCTGCAGAGAAGGCACACTTGTTGGATCCAAGGAGAGAGAGGAATACTTTTGAAGAAGAAAGGAAATCATTTGTAGGAGAACAAGATTCTTGATCTAAAGTACAACCAGAAGTAAAGGAATGTGAAATGAAACCAACATTTGATCAATATATATTAGCTAAACAGGGAAAAGAGGTAAGCAATCTCTTGGAATTATTATACACTTGTATCAATTTTATTAAATATGAAAACATTGTGCAAGAATTACAACAACTAGTAAGACAATATGAAATTGGAAGAATAGATCATATGCTAAGTAGAGTTTTGAATCAAGTATCAAGGAAAAGAAGGAAAAACAAGGAATTACACCTTAGCGCTCAAATTGGAGACTACGACATGGACTATGTGGTCCTCGACCTGGGATCGGAAGTAAATGTTATGACAAAGAAGACTTGGGCACTGATGGAAAAAACCAGATTTATTTACTCTCTTATCAGGCTCAAGATGGTTAATCAGTAGACAGTGATCCCCTTTAGAAGACAAGATCATGTCACTGTAGACATCGAAGGGGTATGGGAGTTTTTAGGAATCGAAGTGATTGAGATTGTTGATGATAGTTGTCCTTATCCTTCACTGTTAGGAATTGATTGGGTTTTTAACAATTCAACTTGTTGACCTAATGAAGAGAAAAATGACATTCGAAGGTAATGGTCTTAAGTTCATTGCACCTCTGGACTCATATGAAGTTTTCAGATACATAGAACCCATCTAGGAAGAAGACCGTGCATATGAGATAGAGAACATCTACAAACTGACAAAAAGATAGAAATATTACATTAATCCTACAACAGATGGAAATCTCATCCAGTGAAGTGAAAGTGAATGTTCATCAAACTTAGAGGAAGCATTGGAAAACAGGCATAATAGAATGTATGAAGTCTCTACATAGAGATGTTCCAAACTGACCAGAGCAGTTCATTGGTTTGGCACAGAAGAAAATAATCTTCCAACATTTGATAGCTTGAATCATTTAGGGACATTTCTAGTTGAATTTGAAAAAATTGTACCAATACAATAGAGGATGTTGGCACTGGATGAAGCCTTGAAAGCTACACCAGCTAGATGGTGGGGAACACATAAGAAGAACATCACAGAATGGGTACAATGTCGTAGCTTACTAACAACATGCTTTTCAAACCAATTTTAAGGATGTGAAGTTCGTTACATAGGTCAAAGTTTTCCTAAGGACCATATGCAAAGTTGTGAGAAGGCCTAAAGTAACATTCCTAGAGAAAAGTGGGTACATAAGTTCATTAACACATTGGAAACTACACCTATCAACTGGTATCTTCAAGAAGAACTGCACTTTGTCACTACAAATTGGTACGGTATGACTCATATATTTATATCCACCTTCTTATTTTAAATTCATCACCCTACATTAGATCAGGTTTTAAAATCATAATACAAAAGGTCTTTGAGGAGGCACCTAACCCCCCTCTTGACCAAGAAAAATATGAATGGATTGTGCCTCTTCAGCAGCTATAGGAGTGCTACAATATTAAATTTGATAAGGATGATGAACCAAGGGATGTAAACATTTTAGAAACTGAAGGACAAAGAAACATACAAGGGCCAAGGATTGAATTACCCTTTTTTGGACAACACATTAAAATTAAGAAGGTTAATACTGGAAACGAGCAAACACTTGAGTTAGAAAATGTTGGAGATTATTGGGATGATGCTACTATTAGCAAGATCATAGAGCTATTTCCTGAATATTAGGATTTTTTTCCAGCCAATTTCAAAGACATGAAGGGAATCAAAGGGCCCATGGGAGAATTGAAGATCCCCTTGAGACCAGATGCAAGACCCATCAAGTAGAAACCCTACAGACTGAATCCCAAATATAAGCAAAAATTTAAGATTGAACTAGATAGGATGTTGGAAGAAGGAATCATAGAACCAGTCGAAGAATATGAATGGATCATCCCTATGGTGGTCTAAGATAATAAGTCATGAGAAATCATAATTTCTATAGATTTAAGGAAATTGAATGATGCATTCCTACACCCTTTACTGATGAAGTTCTAGATAATGTAGGAGGACAGGAGGTCTACTCATTCACAGATGGATTTTCAATTTATCACCAGATCAAAATTGTTAAGGAAGATTGACATAAGACCACATTTGCAATAGAATGGGGTTCTTTTCAGTACACTATGATGCCTTTTGGATTGAAGAATTCACCAGCCATATTTTCTAGGGTGGTGGTCGAAGCATTTAAGGACTTTTTACACAAGTTCGTAGAAGCATACTTTGATGATTGGAATGTTTGTAGAATAATTAAATATCATATTGAATGCTTGGGATTAATGTTAGATAAGTGTAGGCAATGTCAGATTGCCTTGAATCTGAAAAAGTGTATCTTCTTTTCACCCTTTGGAGTGCTACTAGGGCACATTGTGTGTAAAGAGGGATTGTTGGTAGATCCTTCCAAGATTTCTATCATTGTTGATATACCCCCCCTACTTTGGTAAGATAGTTATGCATTTCACTGGGACACACTGGATAATATAGGAAGTTTATTGGGGGTTATACACAAATAAAAACACCTATGGAGAAGCTATTAAAGAAATATAGTAAGTTCCAATGGACAGAAGAATGCCAACAAAGCTTCGACACACTAAAGAAGAAAATGGTTACTGCACCTATCTTGGTTTTTCTAGATTGGAGTAAGGATTTCAATGTTCATGTCAATGCTTTGTCTATTTCATTAAGAGAAGTTTTGGCATAGCCAGGTGTAGGAGACATTGACCACCCCATAGACTTTACAAGAAGGAATATTTCTACAGCTAAAAGGAACTATCCTACGATGGAAAGAGAAGGATTGGATATGGTATATGTGTTGCAGAAGTTTCGTCACTGTTTGTTGGGAGGACATTTTAATATGTTCACTGATGATTCTGCATTGAAATACTTAGTCAACAAGCCAGTGTTGGGGCGAAGAATATGCAGATGGATACTACTATTCTAGGAGTATGACTTTGAGATTGTGGTCAAGCCAAAAAGAATGAATAAAGGACCTAACCACTTATCCAGGTTAAAACATGGAGAGGAATCTACCAGTCTAGAGGATACACTACCAGATGCAAAGTTGTAGGCCATTAGAGTGTTCGATGATCACTTCATCGAGATAGTTCAGTTCATGTCCACAAGAATGGCACCTCGCGAGTACAAAGTCATTCAAAATAAACAGTTGGTAGTCCACGCTACTGACTTTCAACTTATAGCTAGATAGTTATATAAAATGGGACCTGATGAGATCCTAAGAAGATGTGTTATGGAGGCAGAAAGACCATTGGTTCTTGCAGAAGAACATGAAGGCATCGCAGGAGGACACTATGTATGGAAAGCAACAACGCAGAATATTCTCAGAGCTAGCCTCTGGTGGCCTACTTTACATAAGGACGCTAAGCAATACTAGAGAGCCTGCGATGTGTGTCAAAGAGTAAGGAAGCCTTATAGAAGGGTTGAGATGCCTTTAGCAGCACAATTAACATCACAAGTATTTGAGAAATGGGCTATTGACTTTGTGGGACCTATTAACCCACTAGGAAAGTGCAAAGGAGATAGATACATCATCATCACTACAAAGTATTTGATCAGATGGGAAGAAGAAAGAGCAATTAAGGATTATAGTGCAACTATAGATATGCAGTTCATCTTTGAGGATATTATAAACATATTTGGATGCTTAAAGATCCTTATGAGTGATATAGGCACACACTTCATCAAAAAAATTATTGAAGCCTTGACTTAGGAGTTTGAAGTTCACCATCAAAAGAGAACACCATACCACCCACACACGAATGGTACAATTGAAGCTTTCAATAATATATTGGAGACAACGCTAACTAATATTTGTAGTGTTAATAGAGATAATTGGGATTTAAGAATTCCATCAGTATTATGGTCTTATAGAACTAATTTCAATAATTTAATAACGCAAACCCCATTTAAATTGGTATATGGCTTGGAAGCAGTAGTACCTATGAAATATTTGGTTCCTAGTTTAAGAATTGTAGCATTTACATGTATGGACAACACAGGAGTTGTCCAAGATAGCCTCACAGAGTTGCTAGAACTGGAGGAAGACAGGTTCATTTCAAAATTTCATTAGCAGGTACAAAAATACCGAGAGAAGGCTTACCATGACAAACATATCAAGAAGAAATTGTTTAAGAAAGGTGATTTGGTATTGTTATGTGACATCAAGTTCATGAAGCATCCAGGGAAGTTCGGGACACATTGGTTAGGGCCATTCGAGGTTTCTTATGTTACAAAAGGAGGAGATGCGTAGTTGAAAACCCTTAATGGAGAATGGAAATAAGGCTTGGTAAATGGGAGCCGGTTGAAGTTGTATTGTGACAAGCAACGACCTCAAAACTCTCAGTAAAATCAAAGGAATAAGGGTCTAGGTACCAGGTCTGGTTGAAATTGGGTACCAGACATAGAAAATATAGTCTACACATGATAGGGAGGGACAGAGCATAAAGCACAGGATGCTCTGCCCAATCTACAGTCGAAGCGATACAAAACGTTCAGTCTTACAGTGACTCAGGCTGATTCACATGTGAGTGTTGGGGGCATGTTGGCCCTTGGTTATGTAAGGAAGTGAATATTAAGGAAGAAAGGAAAAGTATGAACTACGTGGAAGGCACAGAGACGGAGGAGGGGTCAAAGTGGCAGAAAAGAAGGAGAGAAGTAAAGGAAAAGCTATATGTTGGAAGAGAATATCAAGGAATATAAAGCATCAAAGAAGACAAACCGTGGACAACACAACAAGCGGAGGAAGACACCAACGGATGCTTTAGAGAACCTCACATAAAATAAGGAATAATATGTTGGTGAAGACCTGAAAACATGGGTCAAGTGGACCTAGGGTTTTGACACCTAGACTTCGGTCTAAGGTTGTCCGAAGAAGTCATGTAATGTATAAATAAAGGTCTAGGATATTCGATAGGGTTTCTCGTTAATTGGTTCGTTAGTATTTTTTTTTTTTCATTTGTGATTGTTATGGAGGACAATATTGAGTTTGTATTCTAGATCTTTAGCCGGGTGCGAAGATCAACCCTGTAACTATGTCAAGCCCTAATATTGGCTCATTACCCCTTAATTGGGACATATTAGATTAGTAATGCTATTTTGTTTATGTCGGATTTAGGCCATTAGTTGTAATTTAGATTAGTAATGTTATTTTAATTATGTCGTCTATAGGCCATTATTTGTAATTATGCCTCCTAGTCTCCTATATATACCAAGGAGACATTTTCATTTTGAATCATCTTGTACTTGAACAATTAAGTGGGGTAAAAGGAGGTTGCCCCCTAGAAGAGGCTTATTATCTGAAATTATCTCTTTTTCAAGGCGTTGATTACTTTTCCTGAGGTTTTTCTATGCTATATTGATGTTTGGTTCTTAAAATATGGTATCATAGCTCAAGGTCTTGGGGTTTCGCTGCTACATCTGAGACACCATGGAATTTTCTCTATAACTTGTTTTCTACAAAGTTTCAGAAGGAACGTCTTGGAGGGTATTTAGAAGACGTACCAAGGTACGTTGGGTTCAAAATTTATCCCGTGAGGCCTTATACTTTTGGAGATATAGCCTGTACAAGATAGGGTTATGGAATCATCCTGAAATGAGTCTTTGTAACATTTTCGCTATAAACAAATTTCTGTAACGTTTCAGACCCTGAACTCTGGGGGAGATTTACAAAAATTAGTTTTTTATCTGTGGTAAAAATTTTAGATTCTGAGTCATCTTAAATTTGTAGATACACCTTGTGTAAGATAGGGTATCTGACTAGTCCTATTGGCTAGTCTCAAGAAGGTGTTCCTGGTAAAACAATCATAACTTCTTGATAGAGTATCCAAATTGAGTGGTACTAGTTGTATTGGATCGTGGACAGTCTGTAGTATTTTGGGTGCGATTTTTAGAAGTTTATATCAATTATTTTGTGCGGGGCATGCTATACAAGTGAGATCTCCTGGAAAGACCAAAAATAGACAAGTTGTGAGGAAGTTATTGTAAATTCCACTTGGAACATCCAATTTTGATCATACCTGTGGAATTACAGAGAACAAATATCAGAGAGCTGCCTAAAATAAAGTTTGATACCCAGAAGGGCCGAAACTTGGGAGATAGAACATAATAAATATTGTCTAGCAGAAC
>ML776605.1:1386805-1406867 GCA_009831015.1 Picea engelmannii
TGTACTTGAACATTTAAGTGGGGTAAAAGGAGGTTGCCCCCTCGAAGAGGCTTATTATCTGAAATTATCTCTTTTTCAAGGCGTTGAGTACTTTTCCTGAGGTTTTTCTATGCTATATTGATGTTTGGTTCTTAACAAACTAGGTGCATAGGGAGGGAAGAGAGAGATATCTATAGCTAAGTGCATAGATAGAACTATAGGTTTTCATATAATATATCCATAGGCACAGTTCTTTGGATGTATCCCTAGGGAGAGGGTGAACCACGTATATATATATATATATTTTTGTGGTTGATGTTGTGTTATTTTTCCTCTGATATATTGTTAATGCATTGTTGTGTTAGATCAGAGATATAACTTCACGAAGTGAGCATAGTAGTGGTAAAGAATATCTATATTGTTTTGTGTTGTTGTCCTAGATTCACTTTGCATTTCCTCAGGTTGTAGACACTTGTGTCCTACAACCCCCTATTACTACTTTGGGTGAGACTGCATCTGTTTCACAGGTGTTGCTGAAAGGCCTAGTAGTTAGGGATTTTTGGTGCATTGTTAGAGATGAACCCTGGGCCTTCCCCTGTGCCAACAATGGTAATAATAAATGATGTTATCACATTCAATAGCATAATCCATTAATAAACATGACAAATACGCCCATGGAATAATAATTCAATATATTTGTGAGATATCAATTGGACAGTAAAAGAGTATTTCTATTAATATATTATCAGCATAAGTGAAAATGTTACAGACTTATGTTTTGGCACGGTTTGGAACCGAGAAACTAAGTTCCTTCAAGCTGGGCCTCCACCACTTCAATCCTCCACCAAAGGCAATCTCATAAGAGAGAAACAATGAGGTTCTCAATCAATAAGGGAAGAGATTGGGGGTTGAACACTATGTTCAGACTTAAAGGAAAAATGGATGAAGACTAAATATGAAGTAAATAATTTCTCTAGAGTAACTTTTCTCTCAAAGTTGAATTCTTTCTCCTCTTTCCATAGCTCGGAATTGGACCATTTATAGCCTTCAAAATGGAACTAAAGGGCTGAGTTGGAAAATTTCCATTATATGGAAGGCCAAGGATCATAGATCTCCTATAGTGACATGGAAACCCGACATTAATTTTCATTTTCTGGCACAAATCTCGATGTATGCAGGCTGTAGTGGAGCAGTCTGCATATACGCATGTTGTATAGTAGACAAGATGCGTACATGTGGAAAAATATGTATTTTTAGCTATGGATTTTACAAATAGGGATGATAAGTCTTCACAGGGAAATGGAACAAGGCCTTCTGTGCAAGATTGCATAGGGTGAGGAAAATCTTGCTATAACAGTAACACTGAAAATAGACTTAGAAGGATTTAAAGAAATGTCAAACTTTCTGCATCGCATGAGAACTTTTCTAAGATGACCAAAATGATCTAATTGGTTCTTTGAATACACAGTCAAGTCATTGAGATAAATATGAATAATATTACTGATCATATCACCAAGAGATATCTGCATAGCTCTTTGGAAGGTGGCACCTACATTAGATAAACCAAAAAGCATGCATTCATAAGAAAATGTGCCCCAACGCATAGTGAAAGTGGTTTTATATTTATCATTCCTTTTTACCTTGATGTAATTATAACCAGAGAAACCATCAAGTAAGGACATCATTTGTGACCCTACAACTTGTTTCAAAATCATTTCCATGTTAGGGAGAGGAAAATGGTCTTTTACACTCGCTCTATTCAATGCACATAAATCAATGCACAATCAAATCTGACTAGTTTTTTTTTTTTTCTGAACGGGAATCAAATTGGAAACCGACTTAGAATACTTAACATGAAAAGTTATCCCAGCCTTCAACTTTTTTTCCAACTCCTTACTAATAGTAGCTTCAAGTACAGGGTTAATGGGTCTTTTTTTTTCCTAACTGGTTTTATACCCTCCTTGGTAGGAATGGAATGTTGTATAAGACTAGGATCAAAACCACTAAGATCCACATAAGACCAAGAAAAAACATCTTAAAACTCATGAAGTAACTTAGTGAATTTCAACTTTTCTTCATCAGTACATTGGGCACCTATCTTAACATTCTTTGGAGCATCGTGTGTTCCAATGTTCAAGGAAATGGTTTCACCCACTTTCCTTTTTTACTCCTCTTCTTTGTGATTCTCTTTGTTGCCTACATCACTCAATGAAAATTAACATTCTGGAGGAGTCAAGACCTTCATAATTTTGTTGTTTTCCATGGATATAATCTCCTTGGGCTTATATGGTCCATTTTGTATGAAAGCACATATGCTTTCATCACTAGGTAAGACCTGCCATGACTCTACAATTTTAGGGGTATGAGGATGGTATAAAGATTGAAAAGTGCAACCAGGTATTTGTGGTAGAATTTTTCGAGTAGGAGAGGTTGTGAAAACAACTAACCTGTCATTCATTGAATTCAGTTCCCTCTTAACATGAGTGATGTTAAAAGACAATAAGTTTGAGATAAGCATCCAAACAGTTTGGGTGTAGCGTTTCATTAACTTGTTTCTAGGAGAATATATTTTACGTACAAGGTTCACAACAAGTTCAGAGTCCCCAAAAACTGTAAGGTGTCCACAACCCAAATTATAGGAATTCTCAATTCCTAGCATTAATGCTTCAAATTCGGTGACATTGTTTGTGCAAGCAAATTCTAACCTATAGGAAAAGTTGTGAATTTTACCTACAAGTGAGTATAAAATAATGCTAGCTCCATTACCTTAATTGGAGAATGAGCCATAAAAGTGCATGTGCCACATGCCATCCAAATCAATATGTTCTAGGGTAGTGTTATCTTCATCTGCAAAGATGGAGTACACTCCTAAATCCTCTTCGACATAGTTTACATTAGGTTATGGAAAACTTTCTATGTACGGTGAGATTCTTGATTCCATTAGGACTATGATATTTTTTCCATTCTGAGGAAAGGATAAGAGCATCCCGTAAAGTGAAAGATATCCACCTGTCAAGGATTTCCAATTTGTTCCTAAGATGATAGAATAATTACTTATTGGCATGTCAATTACCTAGATATTAAGGGTTGTCCTGATTTCAGGATGTGCACACAGAACCAAAGTCACATCTTTTATTTCTCCTATAGTTGAATGTTGTAGACTATTATATGAGAGCATTCTTCTAGAATTTTCATTAGTACAAGATAATCCTAGATATTCCATAATAATTTTTGACATTACGCTTGGGCCCAAACCGCCATCAATTAGGCAAAAAATGGGATATTTTATCCATAAATTTTACAGAAATGAAAAATGGAGATTTTTTTACAAGGTTTCTAAAACTATTTACACCTAATTTATTTACAATAGAATCCTCTTCTTTCACCTCTTTAGAGATATTGGCTATGGTGGAAGATTTTCCTTCCATGAAATATTTTAGATTCTTTTGTTTCTCAGGGATGACAACCATGTCTAGAAGAGTAGCATCGGCCTTGATATTAGCCATTTGGTTGAGAATGTTATATTTGGAAGAGGGAAGAGGGGAGGTACTTCCTTGACTATCATGAGTTTTAGTTACTTTTTCAATATCAGCTTGCGAAGATGAGCTTGGGCTAGAATAAGTACGAGGGGGATCATATTTTTCTTTTGAATCATAGGTTTTATTCCTAGTGTTTATGATCATGACATCTTCTGGTTCTGCCCAATATAGAACAATAATGGTTGTTTCATGACTTTTTCCAAATATTTTATCTTTGGTATTCTTCTTTACCTCACAAGTACTTTCCTCGTGAGATTGTCAATAGTTTTTTTTTCAATCCTATGTCGATAAGGGGAAGGTAGATAATTATAGTAATGCATAAAAGTGGCTTGGTTCTAGGGGCGAATAAGTTTGGAAATTTGATTATACAACTTGGTGAAATGATGGTTGAAAGACTTGATAGTCTCACCGTCCTTGTACACAATGTTATTGTATTCCCATAATTGTTCAGTTGGACACTTAGATTGACCATAAGTGGATTTAAACTAGTAAACTAACTCTTTCCAAGTGGAAAGAATATTGGGAGGGAGATCGAAAAAAATTGTCATTGCTTTCCCTTCAAGAGAGTTGAAAAATAAGCACATACAAGTATCATTGTCATTAACTCCTATATTGTGACAGGAATTAGAGAATGCCACCAAGTGTTTTTTTGTAATGACTGTGTTATTTCCTGAAAAAATAGGAAGATTTTATTTAAATTTTGGTAACAGATGAGTGGCAATTGTTAGGTTTAAAGGGGAGGATACATGCCATGGGGTAGTAGTAGCATCTTCATCGAATTGAAAAAGTACATACTTCTTTATGACCTTGGAGGGTTGGTAGTAGATTGGAAAGGGACCTCATGGCTATACAAAATACCAATTACTGATGAGGTTGAAGGTTGATATGAAGAAGCACCTCCAGTGCCACCAGAGCCACCCACAAATGCCATTTTGTAAATTATGGGTAAGGGTGAGAAATATGGACTAGTTGAATTAGACAAAATTCTCCTTAGAGTACCTTGTTGGGTTGACAAAATTGTTGGGTATGTTTTATATTCTTTGCATTGTGTGTGTGGGTGCGTCAGATACAAAAACTATGTCTAACGATCCCTCTCACTAGTGCTCTACCATGTGCATTGGGCACTTTCCTATGGGGGTAGGTATTCCCCCCCCTAGTTACATGCAGCACCCCAAAAGGGTGGTAGCTCGGGGCTGATGGGGTTCGGGGAAACATCCCAATTTTTTTTTGGGGCGGTTTTTTCTATTTTTAGCAGATTTGTAAATTAATCTCGGATTAAGGGATTAGGGTTTTGGTGAATGGTGAAATTTAATATAATGAATATAAGAAAGGTTTTCCTGGTTGAGGTTTTCCGGTATAAAATCTCTGTGTACTCTGTGTATGAGCCATTGATTAATTTATGTCTTGCTTAAGAATCTATATGCATTTCTTTACTTTGCGGGTTTAAAAATTACAAAAATAGTGTTTCTTCCTCATATTTCAGTGATACGAGTGATTTCAGGAGACAATCCTCTTCTTCTCCTAGAGATGCAAGGATTTAAGGACATGAAAAGGAAGATCAAAACTTTTAGGAAAAAGAGAGCTACAGGTGATTCGTAGGATGCCTTTGCCTAGCCTCCCAGTGTTTTCGAACACTTATGTAATTTTCAATTACTTCCCGTGAGCGTTCAAGATCAACCTGGGTGTTAGTGGTTTCTAAGATGATATTGAATAAATTTAAAGCAATTTTGGTTTGGTCTTTAAGAGCATGCTCAATATTGGGCTTCCTTGTAATAGGTGTTGTCACGAGGAAAAGAAAACAATCAATATATATATATGTGTGTGTGTGTGTGTGTGTGTGTGTGTGTGTGTGTGTGTATTCTCAATGATAATCATGAATAAAATTAACCAGAGAGATATGGAAGATCTCCAGTACAATATGGTCGCCAAAAATAAATGTTGAGGAAAAGGTATCAATTACCTTACTCAATCATTTTCGAATCTTGCCTAGCTAAGACAAGATAGTCGGGATTGTCACCCTAGGTTTTATAGCCTCAAAAATATTCTCCCAATCCGTAAGTATTAGTTACTAGGATTGAGGTTGATTTATTAATGAAAAGAATGTTGCAATATAAAATAATGTTTATATAAGTTTCTGAATATACAAATATTACATAAAGTAAACATGGAGATCAAAAAGTTAAAAGTAATAAAGTCATCAATACACATATATAATATAGAATAGAAATCTTATTTTTTTCTTTTTGAGATATTAAAAGTGTTTTTCTCTTTAAAAAAACCCTACGAGGGCATGGACCAAAGTCTGATTTAGAGATCCTCGATGAACACTATACAAAAAGACTCTAACAATCAAGAAAAAATGAAATTTATAATCTGGATCAGCTTGCCACATATTATTGCCAATTTGACTCTACAAGATCTTCTTTATCAACCATGAAAATTAATTCACAAACAAACAAGAATACACAGACTATCAAGGATGGTTCAACACCTCTAAAACAATCATCTAAAAAGTTTGGTTCGGTATTGAACCTTGTTGTGTACAATAATACCTTGTTATCACAAAGAGAATTAGGCTTTCAATAAACTCAAGAATGAATGAATACTGAAACTATCTTAGGAAACCAAAAGAGAAAACCTTAGTCTTTCTTTCTCCTTCTATTATCCCCTTGTCTCTTCTTCTCATTCAGCTTTTATTCCTTCCAAATAAGTTGAAGTACTTCAACTACTTTCTTTAGTTAAGTTAGTTTGACTTAACTAATTATTTGAGGAGAAATAATTAATAATAATAGTTAAGGGTCTTTAATTAATAATAACTAGGTAGGTGGGACCCCTTGTGACTCCCATAAATATATTCTTTTCAAATCATAAAATATAACACAAAAAATATAATCATTTAAACCACATGCCACCCTTGTAGCTCCCTTAAATATCCTCCAAACTAGATATTTTAAATATCTGAAATAATTTGCATCATATCCAAAATATATATATAAATATCCACATTATCCAAAAGATACCAAAACAGAGCTAGTTGTCCAAAATTCTAAAAACCAGTAACACTATCTTCATCAACTCAAATCATAAAAATACATAATCTAAAAGCCATACTTGCCACTTTGGGAGACAATTTTTCTTTTTTCACTGTTGTTTCCCTTTGATTTCCTGGAAGTAGCCCTTGGTTGTTTATACCCTTGAGGTTGTATCTCATTGATCATATGCGAACAATCATCCTTCAAATGCATGTAGGAAGACACATGTTTTGAGGAATCATCAGAGGGAGAAGAAGGGGATGTAGATTCTTTTCCTTTATCTTGCAAAGGTTGGGGCATATCACTTTTTAGTCTTTTAATAGCATGTGAAGATTGAAGAGGTGAATCAACACGGGCTATCTAGACATTAGGATTAACAGGTAGTGGGGGAGGAAATTTCATATTGGGCCAGCCACGATGGTGAGAGACAATGGAGTTGAATTTTTTTTTTCCATCCATCATTTGTAGGGACTTCCAGTTGCAAGGACACATGGGGAAGAATGAGAATGTCAGGGATGTTCTAAGTCTGGAAAGGAGGTATTTCTTTCTGAGGGTGCATTATTCCATGACCAATTGTGCATTATTCCATGAAAAATCTAGTTAAAGAACCCAACTTGGAATAGTTGGTTCAATTCTTGGGGGTCAACATCAAAACGGATGGAAAATCTAAGCCTTCTAGGACCTCGGTTCCAATTTCCCCTTCCTCTGTTATTTCTTCTATGAATGCCCCTACTAAAGAAACTCATCCTATAGAAACATTTCATTAGTAATGGAGCTCTTAATGAACCGTACATGATAGTCTACTTACATGAATAAAAATTTGGCTCAAAAATTGACACAAGATATATGCAAATACATCCATAAAAAACTATTTATTAATCGCCAAGTGAATAGGGGGTGATAGGGATCATGGGACATATGGAGGGAGTGTAATTAGAGAAAATTGATATAATGATAGGGGATTAATACATGAATATTGTTCAGCAATTAATCAAACAATTTACTGTGTCATAAAGTATCAAAATGTCAATCATCAATCCTTGCTATGTTATACTTTTGTCGCTTTTGCACAGACTTTTTCTTTTACAATTTATTTCACGAAACAGGGATGCAATAAATGAAATTGGGATTATTAGGGGAATGTAATGAGATAAAAGTGATAGAATGGTAGGGAAATAATATGGATAATGTTCAATTGAAAATAAATCAAAACATGCAAAAATAACATATCTATGTTCGGACCTTGAAAGTTTAACAGTGCTCACTTTTTCAAAACAACAATTTAAACTGTTACATCCTTTGAAAAAAAAAATTGTTGGCTTCCAAAAAATAATCTATATACCCAAAATTATTTAATTACAACAACCTTTGCATCCATATAATCATTATATGAAATTCCTAATGAACAAAATTTCCATCAATATGAGAAACCATAATAGCCTTTAAGCCATAGTCATACATTAACTCCAATGTTAAATCCTTTAAAACCAACCAGAACACATACAGTGTTTACAACCACTTATATCCATCATTTGTTTCAACATTGTTCAATGAAATCAAACTGGACATTATAACTCTTATTTGGCCCCAATCAATTCGCACACATGTGTCTTTTTATATACACAACATAACATTTGAACAAAATAACATTCAATACTCTGAGATCAAGATCTAGATAAACAATTAGGTACATACTTCTTCCAAAATTTCCAAATGAGGAATGCAACAAAATAGTGCCCAAGTAACCAAGCACAGATAGTGCTCCCATGAACCATCAAACTAGAGTAAGACGATATCAATATAATATCTAGGGTTAAAGATAGCAAGAGGAAGGTATGAACTAGTAGTTCAATCAGAGGGTTAGGTCTTCGAATAACGTAGACAAGTCATACCCTATCATGATTTACCACATAACAATAATATGTATCAATACCCTTGGATGTAAGGATTTCCAAAACAACAAACAACCAATTCCAACAGGAAGAACATAGGAAGAACATATAGGCATAGTAGAATTCCAAGATTGCAAAGAGTGCACCCAAGGCTTTAAAATCTTAGAGGAACAAGCTTAGGAGAGATAATGATATGAGCATTTAGGAGAAAAGATTGAGAAATTTTTCTAAGTTCAAACGTCCAAAGTTTGAAGATAGTGCACGGAGGGAAGACAGAGGTCTCATATACCTCTAAAACCTAAGCTTATGAGAGATAGCAACCAGAAGTGTCGAGGAAGGATACTTAGAAAGTTCCTAAGTCCAAAAATTCTATAGTGCAGAAGGAGAGCACAGAGGGCAGACAAATGTTTCATATATCTCATAAAGTTAAGCTCAGAAAGGTCAGCGACCATAATTACTTGAGGGGAATAATTTGAAGGAGAAACGGTGAATATCCCATAGGATATCTCTAGGTGGTTGGGGACCATGAGATCTGAGACAGTTGTGTGAAGGATAATCATTAGGTTCATTCAGCACTTAGCAGATTCAAAGGTTTAAAGGAATGAAAGGGAGCATGAACAATGAAGTCTTGAAGGAGAAGAGTAAATGTGACTGTTAATATTCCTCAAACATGTGTTGATAGATCATTTAATCAGGAGGTTGGAGCTTCACAATAATTGTGAGAAGTAAAACGACATTCCATTGAAGTCGTGAAGCCGAAGTGAAAGGGTAAATTTAGACCGCTAGATCAAGGATAGAATGTGGCATAAGATTCATCACTTCAGAGGAAGGGAAATATGGGAGAAAGAGGAGAAGAGAGAGTAGACCAGAGGTCGTCCAAAGCCAGAGCGAGGACTCATCTAGACGATTAGTTTGGAGGGACACATGGAGAAATCCTGTGAGTTTGGGATACATCACTTAGGGAGTCAAAAAGCATGAGTGGTTGCTAAGAGTCCTGAAGCCATAAGCTTATCACCTTTTGGGTTAAGTTCGAGGTCGCATACCAAGGTAGTACGAGGAAAGGGGCCTAGCGGAGGGAGATAGAACTTGTCATTTATATTTTCTTAAGAGAAAAAGCACCAATAAAAATCCCACGGGTTTTCAAAGAACCTACGTAGAGAACTAAGGAGTGTCTGTGCAAGATAAAATTGGGGTTCAACAAGAGCCTAAGAGTCGATCCGACTCCAAAATTGATCGATCCTAGACTGAGAGGGTGAAGCAAACCCTGGGAGAGGCAGGGAGTTTGTGTCAGACACTTTTGGAGAACACTTTGTAAATGTTTTGTTGGAGTAATATAATAGAGGAGATTTGTTTCAAATGTATGTGTTTTCTTATCTCTGAGTTAATTGGGTAATTTCATGTTATCTATTTTATGTGTTTATATGCATGTCTTTGTATTTCATGGTTGAATGAATGAATCTATAATGTTCTATAAGTTTCAATTGTTTCTCTTCTAAAATCCTGGTGCAAGGAGTGCATAGTGGTCACGCAAGGAGTGTGAAGGCAGAGTCATTTTCAGACTCAATAGATCAGGAGATATAGAGTGAATTTCATAGAGTGAGTGAAAGGAGTGCACATATACTCAACTAAGTACAAAATCTTGAAGTTAAGACCCATGCAAGGTGTGCACAGGGACAACACTTAGTGAAGTGTTGAAAGAGTCTCAAGGTGAGCAAGCGCAAGGATTGTGAGAGATATTTTATTAGTCTCAAGATTAGAAGAAGTAGCGCAAGTGTCCACCCAAGCCTAAGTCCTTTGAGTTTGACAAATTTTAGGAAGGGTAGCGAGATTTAACTATTGAAATAAATAATTTGTTTTGTTTGGAGGATGAGAAGATGAGATCCGTTCAGAAGGACAAGAGATTTTCACAACCATCATATTGGGGAAAGGTGTGCAGGTGATAACACTTGAAGTCCTTCGGACTTCGTGAGTTTGGAAGTTTCCAGGTAAGTTTCATACATGAAACAAGTTTCCTGAAGTCTTGGGATCTGAAGTTAGTTTGGACCATCCATTATCCAAGACACGTGTCCGCAAATCAAGCATGGTTCAGAAGACTGACTATCCATAATATCTAAGTTGTAGTTGTAGGAGCATGCAATTTTCTTGAAGCTTAGAAGGCCGAAGATAATCCTGACTGTTGGCGTCAGGGCCACATGTTGGAATATTTCCAGGCCACCCAATCATAAGGACACTTGGATTGTTGATTGAGACCCCTTTGTGAGTTCGCCAATTCGACACTCCAAAGGATTTTAGGAGTTGTGTTGTGAAAAAATTTAAAGTCTGGAGTGCATAGTAAACAACTATCATTGATCTAGGGCAGACGACAACCGTTCGATCTACTAATTCAGAGTTCGTGCATTCATAGGAATTGCATGCTAGAGTGGGTAAAACTCCCAAATCCTGGAGTCCCAAAATATTTGTGAGTCGTGGATCTTGGCAGGTATTATGAACTGTTGATCCCTGTCCTTGTTCGATTATTCATAAATTCAGTGTTCGAGAGGATCGTAGGGTGTTTTTTTTGGAAATCATGAAGCCTTAAGCTCTAAAGTGTTGAAGTTATCACCATTTAAAGGTTTAGCCTATAATTTTGGATCGATCTCACGTGGACTTCTTCGTTGAAGTGACAAGACCCTCACAAACTTGAATTTCCATGCAGGGAAAAGAGTAAAGGCATGTGGTAGAGAGTTTTGAGAGCTCATCAGGAGCCTGAGAGCTAATTTATCTCCTTATTGTGAACGATCCTTAGACCGAGAGGTTGTGAAATCCCTAGGAGGTGGTGGGGGTTTGCATCAGAATGCTAAAAATGAAAAAATTATGGTCATAAAGCTAGTAATTATAAACTATAAAAATATTCCATGAAGAAAAGTATTTCCAATAGTTAAGAAGAAAAATATAAGATATGGAATTAAAAACAAATAGAAGAAAAGGAACAGAATGTAAGGTATCCTTATATGAAAAGAATAAATTAATCCAAACTCCCAGATATATATTGGAGATTATAAATTTATACAACAGTGTACATACTTAACAAATCACGACATAGAGTTAACCACAAAAAAAAAGCATATCCGATGTGGTTTGGTAGACCAACACTAATTAAACACTTCAGATTTTTTAGGAGAAAATGCTACATCAAGAGAGATGATGATAATATAGGAAACTTTGATTGCAGATTAGATGAAGGGATAATTCGTGGTTACTCATCCAACAAAAGGGCCTACAAATGTTATAGTCTAAGGCTACACAAGATTTTCGAAAGTGAAAATGCAAAAGTGGATGATCTAAAAACAAAAAGGATCAAATCTCAAGATAATCCTCAATTTGATAAAAGCATAAGAGATGATGATGTTAAAGAAATTAAATAAATACAAGAGGATGAATCATAAAGTGAAGATGAAAAGGAAGAGTGAGAATCACCAAGACAAGATACAAAAGAACCATTTAGCAGAATACTAAGAAATCATCATGAAAGTCAAATCATTGGTAACAAAAGTGTTAGAGTTGAAACAAGAAGAAAAATAACATATGAATCAGAACAAGCATTGCTCTCCCTAATAGAACCCAAAATATTTTCATAGGCCAACAAATATGAAGACTGGATAAAAGACATGAATGAATATGTAAGGTAGCTAGAGAGGTAGTGGGGGGGCCCAGAGGGCCCATAATGATAATAGTGGAGGTCATTCAATGTAAGGTGAACTAGGTCCAATATATTATTAAATAAGGCCCACTATGGTAGTTAGATATAATAAATGTAAGAGGACTTCTTAGAAGGTTCTACTTCTAGAAGATTCCTCCTCTAGAATGTTCTTAGGTGATGGTAGCACTATATAAAGGGATTCAAGCAATGTAATGAGACATGAAAAGAAGTATTGTATTTGGAGTGATAGCTCAATAGGAGGATGCCCCCTCGAAGAGGCAAGTGAACAAGAGAGGATCCCTTCCGTAATAGGATCCATTGTATGGTGTTTCCCTACCTCAAGGGTTTTGATAATAATAAAGTGTGGTTTCTTCTATCTTGCTTGTGGATCTATTGTGTATTCAGTAATTGTGTTAATTATATCTTCAGATCTATTCAGGTACTTAAAGCTTGATCCAATAGAGAAAAATCATACCTAGGAACTTGTCTCAGGACCAAAGAACAAAAATGTGATAGGACCCAAGTGGATTTTAAAAAATAAATTTAATGAAGATGGTCAGGTTATAAAGAATAAAGAAAGAATAGTGTGCAACAGATATGCACAAGTAGAAGGGATTGACTTTAAATAAACCTTCTCTCTTGTTGCAAGAATGAGATCCATCATATTATTTCTAGAATATTCATGATTTAAGAATATCAAAGTCTATCATATGGATGTCAAGTCTGCATTTCTTAATGCAGACCTAAAATAAGAAGTCTACACATAACAACGAGAATGATTTGAACAACCAGGAAAAGAAGAACAAGTGCACATATTGAAGAAGGCACTCTATGGCGTTAAACAATCACCCAGAGCATCGTATGCAAGATTGGATAAGTACCTTCTACAACAAGGATTCAAAAGAGGCATGTATAAAAAAATATCTAGCTTAGAATTTAAAAAAGGAAGTTTGTTAGTCACAATGCTCTATGGGGTTGACATCATATTTGCTTGCAACAATAATGAATCAAGTTATAAATTTTCTCAAGAAATGTCAAAAGACTTTGAAAATTCTATAATTGGAGAGATAAATTTCTTACTTGGACTTCAAATCACTCAGTCATCGAAAGGAATGTTTATTACTCAGTCCAAATACCTGAAAGAGATACTTAAGAAGTTTGGAATGGCTGAAAGTGCACCTATTAGCACTCCAATGACAATTAGTTGCAAACTCGGCAAGGAAGATGAGTTACCTTCTATAGATTCAACTCTCTACAGATATATGTTTAGGAGCCTACTATATTTGAATGTATCTAGACCTTATATCATGCAGTCAGTAGGAATGGTGGAAAGATTTCAATCATGTCCCAAGGAATCACTTGTGATGGATGTCAAGAGAATATTTAGATATCTTAAGGGAACATCATACTTTGGCTTATGGTATCCAAGGAATAGGATTTGAATTAATTGCCTGAACATATGTTGATTAGGTTGGTAATGTGGATGAAAAAAAGAGCACTAGTGGAAGTGCATTTTTCATAGGAGAATGTCTAATATCATGGTCAAGTAGAAAACAATCATCAATTTCATTATCTACAACAAAGGTTGAATATATTGCAGTTGTTGAATGTTGCACTCAAATATTATGGATGATAAAAAAATTGGAGGATATTAAAATTGAATGTAATCAGACGATATCTATCTATTGTGGAAATATAAGTTCCATCAACATCTCCAAGAATCCAATCGTGCATGAAATGACCAAACATATACCCATCAAGTATCATTTCTTGAGAGAGAAAGTTAGTGAAAAAATGGTTATCTTGGAGTATTTTGGTTCAAATTAGTAGATAGAAGACATATTCACCAAACCCTTGCCTATAGAAGCATTTGAACATCTAAGAAAAAAGTTGGGAGTAATCTCCCTACAATAAAAAATAACAAAATTCATGATGATAGGGGGATAAATGTTTACAGGAGAGCAAGAAAAAAAATGACAAGTACTGTCACTCAAAACAAAATAAGGTTGATCAACAGACAACCGATGATGGACCTCATTCTAGTTTCAGAGGCCTTGACATTGATCTCGAAGGGGGAGAAAACAATTGTAAAATGAATACTCATTGTTAAGGGAACATTTTGTTTTACGATGTGTTGTCATCAATACCAAAGAGGGAGATTGATGGAAATATCACATTGGAATTGATGTGAACATAAAGACAAGAAGTACCATAGTGGTGTATGACATGGAACTATAGGAAAATCTATAGTAATATTGAGTTACATGAACATAGTGCACTACCAGAATATAGGGGATCTCCTGGTCGAGTGCTTTGAAAGAATGAAACAATGAAACAATTTCAATTACTATACTAGTGAAGTCAAGTTGTCCTAGTGACTGTATATTGTGTTGAGACAGGATCAGAATGAACAAAACAAATACTGGTGAATCACCCTCTTGAATACTTTCTTGCACACTATAACTTCAGACTGTAGTCGAAGGGAAATTTGTTGATGCAGCACCGAGAACCCTTGATTTTGAAGGGTTTGAGCAATAAGTGCTAGATTTCTATGCTATCCCCTTCCTTCATATGTCCTCAAGCTGTGACCACACTCTCCCGTGACCCAACGGTCCTAATCTTTTCTCTCACGAATCAAGATTTTGGGTTTTGCGACTTTGGAGGTTGGCTTACCTCTATTTCTTCGATTCTAGATTTCCCGATATTATCTTTCTAGATGAACAATATTGATCCCTCCTTCGATCAAAGATTGTGATCCTTTCGTAAACTCTAACTTCACGAGTTTCAAGTGAGTAAAACGTTGACCTCTCACCACACGTCCCTTCTCAATGGACGACTAGGATCAAATCGCGGCTTCACACATCGGGTATTTGGATATGTGTCAACCGTGACTCTTTTGATCCCTGAACTCCCTAGGGCATTAGATCAAAGTTCCATGATCTCTTGTTATGCAATGTTCTAGATACTTTCTCACAAATTAGGTCTTTCCCAATCCTCGATTTCCCAAAATTCACCCACATCAAATTGGTCCCTAATCCTCCATGATCCAACGACTGTGATCAAATCGTGAGTTAGTGTTTCGCAAGCTCTCACAACCCTTGCCTTTTAATTTCCTGATGTGTGAGTCAGGGAAATGATGATCTTCTTCCATGTTTCCTTCCTAGCACCAACGGCTAGGATCAACTCCACTCTTTCCCTTGTGAATATTCTGAAGTCTAAATCCTCGAACTCTTGGATTTGCTGACATTTGTCTACCCTGACGATGGACGATTCCAATGATTTTAGAACTTCGAGACTTGGAAAAGTCCATTATCCTATTTACTTTCGAAGGGTTTAAACCTCGTGCACCTTACCTGGATCCAACGGTTGTTGGCCCTCACACTCATATCTGACGGTCGATATCCGATCTCCTCTTGTGCACTCTTCTAATTTTCTGGAAGTGGATTCCCATGGTCCAGATCTCTCACAGTGCTCAATCCAATGGTCACTGCTACTCGTCCTTCTGAGCTTTCACGTTCTTCCCTAAATTTGAATATTTCATATGTTTTGAAGGACTTGGCCCTCGATCTACCTTCTGTGAGCCCTGATATATGGGTCTCTACTTCCACTTTCCTTATGGAGCTTACAAACTTAAAACAAGTTCTCCTCTTAGACCTCATATGCACTCTTAAAAATCGCTTATCTCTTCTAATCTTGGTTCTTAGGGGATTTTGAATTCCCACATACTTTTGTGTTAATATGCTCGCATTAGATCGACAGTCCATGACCTTCCTTGATATAATGGTCTATATCACATTGCAACTTTAGGTTTCAGAAGTTTAGTCATGCCAATGTGAGGATCTCCCAATGTGTGAATCCCTGATCTCACCAATCTGATGGTCAAGGAGGGTCCCGATAGATCCTTAGATCTACGGTCTATATCACATCGCAACTTCAGATTTCGGGAATTTAGTCGCACCAACGTGTGAATCCCTCGATGTGCGAATCCTTGAACTCAACAATCCGACGGTCAAGGAGGGTCCTGATAGATCCTAGATATATGGTCCAGAACACATCACAACTTTGGGTTTCAGGATTTTAGTTGCACCAACGTGAGAATATCTCGATATGTGAATTTGAGAAGACTAAAGGAGTCGAGATGTTAACACCTATGCCCCTTCTTCAAATCTAACGGTCACGACAAACCTTGCGTTCTCCCAAATAGACATCATCCATTCATCTTCTAAACAAAAGGATATTCCCTTTTGATACTTGAACCTCATTGTTCTTCCTGAGCTTTGTTGGCTCTGAAGGACTTAAGAGTTTTTCACTCTTTCTTTTGAACGTAATGCTTGAAAGCGTTATTCCTCACACTCCTTACGTTCATTCCTCAAATCTAGGACTTAAGATGGGATCGGTCTCTGCCCATATTGCAGAGACTCGGCGCATACCTGCACTACCTCTCTTGATATTATTAGACTCCTTCCTTGTAGTGATTACAGGGTTCAACCTCTGCAATCAAGGAAGTACTCATGTGACTCTAGGACGGTGAAGAAATTCTTTGGGAAAGTGCTTCCAAGGAATTAAACTAGAGCATAAGTAAATCAAGAAGATATGAAAGTTCTCAAGGAATGAAGGCATACTTCTAACTTAATCATTCAATACATAAACCATTATAGGCATATAAATACAAGTCATGCATTCATTATTTCCAATTCAAAGCAAAAGGCATAAAAAAAATTATCAGAACCATAAGGTGTGATGTGATGATTGAGAGGGGTGCTCGTTTCCACCCAACCACAGGCTCAGTCTCTTCTAATAGATTTATCACTGGCCACCCCCGAGCTTAGGCCAAGATTCTTTGATATTTAATCTCTCACTTATAGCTCAATGGAAGTTAGGGAGGAAGGTTACTCTCCTTCTCCCTATACAAGAATAGACGAGGATGAAGGTTACTCTCCTTCTCCTAAATTAGTCTCTATTCTCTGTGATCAAAGCTCACTTTTTCTTTCAATCCTTCCTCGAACCCAAGATTTTCCACTCTCATATCTGCATTCTTTGCAGGCCCTCCCCCTACCCACACCATGCTTCCTTTCTTGCCTTCCTCATCAAGATTGTGTGTGTCTCAAAATCCCAGTCTGTGGTCAGGTCTGGAAGCCTTACAGATGGGTGGTCTACCCCATCCCCTCATTATCTCTTGAGGAGGCCTTCCCACCTACTAGCCTGAATGTAATTCACTTCAGGTCAGAGGGTTATTCTGATATTGAGCAATTAAAACCAGCATAGTACTAGTTCAGTGGGGGTTAACGAAACCATTTTGGGTCCCCTCCACCCTATTTTCATTAGCAATCATGGTCTCTCTTATCACATCCCCTTCTCAGCAGTCATGCAACACGTTTCCATTATCTATTAAAATAATAGGTTTTACATTCATCAACCTTCATACAAATGTCCACCAAATCAAACATTCACACTTTGAGTTTTCCATAGTTCTTGGCCAATAAATTTAAATCTATAGACTTGGGGAAATAGGGTTTTACAATTCCCTCCCCCTTATAGGAATCATCATCCTCGATGTTCTATCTATCAACATGATAGGTATGTACAGAAGTAAGAAAAATAAAATATTCCTCTCTCATGGCATATTCCATTTCCCACGTAGCCTCATTTGGGCCAAAGTTTTTCCATTTCACCTTGACCTATACAATGGTTCGGTTCCTGAGTGATGTTTCCTTCCTGTCTAGTATGCATTGGGGTTCTAGTAGGAATTCTCCCTCCAGTTCCACCTAGATCACAAACCAGACAATTATATGATTAACATCAAGTACATATGTATTCAATAATTAAACATGGAAAAAATTATGTTCCTTTACTCTAGGAGGAAGTGTTATCCTATAGGATACAAGTCCCACTCTATATAATACTTCAAAGGGTCCACAATACCAAGGTCCCAACTTCGCACAGGCTCCCATTCTCAGAGAATTATTCCGGGGTCTTGATCAGGGGATCAAATTTTTCTCAATTTTCAAAGTGCTCGGATTGAGATGAAAATAGTTCCATTGCGTCCGTCTCGTTTTCCTGATTCCGGTGGTATATTTATTTTCGCAAATGGAGTCCGTATGGAGGAGATATTGCGATTTGACCGCCAAGTCAAACAGGTAAAAATTTGGGATGTTGACTGTACCTGTCCGTACAGTCCGTACGTCCACATGGAGGGTCATACCATCATGATGACATGGTAGTTGGCTGACGTGGAACATTTCGATTGGTTGTTCGTTGGCGTATACAGTGTGGACACGTGTCTCGTTGGCAGCGAATAATCTGAGGACACGTGGCCCAATGCTTGGGCACCACGTGTCCCTCATTGGTTGGCTTATAATGTCTATGCAAAATTAATGGAGGCCATGGGGTTCGACCCCCGGACCTCCCCATAGAATATAACTTTACAAACTATGCTAGCCAATGTTCCCGCCAATGTACCTTGTTACATGTTCCATTGCACTTACATTTAAAGTGGTTGGTTGTATTATATGGTCGGGGGGCGGGCTGGGGCCTAGCCCCGACCCATCGTATATTTCATATAAACATTGCATATGGTGTATTGTGCGCAATTTTAAATCGCATAACTTATATGTTATGGTTTTCCATTGTAATAAAAACGCGCGGGAATATATATATACGGTGTATTGTATTATGGGTACGAGTTTTAAAACCTTTGGTTATATGTGGTATGCCACATGCCCATGGCTCGGAGCGTGTGGTTTAATCCGTTGCACGGTTTTCAAACGGACCAACGACTTTTATGCCCAGCCTATGGTCGCATGGGTTATATGACCAAGATCCGAGGCGGTTAGGGCTGGAGGTGCCTTAACCGTCCTACGGTTCGCACCATTGGCGCGGTTGCACCCGGTGCTAATTTTTTCCACTTTAAAGAGCGTGTGTGCTAGGTTGGAAGCACAAGGGTACATTTTGTAGAACCAGAGACAACAAGAGGAAGAAGGAAGCTTCAAGGAGGCATATCTTTCTCATTTTTCGACCGTTTCAGGTGCCGAAAGAGCCCAGACAGGGGTTTTGGGACGCTGCGGAGCCATTGAAGCAGTCAGTTTGTGGATTTGAGCACTGTAAGAAATGTTTTTAAGCACTTCGAGCAATTTAATATAAAAGATCCATTTGGAGGCTGGACCAGGAGATGTAGCCCGGAGTGGGGTGAACTCCTTTATCAAGTTGTTGTGTTTATGTCTGATGTTCAATGATTTATGTTGTTGTCTATGTTTATTTCTACATAAGTAATCCTTTATTATGTGTTGCAAATTGATCCTATTTCTTTAAACACATAACATTTCACTTGCAATTAATTTAATCAAGTTTATCAAGTCTTCTTCATTTTTAGATCAAGTTGGTATCAGAGCAAAGGTTTTGAAGACTTGATAGTTTGCAAGTTTTGTTTCTGATTCTCACAAGGTTGAAACTCACACGAGGAGAAGGTCAACTTGTGGAGCCAAGTTCTTATCCGACGAGGAGGAAGCAATTTCGTTCACCGTAGATTGCAGAGAGACATTCACTAAGTATGGCACATGCAGATGATCATGAACGGGTTCCAGATGAAGAAGTAGATCTCAGACAGACTCTCATGCAGATAAGAGATATGATGAAGGTCATGTTGTAATGAACCGTGATGTCGCAGGGTGAAGGCTCGAACCCTTCAATGCATAAGGGAGGCGGTGGTGACAAGACTTCAGGCAGAGATGGAGGGAATGGTGCTTCTCCACCACCCTCTCCTCCTCCATCATCATCCTCATCTTCTTCTTCTTCTTCTTCAAGTTCGAAGAATCTTCCACATTCTCCAAAGGGGCATGGTAAAACTCCTTCGCAAATTCCTTCATTAAAGCTTGATATAAAATTTGAGTTGCCAATTTATAATGGAGAAGTTAATGCTGAAAAGCTAGATAACTGGATAAGGAA
>ML776605.1:1422374-1448768 GCA_009831015.1 Picea engelmannii
AAAAGTTCAATCCAATTGTTCAAGGAAAAACTGGGTATTAGAAGACTTAAATCCAAAATTTTCACAAGTGAGTTCGCAAGCTGGCAATGTATTACAGTGCGAGAATCAAGGATTCTCGCAGGCTGGACATAGTTTGACTATGAGGTGTTCGCACTGGACTACACAGTAGGGTGCGAACTCAGGTGATTCTCGCAGGCCACTAAAGGGTATAGTGCGAGAATTCCTGTAAACAAGGAAAATTTGCAAAAAGGACAAAATTTATGAAAGAACTTTCAGATCCAGAGAGTCTTGATGGATCTCCCACAGACTCAGAGACCAGAAAACAAGAAATCAAAGGAAGGGAAACTAGACTAACTAGGAAACAAATCGATCCCCAGTTGAGTCGCCAATTTTGTTTCAGGATAAATCCGTAAGTGCGGACACAAACCGATCTCCCTAGATCCACCTGGATCTAGAACAAAACAGGACAAAATATACCGCTTTCCCTATATCTAACTATTGAATTAAATTGGAAGTGAGAAGAAAATATGTACCTTGTAATCTCTTCCTTAATATTCGTTGCTCCAGCGCTCTCGTGAAGTCAAGATCAAAACAACACAAGCCAACCAAAGTGAAAGAAAATAATATATTCAATAGTTAATCTATACATATGATAAAGGAGTTATGTAACAAAGTAAATCTAACTTTTATGGGAAAGAAACATATTACTGTATCATATTAAATGTGAAAGAGAGATTACAACCATAGCCTTGATGTCGTAAGGTCCCTTCCAATTGTCCTTCGTTCCCCACACACTTCTTGCTCCAAGGATTTTGAGACCATAGATCTGATACACTCTATCTTGACAAAGCAAATCTTAAAGCCACTCTAACCAAGCCAAAGCTAACAAAGCTCAAGAACAAGAACCCACAAGCTCACAAAAGCTCAAGCTTACAAAAGCTAAGAACCCCTTCTCCATGAGAGATCCTCTCCTTTTATAAGTTGAAGAGGATAAGGTGAGGAGGTTAGGATGATCCCACTAAATCATGAAAGCGAGTAAGATCCAAACCATTCAGATGCCACCTCACCACATAAACTTCTCCTTCTAGAAGATTCGAGAAAACGCTCATTTTTCCCACGTGTTGGCATTCTCGCACCCTAGCTATAGTGCAACCTACAAACTATTCGCACCCTGGCTATAGTGCAACCTGCAAGAATTGGTCATTCTCGCATCCTGCCTATATAGCAACCTGCGAACATCCCTTTTTATAAGGTTTTTACATAGGAAAATGCAACTTCTTTTCTCAGGAAAAGTTCTTCTCCCTTCTCTCTTTAGGAACTCAGGCCACTAACCCCTCTAAAGGAAACATATAGGTTTACATCATTAACAATCATAGGGATGACAAAAATAATGTGTAACACTATGTGGGTAGTCCCTCAATTTATGATATTCTCCAAAACCCCAACATTTTAAGGGTTCCTTCTTTGAGGTTATTGGTCTTTGTTGGGACTTTCTTAAAAGGTTTATTTCCACTTTGAAAGGGGGAATTTTTCTGATATACACTTCTAGCAGGAAGGCCCCCTCTAGAATATTTTCCATAGTTCTTAAATCTTGAGGATTTAAACCCTTTCTTCTGGAATATTGAACTATTCTTCTTCTTATAATCCTCGTGGGGTCTTGTCTTACTCCCAAATTGTTCATAACAATACATTGCCTTATGGATAGCTTCTTCTAAGGTCTTTGGTTCGTCGAACTCAATCCCATCCCAATAGGTCTGAGGTAACCCACTAATGAACTGCTACATTTTTTTATTTTTCGTCTTTTATCTATGGTCCATACCTCAGTAGTTCAATGAATTTATTGAAAAATACATTTATGGTGAGCTGCCCCAGCCGAAGCTCATAGAATTCCTTAGTTTTCCCATCCATGTATTTTTTCTGATTAATACTAATTCCTGAAGTATTTCTCAAACTGTTTCCATGGTGAGTCCTTATCATGGAATCCTTTCACATTCCTAATGTCTTCCCACCATATGAAAACATTTCCATTTAGGTTGAACATGGCTATTCGAGACTTCAAGTTTTGAGAGTAGTCTTGGTCTCTCAAATACTTCTTTAAACTAGGAAGCCAAGCTTCCACCTCTTCTCCCTTATTAATCTCTCCATCGAAAGAGGGTGGTTTGGATTTCTTGAACTCTTCAGGACTATGGGTTTTGCAATGCTTCAATTTATTTTCTTTCTTATGAGGATGCGAGCTAGCCCTGCTACTAGAATATCCTTCGAAGTTGCTAGATTCCTTTCCAGAGGACTCTCCCGATGAGTGTCCCCTGACTCTAGGTTGGACCTTCTTTGCAGTACTTCTCCCAGTGGGGTCACTTAGGGAGTCATGTTTTTGGATATCAGGTGGACTCAGGATTATCTTCTTGTGTCATCGGTCCACATGAATAGTTGTGGGTTCATGTTGCAGTTGCCTCTATATGTCAAATAAGATTTTTCACAAGACTGCATTAATTTATGTTTGTTTCTCTTGATCCTTTATCAATCTCTCATTTTTGGCCTTGAAACTCTATAAATCGGCCCTGAGGCTCCTTACACTTTCATCCAGATCAGGAGGGGTTTCCACTGCCCTCCTTTCATTAGATTCTTCATCTCTATTGTGGGAGCCATCCCCCACTTCATGACACATCACCTTCCTTTAGTCTTGGAGTTTTTTTGTGATTCACTGACTTCTCGAGTGTTGACAAAAGAACTTATTGTTAGCTAACAGTACATCAGTTTATGAGCAATAAACAATTCAATTTCTTAAATTCATACACACAGTAGAAAGTTTCACTCTTTTCTTTAATAACATTTTTAACCAAACTTTTAAGAAAGAGGTAAGGTAGGGTGCCACTCCTTTAAAAGTACTCCAAATAGAATTTTAAGTGACTTGTCTGTAATCTCAAGTAGGCCAAGTGTTGTAACCATGCTCTGATACCATTTTGTCACACACCCACAACGAGGCATAAACAAATTTTTATTTTTCTTAACTCTCTTTAGATTCCCCTTTCTTTTGTTGCAGGTTCTTCCAATCCGCGACTCTTTCATGAGCCCCCTTTTGAAGGTTTTGAGAAACAGGTGCTATATTTCCATGCTATCCCATTAATTCATATGTCCTCAAGCTTTGACCACACTCTCCCACAATCCAACAGTCCTGATCTCCCCTCTCGTGAATCGATATTTCATGTTTTGCGACTTTGGAGGTTGTCTTACCTCTATTTCCCCAATTCTCAATTTCTCAATATTCGCTTTCGATATGAATGGTCTAGATCCCTCCTTAAATCAATGGATGTGATACTTTCGAAAACTCTGACTTTGTGAGTTGTAAGTCAATGAAACACTGACTTCTTGCCACGTGGCCCTTCTCGACGAATGGTTAGGATCAAATCGTGGCTTCATGTATCAGGTATTTGGATGTGAATCAACCCTGGCTCTTTTGATCCCCAAAATCCCAACGGTGTTAGATCAATGTTTCACGACCTTCCATGATCCAATGGTCCAGATCCTTTCTCGCGAATCAGGTCTTTCCTGATCCTTAATTTCCCAAAATTCACCTACGTCAAATCAACGGTCTGCAATCCTCTATGATCCAACGGCTATGATCAAATCGTGAGTTCATGTTTCGTGAGTCACAACTCTTTCCTTTGACTTTCCCAATGTGAGATTTAGCAAAATGATGATCTTTCACCACATGTACTTCCCAGCACCAATGGCTAGGATCAGCTCCACTCTTTCCCTTGTGAATCTTCCAAAGTTTGAATTCTCAAAATCTCAAAACTATTGCCATCTGTCTACCCTTACAATGGTCGGTTATGATGATTTCAAAAATTTGGGACTTGGAAAAGTACATTCTCCCATATACTTTCGAAGGGTTTAACCCTCGTGCACCTTTCCTAGATCTAACAAATGTTGGTCCTCTCACTCAGATCTAATGGCCCAGATCTGATCTCCTCCTACACATTCTTTTAATTGTCTGGATGTGAATTCCCATGGTCTAGATATCTCACAATGCTCGATCCAACGGACACTACTCTTCCTCCTCTCGAGCTTTCCCTTTCTTCCCTAACTTGGAATATTTTAGATGTTTCGGAGGCCTCGACCCTTGATCTACCTCCTATGATCACTGATATATGGGTCTCTACTTCCTCTTTCCTTCCAAATCTTACGAACTTGAAAAAAGTTCACCTCTTGGACCACATTTGATCTCTTAAAAAATGCTTATCTCTTCTGATCTTGGTTCTTAGGGGATTTTGAATTCCCATGTAATCTTGCGTTAATATTCTCGCGTCAGATCGACGGTCCATGACCTTCCTTGATACAATGGTCCAGAGCACATCACAAATTTGGGTTTTGGATGTTTAGTTGTGCCAACATGTAGATATCCCGATGTGTGAATCCCCGACCTTGCCAATACAAATATCAAGGAGGGTCTCGATAGATCCTTAGATCTATGGTCTATATCACATTGCAACTTCGAGTTTCCAAATTTTAGTCACGCCAATGTGTGAATATCTCGACGTGTGAATCCCTGATCTCGCCAATCCAATGGTCAAGCCGGGTCCCAATATATCCTAGATATATGGTTCAGATCACATCAAAACTTCAAGTTTTGAGAATTTAGTCGCACCACCGTGCAAATTTCCTAAAGTGCCAATTTACGAAGACTGAAGGAGTCGAGGCGTTAATTCTTGCACCCCTTCTTCAAATCTAACGGTCGCGATAGAACTTGGGTTCTCCCAAACTAACATCATCCATTCATCTTCTAAAATAAAGGATATTCCCTTTCGATACTAGAACCTCACTATTCTTCCTGAGCTTTGTTGGCTCTGAAGGACCTACGAGTTTTTCACTCTTTCTTTTGAATGTAATGCTTGGAAGTGTTCTTACACGCACTCCTTATGTTCATTCCTCAACTCTAGAACTTATGATGGTCTCAGTCTCTGCCCACCTTGCAGAGACTCGATGCATACCTTCACTACCTCTCCTGATCTTATTAGACTCCTTCCTTGCAGCGATTGCGGGGTTCAACCTCCGCAATCAGGTAAGTACTCACACGACTCTAGGACGGTGATGAAATTATATGGGAAAGTACTTCTGAGGAATTAAACTAGAGCATAAGGAAATCAAGCAAATATGAAAGTTCTGAAGGAAAGAACACATACTTCTAACTTAATAATTCAATATAGAAACCATTATAGGCATATAAATATAAGTCATGCATTAATTATTTCCAATTCAAAGAACAAGGCATAAAAACACTTATCAGAACCATAAGGTGTGATGCAACTTTTGAGAGGGGTGCTCATTTCCACCCAACCATAGGCTCAGTCACTCCCAATGGATTTATCACTGGCCAACCTCGAGCTTACGCCATGATGCTTTGAGATTCAATATCTCACTTCCAGCTCAATGAAATTTAGGTACGAAGGTTACTCTCCTTCCCCCTATACAGGAATAGATGAGGACGAAGGTTACTCTCCTTCTCCTGACTCAGTCTCTATTCTCTTTGATCAGAAATCACTTTCTCTTTCAATCCTATCAGACTAGATATTTTCCACTCTCGTCTCTACATTCTTCGTAGGCCCTCCCCCTATCCACACCATGCTTCTTTTCTTGCCTTCCTCAGCAATATTGTGTGTGGCTCAAAATCCTAGTCCATGGTCAGGTCTGGAAGCCTTACAAATGGGCGGTCTACCCCATCCCCTCATTAACTTTTGAGGAAGCCTTCCCACCTACCATCCTAATTGTAATTCATTTCACGTCAAAGGGTTGCTCTGATATTGAGCAATTAAAACCAGCATAGTATTGGTTCGGTGGAGGTTAACGCAACCATTCTAGGTCCCTTCCACCATATTTTCATTAGAAATCATGGTATCTCTTAGCACATCCCCTTCTTAGTATTCATGCCACACTTTTACATTATCTATTAAAATAACAGGGTTTACATTCATCGACCTTCATACAAAGGTCGACCAAATCAAACATTCACATGTTGAGTTTTCCATAGTTCTTGGCCATTAAAGTTATATTTACAGACTAGGGGAAATAGGGTGTTACACGTATACATGTTGGATGACTATATAAACAAGAAAATATGTTGAAAGAATGTGTTTGTTGGTTGTTTCTCTCTTAATTCTTGTTTGGATGACACGGGTTCAGAACTCAGTAGGTTTCCAACAAAACTCTAAAAAACTATAAGCCCTCCTGGTAAGGCAAAAGGAAATGTTGCGCACAGGGTGCACATTGTAGTCTCACCCAAGATCGCTTCTATGGGTGACTACAATACTCATTTGTTTGTAGTCTAGGAATGAGTGGGAATTTGGGGTTGTGTTCTTTCTTCCTTATGAATTATCTTTTTTAATCATTCAATCACTTCTATGATTTATTCATCTTTAAACCTATGCATGCATGCTTATAAATCTGATCTGACCATTCATTCTTTAAGATAAAGATCAACAGAAAGTAAATCATTCATTAACAATCACACATAACACAAGGGTTACCTTGGTTCACCCCCTCCTGGGGATACGTCCACAAATATATGGATTCTCTACTCTTTTATTTATTCTTCTACAAAATATTGCAATGTGCGCATTACATCTTTAGTAATACAATTAAGATTGAGGGTAAGAACCCTCTATGAGGTGGACTAGAACATATCAGGATCCTCATCCTATGACCTAACCCTCATAAACTACCTTACTCGACTCTTCTACAAACTTATTAACAATCCCACAAAATCCTAATAATGAACTCTCTTGGTTATTATATGATATATCTCTATCTCACACATACATATCTATCCCTCTCTCACATCCCCGACTTGTTCATATCTATCTCTCCCTCACATATACCCTTTACTTAGACCTTTGAGGTCCTTATTTATACTATTTTATAGGCTTGTAGTCATTACAATTCTTATCAAAAACCCTGACCCTACCATGGTTAGGTTGTTCTGCCTACACACCATGTTTCTTTTCCTCTTGCATGTTGATTTTCCTTCTTTTTCTACATCATGTTTTCTTGCCAACTATTGCACGTGCTCCAAAATTAGGTCTTTCTCGAAACATATCTTTCTACAAAAATAGGCTTGCGCTCGAAATAGAATTCCTTCTCAAAATAGTCCTGCACCCAACAAGACCCCAACATTGACATGTGGTTCATCCTGAGCCACTCAGGTGGTGCGTGCTCCTTGTACCTCCTTTTCCAAACTGTAAAAAATCTCTATCAGTTCCTTTCCTTTTGTCCTCATTTGTGAAACTTTGTCTGTTAGCACCTCAACTATATGCATTGTTATCTCTTCCTGTAGTAATTTTGTGCCCTCTGACTGTGCTTTTTCCATGCTCATTTTCTCTTCCTCTAGCTATGTAATCATCTGTGCTACTTATTCCTGGAGGGGTTCCAATTGGGCTTATGTTTCTTTCGTCTTTGTGTGCAATTTATTTAACTCTGTTTGCAGAGTCTTCATTTCTTCAGTGACCTACAAGTGCTCTATAATATCATTATTTTCTGACATTGCTTTATCTCATGTATGGTAGTGTTTATTTTGTCCTCTTGTTGGTCCCATTGTTGGACCTTTTCATCTTCTTCTAAAATGGTCCATATATGCACAGTTATGTCGAACAACTCTGTGAATACCCTTGCTTATTTTTCCATCTTCACTATCTCGAGTGAAAATTTCTATTCTCTCTATTATTGAACCTCTGGAGGAGTCGTAGGATTAATTTTTTCTTTGATCTCCTCGGTTTCCTGCCTATATCCCTCAATTTTTTGTGAAATAATTTGTTTCTTCTCCATTGCACTCCTCTCAGGTTCTTGTGCATTGTCTAAGGTGCGATTATATACCATTGTCAACCCCTGTTCTAGCTTATCCATGTGTTCTTTCTCCTCCACTTTCTTTGAGGTCAGTTGGTTGCAAGTGATTTATAACATTTTGGTGACTCCCCTACCCACCTCCAGGTTAGTCGCATATACACAAGCTCTAGATTTCACTTCTTTCATTATGCTGGCATGGAGTCTGTATAATGACTTGGTGGGTATCTACACCATGATGACTTCAACTTGCTCAATTTCCCCCATAGATTTCTGCGCAATTTCATGATCCATTCTGATCATTTGGAGAGTGATCATGAATGTCTCTCTGCCTTGTACTGTCAATTGTATTGTCTCCTCTCTTTCTTTCTACACAAGGGGTCACTGTGTTTTTTCCTGTCATTGTGCTGTGGCCTGTGGTATTGCTTGACTCCATAGTTCTTTCAGAGTTTCATGGAATTCTATGAGCTTATCCATGATCTCTTCTCTTTGTGCCTCTACAATACAAACCACCTCTTCCCCCATGTCTTGGACCTTGTCCGTGACTAACTCAAAATCATCCTCTGTCAGGGTGATGATTGGGTTTTCCATGACATAATTCCTTTTTTTGTGCACCTCTTCTACCTATGTTGTTTTCCTTGTTTCCTATGAGGGTTGTTCCCCACTTTTTGTAACCTATACCCTTTCTTCACCATCTTGTGATGTATCCCCCTTTCAGGTATTTTGTTGGTTGCATGTCCTTGTCATTGTTGTTTTCCTCCTTAGTATTTTAAGCATGGCGCTGCTTCCTAATGGTTGATTCTGTGTTGCATCCTTTCTAGTGTTATCAGTTGGGTTGTTTGTTTTCACTGAGGAACCTACTTCAGCATTTTCCTTGGGCTTGGTGGATTGTGTTATGGCTAGCCTTATTGTTGTATTTTATACTATTATATTCCACTGTGAAAGCCCATCTCTAATTATCCAGTCAAATTCTTCCCTAGTGATACAATATTGCATCTCCAACCATGCCTTCCTTGGATCCATTAATGCCTAGATCCACATGTGATGCATGGATCCCTTGAACCTGGATATCCCTTCGGTTTCTTGGATTACCTTCACAGGAATGTGCCACACATTGGTTGTGTGTTGTTTTATTTATTCCAACAACATCACAAACATTGTGTTTTTTTCTTGTTGATTTTTATTATACTTGGCCTGCCAGAGGGACTCATATCTAACCTCGTAGAGTTTTCTTTTCCTATCTAGAAAGGTTGAAAATTTTGGCTCCTACCACCCTACCAAGGATATAAGAATGATGAGCCAATAGTAATGGAAATCAGTTCCATTATCCTACACATCTCTGCAATCAACCAAAAATTGGTTTGGTAGGTACAGTGCCCAAATAAACATCACTCCTTCTGCACACTATGCAACTACTACTATGACTCCTGTTGGAGCTTCTTCTTTTCTACATTTCCTCAGCAATTTGCAAGACATAAGCTTGTTGGAAAACCTAATCACATTTTCATTAATTTCCTTAAGCACAATGCCGATGTTTCCCCTACTGGTGCCAAATTGTGCCTTTACCATCTTGGTGATTTCCTTCTCATGTGCCTTGTTATCCAAGTTGGAAAGTACTCCTATGTCTATATGATGACTGTAGGTAATCCTATGATCCTGGAAATCAATGCCACATCTAGTTGTATTAGCTTATCCATCGAAAGGATATCACCATATACCTAGGCTACTAACTATTTGATGCATGTCTTGATGTTTTTACCGTGCCCGAAGTGTGATATATCCAAGAGGTTCATTATGTCAGAGTTATATAACCCCATTATCCACGGTGCAGACTCCATTATCGGTTTACCTAGGGGTCCAATCTCCCCTGTATTTTCTAAGTATGTCTCTTCGGCCAATTCTGGGAATTTGGTCACATCACACACATCATGGTACAAGTACCTAATTTTTGGTACTTTTCCAACCATATCATCCACAGTGACCACTGCGTTTGGGAGATATTGAAGTGTGATGTATGTGGCATACCACACGTTTCTTTTATACCCTATAGTAGATGGGCCTACCTATTCTATTTATGTGTCCTCTTATTCCCTCTCAGATTCCAACCAGTCGATAATTTCCTTGACCAACATCTCTTATGCTTAGTGTCCCTGTCATTTCATCATGTTTAGCAGGCATTTCGGGATTAGGGTTCGAGATACCATTTTGGGTCCTAGAACTTTACCCTATTTCCCCATGCGGAGTTGTTGATGTTTTCTCTTCAATCTGTGTCAGGTTGATTGAATCTGTGTCCGATGTAGTGACATATTCAAGCTTGACCATGTTCTTCAGTTGTCTCATTCTTTCCTTGTGCCTTTGGCCCTATCGAGTAACCCTTACATACTGACCTGAAACCTTGAACTTCGGTCGGGTCATATTCTATCCAATGTTCACACTCTCTTTCTTCTTCGTAAATTTCTATCTAGAGCAGGCACTTTGTATCTCGCTCTGTGCTCAAACATCACTAAGTGTTGAGCTAACACATGCTTTCTGCCCTTTATACACCCGGTTGTAATTGTTTTTCACTTTTTGTGTGCATTTTCACCAAGTGTATTTTTTCCTGCGCACTCTCTTCTGATGTTGTCGTGGTAATTGTTGCGCGTGACTTTTTCTCACTTTCTTGTGGTTCAGTCAACTTCTACCTCTTTTTGTGTTTTTCTTCTTTTCCTATTTTTGTATTCCTTTTTTCTTCTTTTTCCCATTTTTATTTCTTTTTATCATTTTGTTTTCCTAATATCTACTATAGTACACTTTATACATGAATTTCTTAGTCTGTTGTAACTTTTAAGGGTTAGTAGGTCTTCTGTCCCTGTATAATTTTAGTCAACTACCGTTAATCATGTCTTTCATATCTGTTCCTCCCAAGTCCTTTAGTTGTACTGATCACCCATATGTGGCAGTCTTTACTTCATATGGCCCTAGTGAATGCATTCTAAACTTACCAGGGTGTTGCAAAAAGTTGTTGTCATAGAGAATAACTAAGTCTCCCTCCTTAAATCTCTTATTTTTAATATGTCTATCATGTCAGGCTTTGTCCCTTTATTTTTTTACTTCCTAGTGTAATCTTACCAGAATCATGTCCTCTTCCATTTCCATTAGTTGGCTTAACCTCTCCTATACTATGCCTATTTCTATCATGTTGGTAATTCCTTCTACGCATATACTGGGTACGATAAATTCTAATGTCACCACTGCTTCCTTTCCATATACCAATATGAACGGTGTTTTTCCTGTCAACTTCTTGCATGTGGTCCTGTCTACCCATGATACTACTAGTATTTTCAAGTCCCAATCATCCCTCTTAACATTGCATATCTTAGTCAATGCATTCTTAAATCTCCAAAATCTTATTGAAATCTTCTACTCTTCCATTTTCCTGAGGATGATATGGTGTGCTCTTTTGATGATAGACTTCAAACTCCTCATTCATAGCCTCGGCGGTATTATTAATAAAATGAGTGCCTTGGTAACTCATCAATATTCTCGGACATCTAAATATGGTGATCACTTGCTCAAATAAGAAAGGTGTTGTTGTCTTTGTGCTACAATGTTTGGCTGGTGCTACTTCTTCCCATGTTGTTAAGTATTCATTCACAGTAATGTTATATCTATCTCCTTACCTTTTGGTTGGAGGATTAATAGGTCCAACAAAGTCTATTTTCCATTTTTCAAATACATGCAGAGTCACTTGTGGTCTTAGGGGAGTCTCATCCCTTCTATTGGGTTTTCCAACCCTCTGACATACATCACAGTTCTGGCAATATTCCTTGGCCTCTTTATGGACTGTTGGCCACCTTAATCCTACACGTAATACCTTATGCACAGAATTTTTTCCTACATAGTGTCCTCTAGATATACCTACATGAACTTCTGCCAAAATTAAGGGTTGTTCATGTTCCAATACACACCTTCTCAAAATAATATCTACACCCATCTTGTGTAATTAACCTGGAATGAGTTGATAGTCTGTAGCTTTGACTACGAGGTTTTTCTTCTGTGTGGTGCTAAATTATTGTGGCCCAAACTCTATACTTAAGTATTAAATAATATCAGTGAAGTATTCATCATCTATCTATACTGAAAATCATTGTGCATCAGGGAAGTTTTCTTCCAAGTTAGTAGGTTCTTCTCCATTGGTTACCCTTGACAAGTGATCAAGTCCTACATTCAAATTCCTTGGTTTGACTATCACTTCAAAATTAAATTATTGGAATAATAATAGCCATCTATAGATCCTCCCCTCCAACACTGGCTTATTGACTATATATTTGAGGGTATAATGGTCTATGAACATTTTAATGTGATTACCCAGTAAATAGTGCTTGAATTTTTTAAGTTCATACACCATGGCTAGGCCTTATCTTTCAGTGGTGTTGTAAATATTCTTTGATTCTAAAAATTTTCTTCTTGCAAAGAATATAGGATGGTCTAAGTCCCCTACTCTTGGCTACTCTAGAATCACTCCAAGTTCTATGGACGATGAATCTACGTGCACATGAAATGTCTTTTCCCAATATGGAAATACTAATATAAGTGTTGTCACCATATTTTCCTTTAGAGTGTCCAATCCTTGTTGAGAATCCTCATTCCACTAAAATTTGGTGTCCTTATTTAACAATTTCTCCATTAGTTCAGTAATATATGCATGCCCCTTTATAGACTTCTTGTAATAGATTGTATTTCCCAGTGTTTTTCTTAACTAGCACACTGATTTTGGTGGTGGTAAATTTACAATGTCTGCAATCTTAGTAGGGTCCACTAGTAAACCTTGTTTACACACTATATGTCCTAACAATATCCCAAAAGGTGTACCAAAAATGCATTTCTTGATGTTTAATGATATCTAACATTTCCTGCATCTTTCCAACAATAGTCTTAACACTTAGACATCGTCCTTTAACATATTATATATAGTTCAGTCATCTAGATATACTTCTAGAAATAGATGTATGAATTCCTTAAAAGAATCTATCAATACCCTTGAAGATAAATTTGGTGCATTCTTCATCCCAAATGGCATGAATGTATATTGGTAGGATCCCCTTTCTGTAGAAAAGGTAGTCTTATACCTATCCTCTGGAGCTATTTTCATTTGATGCTAACCTAAGAATCCATCTATAAATGAGTATGCTTCCTAACCTCCCACATTCTCTAAGACCTCATATATAAAATGGGTAGGGAAAGGGTCGTGTAAACAAGCATCATTGAGTTTCCTCATATCTACAAAAATTCTTATCCCCCCCCTTGCTTCTTTTCTTGGACTACCATCAGACTGATCCTTTCATATTCCTCTATTGGTCCTATAATGTCAGCTTCCAACATTCAGTCATTTTTTTCTTTCACTTTTTGGTTATACGCTAGATTTAGTATGTATGGTCTCTGTCTGACATGTCTAGCCTCATGTTTGAGGGGTATTTTCATCTCACCTATCTCCCCTGCTATGTCTTTAATCTCTGTAAACGTCATGGCGAACAAGTCACTGTATTCACGCAATAACTATGTTATTTTTTCTATTATTTTCTCATCCCAATAGTCTCCAATACTTGTCATTTTAGGATTGTCATTCATCCCAATATTGACTTTATTGAATTTTAGTGGTGCAGTTGTTAACACTGAAAAATCATCTGCAACATTGCACACAATGGTTGAAGAAACACATCAATTCCAGCAACAATTAGTCCACCTACAACACCAAAATCCATCAAAAAGGAAAAAAATATATATACTTGGTTCAAAAATCAAAGTGCGCAAATTCACCAAAGGAAGCACGCACAAAGTGCATAGAATGCATAGGATAAAACAACCCTCAACGTGCATTGTGTGCAATATGCATGACTGTCTATGAAAAAAGACACACACTTCTCATGAACAATGCATTTATGAATCTTGTCGGCCCCTCAACCACTTCTAGTCCAACCCCCAACATGATTTGAAACTCAGATATGAGCAACATCTAGATTAGAGGTTGGTCAAGGGCTAGAGAGTTCCCTAAAAGGCCCCTTGTTCACACTATGAACCAGTTGTATATTTCCATGAATGGAAACTATACATATGTTCCATGGGTTTGCTAGAAAAATAAGAAATTCAAGGTATTGCTATGATGCAAGAATTCTTCTTGGAGAATCCTCTTTTCTCTTTCAATCATTCAAGCACTATAGCAAGGGCCATTCCAGCTACCTCTTGAGAGGATTGGAATTGTATTTCTTCAACATTTTCATTTTGCATTGTATGAAGAGAAGAGCTATCTATTAGGGAACTCAAGAGCCCTCCCAAGGAGGAAGAGGGGATTCATAAGTCCCTACCTTTCTCTATGGTGTTTAGCCTATCAATATATTGATCCAATGGTAGCTATATGATGGTCATTTTTTTCTTTTCATGGTTCTAGTTCTTGAAAGCTTCTTTAACATTTTATTTCCCTTTGTTTTTGTTTTTATTTATTTTATTTCATGTGTATTTGGTTATCTAATCAACTCACAAACCTCTTTCTTTTTTAGATGACTTAACTAAGTAGGGAAGTGTTGTGTTTTTTCTCACCCAAGTGACAAAACCAACACAACAAATTTTTTACCATACTGGGAATTAGTATCAAATATCTTGCTATTTAAGTCTTTAGAGAACTTCTTTTTAATTGTTTTGATATGCATATACCAAAACCGGTCTAATCCGACCTTCCCAAGTCAAAATTCAAAGACAAGGAAAGATAATTTCACTTGGAAATTTCTTCCCCGATGCGTGACAAGAAGTGTGTGGATTTCAAGGCACACAAACACGCATTGTGCGCATAACAACCTTCACTACTCTACACATTATGCACATTCTTTTCCCTCTGTATGCCTGTCAAAACTACAGCCTATGCATAAGTTCATGTTTTGCAAATTGTAAGGGTTTTTGTGAGTGGTTTGAGGGCCCATTGCTTTCAGATTGTAATTTCCTGCACTTTGTAAAGAAACCACACTTCACTTAGAGTCCTTTATCACAAGAAAGGTTAGCTAACATAAGAACATAGGGGTAAAACGAATCACTATTCTTCTCTTTGCTTTGTTTCCACATGGGTGGCTTATTTGGAATTTAAAATTTTGAGTTGAAGTTATTTCTTTTTCAAAAACAATCAATTAATTTGGGACCAGAAATCAATTTTAACCCTCAAGTATACTCTTCCCCCACACCCAAGTGTGATCTCCAGAATCAGAAAAGGTGGTTGAAAGGAAATTTCATCTCCCTTAAAAAATCATTAGGAGAGGACAAAGCCTCCCTAAGGTACCTCTTAGTTTTGGAAATTATCTTAAAACTTTGTAAGGGTCCATACATGCCCACATGTTTGCAATCTTAGGATAGTTTCTAAATACTTTCTTAGTTTAGACAACACTCTAGGAAAGTTTAAAATATCAAGTAACGGGCCCATACGTTAATGTAAAAGATAATTAATGTAAAATATAATTAATATAAAAGATAATTAATATGAAAATTATTAATTATATTTTGAGTTATTGAGGTCGGACCTACTTTTCCAATAGACACATCATTTGATGTGACAAGTATTATATAAATAAAGGTGAATCCCCATTGAGGAAACACACTTATCATTGTGTCATCTCATGATTTCAGAAGTTGTGGTGTGAAATTATGAAAATTACAGCACCCTCTTCTGTGCCAGGGTTGGTAATGGTGTGGGAGGTCTTTCTCTTGAGGAATATAGAAAAGGATTGGTTGGGTTTTCTTCCATTATTGAGAAGGATTTCCCAAGATACTTTTTGTGTTCTTGTGCATGGTTATTCTTCTTGTGATATTGGTTTCCTATAGTAGTTATCGTTCAAGTTATAATTAAACAGAAAATTTAAAGAAGATACATGACACATAGCTCATTGAAAATCTAGCAGTTATGACCTTCCACTTATGGTTCTCTTCAAATAGCATCATGGATGATTCAATCTGCTTGAGTTTATTTCAAAGAACTCTCATGGGTTCATTAGCCAAATGGTATGTGGATGAAAAATCAGGGTCCCATGTAACTTTTGAATCATTGGCCAAGACCTTTTTGTCCTTTTTCCAATTACCAGTTCGTCATGATATTGGCTTATAAATTATCTTCGAGTTCAAACAAACCATGACTATCCATATCATTGAACACATCCATGAATGGCGTTGGTGTAGTTTGTGTAAAGTAGAAACCACCAAAGAACAATGCCTCAATTGGTTTCTTAAATTGCTTGCCTTTGTTATTGCCAAAGATGTATCATCCACTTTTCCCCAGTCAGAAGAGGAGGCCATTAGAAAATCCCAACAATTTGACTTCATATATGCTCAGTTAGGTTACTTGCAAACAGTATTTCCAGATGTACCAATACCCATACCATTTGGCCAGGACGAACCTGGGATGTCCCATGTTGCATATGGGTTGATGGGTTCTTTGACACACTACAACCCTTATGGCCACCTGTCACCTAATTATGATGCAAATCAATATATGTTCACCATATGGAGGGATGTCTTATTACCCTCCCTCCACTCACCAAAAATCATATCCTTTTATTCCCTCTTAGCCATTGGGGGGACCCCCACCGATACCCCAAATGCATCGGTTCTCTCACTCAAGTACGGGTCCACGCCCAAGCCTCACATATGAACCTAAAAGTGATGGAAGTACTTCAACTTCCTATACTCCATATGTATCATTGCCACAAAGTAATCCATATTTTCCATTTCCTAGTCCTCCCGAGCCAATTACTCCTCCACTAGGAAAACCACATGTCGGCGTTAACATTGTTCAACCATCTCCCATTCAATAGGTTCATGATTTTGAACAATTTAATATGGAAAATATGTCTCATCAACCATATAATTCCAATAAGAAAGGAAAAACTTGAAACAATAACAACCCGAGACCAAGAGGAAATAACCCCCAAAAAAGTTGTCCAGTTGGGGGAAACCAGAATCAAGGAAACCAAAACCTCCAAGGGGGAAACAATAAAAATAAACCATGACAAGGGAAGAACAATAATATTATAACTAACTTCCATTATGCTCTATGTGGTGAGTATGGACATTATACTCATGACTTCCCACAAATTGTCAATTACAAATGGATGAAAACATCCATGAACACACAACACCCTACGACACCACCTTCCCCCCAACAGGCCCCACAACATTATTTGCAGCCACCACATCCAATTGTTTTGTAAAACCCAATTCCACACCAAGGTGTGATGAATACCCAAAAGGAGGTCAACTATGCTCCACCACAAATGGGAAAATATCAAAACCCAGGTCCCACTCAACCCGAGAATCTGGACGATCGCAATATCCTCCTTACTATAGAAGAAGAGATTCTTCTGCAAACACGTAGTCATCCATGCGAAAGGCCTCTTGACTCTACACCAACCACCTCAAAATAAAATCTCACTCCAGTAGGACAACCATTGATGATTACATTCCCTAACATTGAACCAAACCCCTGTATACCCTGCATACCTTTATGGTGGAATGTACACAACCCTCATTCTAGGGAATCCCATAATTACAGTCTAGTCGATGACTTAGCATAGCCTCTTCCATCCATGTATATGTTGGAGGTCCTCCAAACCTATCCATCGCAACACAAATCCTTGCTTTCTGCCTTGGGGGCAGTCAACCCAACTGATACTTGACTCATCACCTTTGATCTAGATAGCGGAGAACCATGCCTCCCCACTCTTGTAGCCTTTCAGATACCATTTAAGATCTGGAACATCACAGTTCATTGGTGCATCATCAATGAAGGTGCATCCACATCCATCATGTCCAAAGTAGTATGGTAGAAACTTGGCTCACCTGAGCCAGTACCATCCAGGGATGATTTTAGGGGATAAATTTTGCTCATGGGCTAATTTTCCATGGTTTTTCCAAAAATGAGATTTTCTATTTTAAAAATGATTTTCCCAAATTCTATAGGATAAAATTATTTTACCTTTAAAATAGCCAAAATTTTATAAAAACTATAAAAACTACTTAGAAATTTGATTATTTTTACAAAAATATCTCCAAACATTTATAGTTGACATATGAAGGATTAGTAAGATTTGCCAAAGTTTCCACATTTTAAAATAAATTTTCAACCTTAAAATCATCCCTGGTACCATCCGCTATCACCTTAAGAGCTTATAATGGTCCACCATCATCCCTTGAAGGGCTCTTCCAAAACGTCCTCGTAGAACTTGGGGGAAAAACTGTCTTGATTGAAATTGAAGTTATTGATGCCCCACTCGATTACAATATCTTATTCAGATGTAGCTACATGTATGCTATGAAGGCAATAGCCTCTTTTGTGTTTTGTGCGATGATATTCCCCCACAACAAGAAAATCATCACCATCGACCAACTTACACATTACGAGCCTACACATTCCACCAACATTGATAACATCCTCCCTCTTGTCTGCGCTAGCTCAAAGGCATTTCCAATCATCGAAATTGGCCCTGGATTATTCAAAGACCCATCCTTGTTAGGAACTTATCATGGAGCACCACCTCTCCTCAACCCATCTACTTTATCAAAAGTGTGTGTATTTTCCTCTAATGAAATAGAAATCAAAGACAATACTCCTCTCATAGAGGCCCCTCCCCACATCGAAGTTCCACCAGTTGAAGAACTATTACCTTGGGAGTTCCCTGAGAACACCACTACACCACTTGTCCTGGATTCCCCCCCCACTCCAAGGGAAAATCCCGGTTTGGGAGACAGTCCCCCAAGCCATTACCCAAATTCCCTTTTTTAACCCCCCACCTAGAGTCCAAGCATTCTAGGTAAATACCACCCTCACCCTTCCTAACATGGTTCTCTCCATCCCTGTATGGTATCTCCATCCACCCTCTATGGTCCTTGCACCATCTCTCCCTCCTCAGATATAAGTATTATTGATACAGATTCTAGTATATTCCCCTACCACACCACCCTCACCCCCAACTATTGGCACCACCACCGCCACCCTCCTCAAGAAGGAATAATGAGCCCATAGCTCCACTCCCTCCCCTAGCTCAACCTCCGCTCCCTCCCCTAGCTCAACCTCCTTGCACCCTATGCGAAAGAGAAGGACACTCCACTAACAGATGTCCTACTCTTCCCAAATTATGTAATCTTTTCCAACTCCCTAAATCAATCTCATTGCTTTCTACTCTACCAAGTACATCCACTACTACTACGGAGTCCTCCACCACACACAAGAAAGGGTTATGAACTAGTTCCACTTGTGCCATATGCTTATAATATGGCCATTTCACTCATCATTTTCCAACTCTACCTCAATTTCTCCAAACATTAGCCCCAGTACGCCACACATCTCGTTCAAAGCCCTCTCAGTCACTCCCCACGGAGGCTCACATTACTAACATTCGTTATATTTCATCATCATTTCCTGAGAAAATGAGGTACCATCCATAATATCGTGACATTTGGTTTATGTCAAACGAGACATCACACCTTGTACATGATATCCCTTATACGTCCTCGCCCCTTGAGGACAATAATATGTACCCATTGATAGTTACCCCTATCATCTCCCAAGATCCCCTTTATTCTCTCACTTTCTACTGCGACGAAGATATCTTGGAACAACTAACTACTCCTTATTTCCCTTGGAATGCACTCCATCATCAAGCACTTTTCCTCTCACAAGAGGTATTTCACCCTCCAAATTAATCCTCCATGTGTGCGATCAAAACAAAGGATTTTATTCGTCTGGGGCATGTTGACTGGTTCAAGAACCCTATTCCTACCCCCTGATGATTTTGAAGAAGGAAACATGGCCAACATCTCCTCCACAGTCAAAATTGACATTTTCATTAAACCGGACATCATAGAAGAAATCACCATTGGCGTCGCATGATCCCCTAAAGAAATCATTGCTTACAAAGTTCTCTTTCAGGCATACCAGGATAGTTTTTCATGGTCATATATGAATATTCTTGGCCTTGATCCTTCTATAGTTGAACATTGAATCGACACATGGACAGATATCGCCCATGTTCGTCAAAAGAAATGCCCCCTACACCCATCCAAGGTTGCGGCTATCAAAGCCGAAATTGATAAATTACGTGTTGTCAAGTTCATTTACCGCATTGCGTACACTTCTTGGGTCTCCAACCCCATCCCCATTAAGAAAAAAAAGGGGACTATTTGTGTCTGCACTGACTTTTGTGAAATCAACCACGCTTGTCCCAAAGACAACTTCCCAACCCATTTCATAGAACAAATAATCAATGACTATGCCGACCACGAGGCTCTTTCCTTTATGGATGGCTTCTCCAGCTATAATCAAATTCAAATCCACCCAACAGATCAGTAGAAAACCAATTTTACAACCCCTTGGGGTACCTTCGCTTATCGAGTCATGCCCTTTGGACTCAAAAATACCAGTGCTACTTTCCAATGGGCCATGACCTACTTTTTTCATGATCTTTCTTGCATCATCCTTTATTATTTGGATGACCTCACTTCTCGATCCAAAAAGTGAACCCAACATTTACACGACTTACGCATCATTTTTCAACGATGTCGCCAATATAATATCCACTTAAACCCCCTCAAGTGTGTCTTTTGCATCACTGTCAGGAATCTCCTTAGGTTCATGGTCTCCCAACATGGAATCATAGTGGACACCCTCAAGGTACAATATATCATAGAAATTCCACCACCTAGGACTTTACGCCAACTGCAGAGCATACAAGGCAAAGCCAACTTTTTACATCGCTTTGTCCCAAACTACACCACTTGTGCACATGGTTTTCTCTACCTACTGCATCATGATATCCCATTTCAATAGGATGAACATTCTCAAGAAACTTTTGATGATTTAAAAACCACCCTATCCAATGCCCCTTTAATTAGTCCCCCAGACTATGATCACGATTACATCCTCTACTTATCATCCTTTGTTGTTTTAGTCACAAGAGTCCTCATCCAATTATGAGATGATGGGTGTGAACATGTGATTTACTAAATCAGTAAAAATATTTTAGAACCACCCCTAATCTAGGTGGATATCAATGGCCACCCACCTTTTCCAAATGGCTCAAAATAGTTTTCTAGCAATTTTGGGAATTTACTATTTTTAGCAGGTTTTAACTTTCGGGGCCATTTTCAGGGCCCAAATGAAGGTTTTTCTAGATTGAGGTTCTCAATGATACCTGAAGGCATGATTGATCCCTTAAAATGAATCTCCTTGGTGATACCTTTCCAACGATCTATCACACGCCTAAAACGGAGATCATATGCAAAAGGTACGACCCTGGGAAGTTGATGTACTCACTTACCTAAACGGGGCCCACATGACTTTTGGCGCTTCATCTCCTAGGGTTAGGTTTTTGGATGTCTATGGTTTTTGGCATTCCTTCTTATTGTAAAAAGTCCTTCAGAGCCTCATTATAATCATCTTCTTACGAATGCGAGAAGCCGTCACATCTCTTCTCAGAGATAAGTTGCCACCATTCTAGCAAGTCTTTCACTCTGTATTTTTACAGTCTTTGTGCATTTCTTTCATTAATAGAAATCATGTATTACTGTATATCTGCATTTATGGTTGCATCTCTGATACATTTCTGTTATATTATTGAATATCTGCGATATCTCTGTGCATTTCTTTATTATATCTCCACTCTCATTTCGTGCCGAAAATAATCCGGATCAACCCCTGAAATAAAATTATGATGAAATTCTCATGTTAGCAGTTGTTCTCACGGTCCAAAAACTATGACATTATATTCTTCTTCAAACTACCAAGGTCATAGAATATTCCAACCACATGTAGTACTTACTTAATTGACGAAAGATCAACGGAAAATTTTCTTGATGGATCGTTCTCCTTCAGGAATACGATCTAGAGTTCTCTACTCCCAAGAGAAAGAAATATCTTGTTCTAGCCAAACTCATTACGGATTTTCCCTCATATGCTAAGGATTCCTCCATTAATGAGTACTTCCCCGATGAACACCTCTTCTTCATCCCCTCAGAAGATCCCTAGTATGAATTCCTTCCCGTCTACCTTTGTACACAAAATTTTGGGTCTCACCTCTCTAGAGATGACCATCGACACATTCACCACCAGGCCCCCAGATACCTCCTCATCATAGACGTTATGTATCAACGTAGGGTCGACACCATCCTTCAATGATGTCTTACCATCAATGAAGTCAACCGAGTCTTGAATTATTTCCATAGCGGCGCTTGCGGTGTTCACCTCTCGGGTATGTCCATCACCCAAAAAATCATGCGAGCAAGATACTTTTGGCCCACTTTGTTTCATGACTACATCCACTCTGTCAAGCAATGTGATAAATTCCAGCTTTATGCAAACAAAGCATGAGATCCACCAACTCTTCTACACCCATTCATCACATTTGGCCCCTTTAGTAAGTGAGGCATAGACTTCGTGACTTTACATCCTCCATCCATTAATGGACACAATTACATCGTGGTGGTAGTATATTATTTTACCAAATGGGTCAAATCCATGCCCACATTTAACAACATTGTTGACACAACAATGCATTTTTTCTTCAAACATGTCATTACCCAGTTTGAACATCCACAACAATGAGTTTTCAATCATGGAAAACACTTTGAGAATGAGATATTTTATGAACTCTCCTCAAAGTTAGGATTCACCCATGAGTTTTCCTCCCCATACTATCCATAGTCTAATGGACAAGCTGAGGCTGTCAATAAAGTCCTCAAAACCATGCTACAACATACTATCAACAAACATAAGACCAACTGGCATCATATGTTGTTTTCCGATTTATGGACTTATTATACGGCAATCAAAATTTCCACTGGTTTTACACCGTTCCACCTCATCCATGGAATCAAAGCCAACCTCCCTATTGAGTTTGAAATCCCCACATTATGCACTGCCATAGAGATATTACCTAACACTACTCTAATGGAGAAGCACCTACTAACCTTAGAATCACTTGATGAAGACCGTCAATCTTCATTACAACACAATGAGGCAACTAAGAAATGGTCCAAATCCACCTTTGACTGCCATGTCAATCTTCACTCATTGAATGAATGTGATCTCATTTTAGCCTATGATATCACCCATGCCACTCTTGCCCATTGGAAATTCGAGTCATTATGGAATGAACCCTTCATCATCCATCATTGCCTCACTAAAGGCGCATACATCTTGGCCTCTCCAGAAGGATAACCTCTCAAAGAACTTGTCAACGAATTGTACTTAAAGAAGTTTTACACCTAAGCCTAGCCCCCCTACCTTAAGTTTCTCTTTGTACACATTTGTATAGTTTTTAGTATTCTTTACTACCACCACTCCTCATGTCTGATCTATCACATGTGTTCTTGACAGATGCATCATCCATCATCCTACCATATATGTTACGTTGATGGTACCATGTAACACACCCACTACCTATAATCAAAAATTTTCGTTGTTTTCTCAACAATGAGAATCCCCGATTCACAGGTCTTCTATTTACCTACCCGACTCTCTACACATAACTGGGGTCTTATGTTCCTTTTTCCACCAGCCCCTTCTAGCGTACTGCTGGTCCACGTGTCCTATGTTCCTATGACCACCGTCATATGCTTCTGTCGGGGTTTCTTCTATCGGGATTTTGACACCCACAATGTTCTGGCAACTTGAATCACCGATCGACGATTTCCGATTCGCTCTTTTGATGCCTCAGCCCCACTTGGCTAAGCCTTTGGCCCACATGACTGGCTCCTATATGACCACAACAACACTCTCATCAGGGTTCAGGGTTTGCAGTGCCGAGGTGCACATGTACCCGGAATCACCGATCCTCCGATCCTAGATGTGCTCTAGCCCTCTAGGCTAAGCCCTGGCCAATGTGACCACTGAGTCCTGGTCCGTAGGCCTATCTCTCATCGGGGCTATGGGGTTTCCAAGGTCATAAAACACTTACCCATAGTTTTCCCGATATCTCGAACACTGATTCTCCGTCAAGATGACAGCTGGCTCCCACTACGGCTCTTCCTTCAGCCCTGCTATATAGACAGTTGTTCCCCACTAATCAGGGTTTCATGGATTGCAAATCCAAGGTGCAAAATTCACTTGTCACCGAGATCCCTGATATCCCAATGAACTCCAAATGTCGATGGGTTAACTCTTGGTCGATATTTTCTCCGACGACGTAGACCTCTACTATGTGTCCTCTAAATGAACGGTCCAGATTTTCTTCGGGGTTCGGGACTAGAAATGTCTCAAGTTCATTGTTCTCACGAACTCCGATTTGCCAATTCTTGATTCTTCCCGGAGGTCTGACACCTGTCCTCCACTAGTTCCACCTGGGGTCCACATAGATCTCCCATCAGGATTTCACGCATCACGATTTCAAACTACGAGGGTTTCTTCCCTTCGAAATCCCCAATTCTCTGCACTCCAACCCTTCTGGATCTACTGACACGTGTCCTCCAAAATGAATGGTTTAGATCATGTCGGGAAATCGGATATCGCGATTCCAAGTGGCAAGATTTCCTTGCTCTCGCAAACCCTGATTCCCCTATGCTCGACTTCTTTGGATCTCCTGGAACACGTCCTCCAAAATGAAGGGTTCAGATCGTGTCGGGAAATCGTGTATCGCGATTCCAAGTGGCAAGATTTCCTTGCTCTCGCAAACCCCGATTCCCCAATGCTCGAATTCTTTGGATCTCCTGACACGCATCCTCCAAAATGAACAGTTCAGATCATGTGAGGAAATCGCATATCGCGATTCCAAGTGGAAATATTTCCTTGCTCTCGCAAACCTCGATTCCCCGATGCTCGACTTCTTTGGATCTCCTGACACGTGTCCTCCAAAATGAACGGTTCAGATCGTGTCGGGAAATCGCGTATCGTGATTCCAAGCGGCAATATTTCCTTGCTCTCGCAAACCCCGATTCCCCGATGCTCGACTTCTTTGGATCTCCTGACACGTGTCCTCAACTATGGATGACTCAGATCCTCTTGTGGCTTCACCACTATTCACGAGGCTTAACCCTCTTCTACCTCCCTATAGATCTAACGACTGTCGGGTTCCCTAGATAATCTTTGACGGTTCAGATCGGTCCCGATGACGCACCCTTTCCTACTACTCTTTGGACGTGGAAAAACCAACGGTCCAGGTGTTCTCATGGAATTTGGGGGTCTACGATTTAGATTTCCTCTCTATTCATGAAGATAGAGGGAAAAGGTTTACTGGAACTTAACGCCCTCATTTATTCCCTTGATTCAATGATCGTGAATGACCGTAGACTCTCCGACAGGGTCTCATCCGTTGATCAATACTTAACCCTACACTGCTACCTCGAGATTTAAGAGGGTCATTCCTCTTTATACAGGGTTGTTAAGGCTTGTGCGTTCAAGTCCCTTTTCTAGGTCCTTTGTGAACCTTTCTAGGGAGGAAATATCTATGAAGCGATCTGTACCGGGTATCCCTAAGACAGATAAGGGAAACAACTTCCCGAGAATGGGCTGGGAACCTAACTTAGTTCAATCTAGGCATAAATATAGTTGCTTCATCCACGCACATCATGCGTGGTTCCCTCTATTATGAGCATATATCTATTCATTCTCATTAAACACTACACAGACATTATTACATAGAAATCATTCATAATTTGACAGTTCTACAAGCATATGTATGCATATACCAGTCTATGAATTTCAAGATGCAATATATATATAACACTTATCAGAAATAACACCCGACGTGGGTGTGACTACTAAGAGGGGTTCTCATTTCCACCCAACCGTAGGCTCAGCGACTCCTAAAGGATTTACCACTAGCCACCCCCGAGTTGAGACCATGATGCTCTGAGACTGCATCTCTCTGTCTGCCAGTAACCAGGAGTGAAGGTTGCAATCCTCCCTCTCTGCTATCACTCACTCTGCGTAAAAATTGCCAGAGTTCCCCTCACATCTTCCCCCTCTCCATCGCTTCTTCCATATGACTTATCCTCTCGCGAGGTTGCATGTGGAACGATTACCCTCGCACCGATCAGGCCTGACAACTCTACAGATGGGCGGTTCACCATCCCATCCCTCATCAAGCCGCCCGCCTACCAGCCTGCAAGACATTAAATTTGGGGGCCAGCGAGCCGCTTTTGGTTCTCCGGGCTAGTGGAGTCCAAATACGGTATTCATTCAGGGTGGAAGTTAATTCCACCTTTTCAGGAGCCTTCCACCGCCATTGTGGTCTCTTTTCTGCACATCCCCTCTCAGCAGTCCTCCAATAAATTCAAAATATTATTCACATTCATTGACCTCTTCATGCAGGTCCATTTACATCACATATTCATACTTATGAGTTTTCCATAGTCCTTGGCCAGTCCAGTTATATTTACAATCAGGGGGAAATAGGGTGTTACAATTCCCTCCCCCTTAAAAAGGAACATCGTCCTCGATGTTCTTAGCTACTAACATGAATTACATGTATAGAAGTAAACAAAATTGGATATGCCTATCTCATGGCATCCTCCATTTCCCATGTAGCCTCATCTGGGCCAAAATGTTTCCACTGCACCTTG
>ML776605.1:1449024-1464392 GCA_009831015.1 Picea engelmannii
CTTAATTCTGAGATATACATGATCTCCTGTTTGGAACTCTCTTGGAGTTCTCTTTTGATCAGCATAACTTTTCTGTCGGTTCTGAGCGACCCTCAGATTTTGTTTTATCTGAGTCACTTGTTGTTCCATTTCTTTCAACATGTTTGGTCCAAAAGAAATCCTATTTACATGATTGCTCCAACTGACTGGGGTATTACATTGTCTACCATAGAGGACCTCGAATGGGCTAATTTTTAAGCATGCTTGATAGCCGTTGTTGTAGGAAAATTCTACCAATGGCAGGTAGTCTTCCCATTTCCTGGGTTGATGCATTACATGCATCCTTAACATATCCTCTAATATCTGATTCACTCTTTCTGTCTATCCATTGGTTTGGGGGTGATAGGCGGTGCTAAACAACAACTTGGTCTCCAAACCCGCCATCAGTGATTTCCAGAAGCTGGAAGTGAACTTTGTGTCTCTGTCAGATATTATCTCCCTTGGCATACCGTGCAGTCAGAACGCCTCTTTCATGAATACCTGTGTGATATCTATCACCTTGCAAGTCGATTTGACGGGGATAAAATGAGCGGAATTTCTCAGTTTATCCACCACTACCATAATGGCGTCATTCTGTTTGGTTGAAGTTGGTAATCCAGTGATAAAATCCATGGAGATGGTTTCCCATTTCCATTCTGGGATGGGTAAAGGGTGTAATAGTCCTGTCGGGTGTCGATGTTCTTCTTTAACTTGTTGGCATTCTATGCATTGGGCCAAATATTTGGCTACATCCTTCTTCAATCCCGGCCAGTAAAATTGTTTTTGGGTGGAAGTAATCATTTTCTGGTATCCTGGGTGACCGATGTAGGGTCTTTTATGTAGTTCATCCATGATGAACCTCTTCAAGTTGTCACAATTGGGAATGTACAGTCTATCTCTGTAAGTGAGTAGACCTCCTTTGGTCGTCTCATAGCCTTCATATTTTACTCCAGCGGGTTCTTGTTGTAGGTACAGGGTCACATTTCGGACAAAGGGATCTGTTTCTTGTGCCTCCTTGACTCTGTTCTTGACATCTCTCTCGCAGGTACTCACTACTTCCAGGTCAATTGTTCTCATGCTTCTGCTAAGGGCATCGACCACCCTATTCTCCTTCCCTTTGATGTGTTTGATTTGAAAATCAAATTCGCTAAGGAGGGCCATCCATCTAGCTTGTCTAGCATTGAGCTTGGGTTGATCAAACAAATACTATAATCCACAATGATCTGTCATAAGCACAAATTTGCTTCCCAGGAGGTAATGCCTCCACATCTTTAAGGCATGCACTATGGCAGCCAATTCTAGATCATGAGTCACATAGTTGACCTCATGTTCATTAAATTTTCGGGATTCATAGCAGATCACCTTTCCTTCCTGCATAAGGACTCCTCCGAGCCCTTCTTTACAGGCATCCGTGCACACAAGGAAGTCGGCTTCTGGGTCAGCAATTTTCAACACGGGTGCATGGGTTAGTAGATGTTTCAAGGTTTGAAATATTTCTTCACATTGCTGTGTCCACAGAAATGTTGTTCCCTTTTTCTGGAGGGTAGTGATTGGACAACCAATCTTGGAGAAATATTTTATAAATCTCCTATAGTATCCCGCCAATCCCATGAAGGATCTAATGTCTGAGACATCCTTTGGGGTAGGCCATTCCATGATAGACCTGATCTTGTCAGGATCTACTACTACCTTTTCCTTGGACAGAACATGTCCCAAGTAGTGTATTTGCTTCTGAAAGAAGTCACACTTGCTGAATTTAGCATAGAGCTGATGCTCTCTTAGCACTTGCAACACAATTCTAAGATGCTCTTCATGTTATTTTCTACTCTTAGAGTAGATTAAGATATCATCAATAAAAACTAGTACAAATTTATCTAGAAATTTACTGAGTACATTGTTCATTAAGCACATGAAAGTAGCAGGGGCATTGGTTAACCCAAATGGTACTACAACAAACTCTAATTGACCATACCATGTCTAGAAAGTGGTCTTATGGATGTCTTCACCCTTGATTCGGACTTGATGGTATCCTGACCTCAAGTCAATCTTTGAGAAAACAGACGCACCTCCCAACTGATCAAATAGATCATCGATCCTGGGCAAGGGGTATTTGTTCTTTATGGTTACTTTATTAAGTTGTTTGTAGTCTATACACAGTCTAAGGGTGCCATCTTTCTTTTTCACAAATAGGACCGGTGCTCCCCATGGGGACACGCTGGGTCGAATATAACCCTTATCCATCATTTCTTTCAATTGCAATTTGAGTTCTACTAACTTAGGTGTGCTCATCCAGTAGGGTGTTCTATACACCGGCACCGCTCCTGGTGCAAGTTCTATTGAGAAGTCAATGTCTCTTCTCGGAGGTAGACCCAGTATCTCCTCTGGAAACACATCTCGGTATTCTCTCATGATAGGGTGATTATCAGGGCTTGGGTCTGCACCTTCGGTTGTTTTCAACGCCTATACTGCATATAGGGGACATCCATTTCGACAATACTTCCTTATTTGGAATGTTGATATTTGTCTCACCAAGACCGGCTTTCGGATCCCTTGAAGGGTTATCCTTTTTCCTTCTTCATTCACACACTCTAAGGTTTTATAGTAACAGTCCAGTTTGGCTTTATGGGTGGCCAGCCAGTCCATATCAATCAATAGATCGTATGATCCCAGGGGTAATACATTAAGGGTTGCTTGGGTGGGGGATTCACTCAACATTAATTGGCAGGCTGGTACGGCCTCTACCACCTTTCTTTTGGTGCCAATGGCTAACTGTACCAACCATGGTTTAGGTTACTTTTGTGGCTTTAGCTTGCACTTATCAACGGTTCTAGGGGATATATAACTCAAATTTGAACCAGGGTCAATCAAAACAGATACCATATGGTTGAATATCATACCTTCTATTTCCACCACTGAAGCTTTGTGGTCATCTTGATTATTATCCAAGGTTGCATAGATCTGCGGCACACTCCTTGCCACATCATTGACCATGGTAGCTTCCTACATGTTATAAATTTTCCGACTGTTCTGTCGTCAGAGTGGACAGTCTCTCTGGAGATGATCTCCTCTGCAATCCCAGTATTCCAAAGGTTTTCTCTTTGGGTTATCAGTCTTTAATGGTATAGGTCCAGAAGTTTTATTTCCGTCCGCCAAGGGAAAGTTCTGCTGGAGTACACTCCGGGTTGGAAAGTTCATTCTGTGGTTCTTCTTGTAGTTTTTAAATCCTGAGGGTTTGCCCCCTTTCTTCTGAAATTTTGAACCATTCTTTTGTTTCCAGTCTCCACGAGACTCTGCCCGATGCCCATATTGTTCATGACAATATGTTGCCTTTCGTATAGTGTCTTCTAGGGTCTTTGGCTCGTCAAACTCAATTCTTTTTTGGTATTCTTTAGGTAGCCCACTGATGAAGCGTTGTGCCTTCGCCTTCTCTACTTTGATGTAGGGTACATATCTCAGTAAGTCAAGGAATTTGTTGACATACTCCTCCATAGTAAGCTGTCCCAGTTTAAGTTCATAGAACTCTTTAGCCTTCTTGTCGAAATACCTTTCTAACAAATACTTCTTCCGGAAGTACTTCTCGAAACATTTCCAAGACAGGTCCTCCTCGCGGACCCCTTTCATATTCTTAAGGTCTTCCCACCAAATGGAAGCCTTTCCATTTAGGTTGAAAGTAGCCACTCGGGCCTTCAAGTTCTTTGAGAAATCATGGAGTCTGAAATATTTCTTCAGTCCAAGTAGCCAAGCCTCAACTTCCTCTCCCTTCTTTATCTCTCCATCGAAGGAGGGAGGTTTGGCCTTTTTGAATTCCTCAAATTTATGACTCTTATAATTATTTTTCTTCTTCTGTTTCTTTTGAGAATAGGAACTGGTCCTGTTGTTGGAAGAGCCTTCTGAAGCGTCATCTTCCTTCTCAGTGGAATCGTCTGGCACTGGTCCTTCACCTCTGGGGTGGACCTTTGTAGATGTGCTTCTCTTAGTGTGGCCACTGACATGATCACAATTATGCATCTCAGGTTCATGCTGCATTTGTCGTTGTAGGTTGGATAAGCTCTGCAGTAAAACTGCATTAATCTTGGTTTGCTTTTCTTGCTCTTTCATCATTCTTTCATTATCAGCCTTGCAACTTTGCAATTCGGCCATGAGACTCCTCACCATCTCAGATAAGTCTGGAGGGGTTCCTATTTCTCTTCTTTCATCAGACTCTTTGTCCCTGTTGTGGGAGCCTTCTCCCACCTCTTGGTGAGTCACCATGTTCTGCGCCTGTAGATTCCCACGGTTGATCGTCCGCTTGAGTGAAAAGACAAACACTGATTATTAGTCAAGAGTTAAATTCAATTTTATAAATGGCGCATAATTTCATAACTCTTTCACATGCATACACAGTCAGGTTTTCATATCCCAAGTTCTTAGTCCTGATCAAGTTAGTTAAGTCAGGGGGTTACTCCGCATAGGAGTGTTTCATATGAGGTTTATACGCGACTGGTGCATGAGCCCAATCAGGCCGAGTGTTGTAACCATGATATGATACCACTTTGTAACACACCCACTACCTATAATCAAAATTTTTCATTGTTTTCTCAACAATGAGAATCCCTGATTCACAGGTCTTCTATTTACCTACCCAACTCTCTACACATAACTAGGGTCTTATGTTCCTTTTTCCACCAGCCCCTTCTACCGTACTGCTGGTCCACATGTCCTGCGTTCCTATGAACACCGTCATATGCTTCTGTCGGGGTTTCTTCTATCGGGGTTTTGACACCCAAAATGTTCTAGAAACTTGAATCACCAATCCCCGATTTCCGATTCGCTCCTTTGATGCCTCAGCCCCACTTGGCTAAGCCTTTGGCCCACATGATCGGCTCCTATATGACCACAAAAACACTCTCATCAGGGTTCGAGGTTTGCGGTGTCGAGGTGCACATGTACCTGGAATCACCAATCCTCTGATCCTCGATGTACTCTAGCCCTCTAGGCTAATCCCTAGTCAATGTGACCACTGAGTCTGGGTCCATAGGCCTACCTCTTGTCTGGGCTACGAGGTTTCCAAGGTCGTAAAACACTTACCCTTAGTTTTCCCAATCTCTCGAACACTGATTCTCTGTCAAGCTGACAGTTGGCTCCCACTACAGCTCTTCCCTCAGCACTACTATACAGACAGTTGTTCCCCACTAATCGAGGTTTCGCAGATTGTGAATCCAAGGTTCACAATTCACTTGTCACCAGGATCCTCGATATCCCAATGAACTCCAAACACCGATGGGTTAACTCTTGGTCGGGATTTTCTCCAGCGGCGCAGATCTCTACTATGTGTCCTCTAAATGAACGGTCCCGATTTTCTCCGAGGTTTGGGACTTGAAATGTCTCGAGTTCCTTGTTCTTAGGAACTCCAATTTGCCGATTCCTGACTCTTCCCGGAGGTCTGACACCTGTCCTCTGCTAGTTCCACCTAGGGTCCACACAACTCTCCTATCTGGATTTCACGCATCGTGATTTCAAACTACAAGGGTTTCTTCCCTTCGAAATCCCCAATGCTCTGAACTGCGACCCTTCTAGATCTACTAACACGCGTCCTCCAAAATGAATGGTTCATATCATGTCGGGAAATCACGTATCACGATTCCAAGCGGCAAGATTTCCTTGCTCTCGCAAACCCTAATTCCCCGATGCTCAACTTATTTGGATCTCCTGACACGCATCCTCCAAAATGAACGGTTCAGATCATGTCGGGAAATCACATATCGCGATTCCTAGCGGCAATATTTCCTTTCTCTCGCAAACCCCAATTCCCCGATGCTCGACTTCTTTGGATCTCCTGACACGCGTTCTCCAAAATGAATGGTTCAGATCGTGTCAGGAAATCACGTATCGCGATTCCAAGCGGAAAGATTTCCTTGCTCTCGCAAACCCTGATTCCTCGATGCTCGACTTCTTTGGATCTCCTGACACGCGTCCTCCAAAATGAATGGTTTAGATCATGTCGGGAAATCGCATATCACGATTCCAAGCAGCAAGATTTCCTTGCTCTCGCAAACCCCGATTCCCCGATGCTTGACTTCTTTGGATCTCCTGACACACGTCCTCAACTATGGACAGCTCAGATCCTCTTGTGGCTTTGCAACTATTCACGAGGCTTAACCCTCGTCTACCTCCCTATAGATATAATGACTATCGGGTTCCCTAGCTAAGATCTGATGGTTCAGATCGGTCCTGATGCCGCACCCTTTCCTACTACTCTTTGGACGTCGAAAAACCAACGGTCCAGGTGTTCTCATGGAGTCTGGGGGTCTACGATTCAGATTTCCTCTCTATTCACGAAGATAGAGGGAAAAGGTTTACTGGCACTTAACACCCTCATTTATTCCCTTGATTCAATGATCATGAATGATCGCAAACTCTCTGACAGGGTCTCATCCGTTGATCAATACTTAACCCTACGCTGCTACCTCAGGATTTAAGAGGGTCGTTCCTCTTTATATAGGGTTTTTAAGTCTTATGCGTTCAAGTCCTTTTTCTGGGTCCTTTGTGAACCTTTCTAGGGAGGAAATCTCTGTGAAGTGATCTGTACCAGGTATCCCTGAGACAGATAAGGGAAACAACTTCTCGAGAATGGGCTGGGAACCTAACTTAGTTCAATATAGGCATAAATACAGTTGCTTCATCCACGCACATCATGCGTGGTTCCCTCTGTTATGAGAATATATCTATTCATTCTCATTAAACATTGCATAGACATTATTACACAAAAATCATTCATAATTTGACAATTCTACGAGAATATGTATGCATATACCAGTCTATGAACTTCAAGATGCAATACATATAAAACACTTATCAGAAATAACACCCAACGTGGGTGTGACTACTAAGAGGGGTGCTCGTTTCCACCCAACTGTAGGCTCAGTGACTCCCAAAGGATTTACCACTAGCCACCCCCGAGCTAAGACCACGATGCTTTGAGACTGCGTCTCTCTGTCTTCCAGTAACCAGGAGCGAAGGTTGCAATCCTCCCTCTCTTCTATCACTCACTCTGCATAAAAATTGCCAGAGTTCACCTCGTGTCTGCCCCCTCTCCATCGCTTCTTCCATACGCCTTATCCTCTTGCGAGGTTGCATGTGGCACAATTACACTTGCGCCGATCAAGCCTGATGGCTCTACGGATGGGCGGTTCACCATCCCATCCCTCATCAAGCCGCCCGCCTACCAGCCTACGAGACATTAAATTTGGGGGCCAGCGAGCCGCTTTTCGTTCTCCGGGCCAGTGGAGTCCAAATACAGTATTCAATCCGGGTGGAAGTTAATGCCACCTTTTTAGGAGCCTCCCACCACCATCATGGTCTCTTTTCTACACATCCCCTCTCAGTAGTCCTGCAATAAATTCAAAATATTATTCACATTCATTGACCTCTTCCTGCAGGTCCATTTACATCACATATTCATACTTATGAGTTTGCCATAGTCCTTGGTCAGTCCAATTATATTTACAATCTGGGGGAAACAGGGTGTTACATACCAGTTGCTGGATGCAGAATCTCACTTCAATCGCTTGGGCCCTCTATACTCTATCCCATATACTACTCCATTCCAATGGCATATGCTTAGTCCCAACCACTAATAACCAAGATGAATTTGATGTTGTCATTGGTCTCCTCACAGAGGCCAATCATTGCCACATTCATCACCTTAGCATTCTCTTAGATTCCCAGCTTGTTGTCCTGTAGCTCAACAACGTCTATCATGTTTGTGATCATTGCCTCTTCTGCAAATATATGAAAGTTAGACTTCTATCTAAAAACTTTGATTCCATCACATTTACACATATTCCAATAAACCTCAATCAAGTAGAAGATCACATGGATAACCTAGTATTATATGGGTATTCATCACATTAAAAACATCATATACATAACATCATACATTTTTCAACCACATAGCAATAGACATCATACATCATAAAAAACAAAACATAAAAGACACACATGATCAATGTATCCATCATATATATCATCAAGGTCATAAAATGTTTTACAAAAAATAGATATACAATTTACCATAGGCTCATGAGTCCCATCGATCCTATGAATACAAAAAGTGGGTATCCACCACCCTATATAAAATCGGTCTCCCACACCCGTACATACAAAAATTGGCATTTAAGGTTCCCCTAGATATCCCCCACCAGGTCCTCTATCAGCTGGAGGTGCCCCACTAGTTGGGGGCCCTCTAGCTCTAGGAGGCATCCAACTAGTCATTGCTTCCCCCACCACTACTTCTCTGTGGATCAACATCCTCCACTCTGTCAATAACCCCACACACTAGTCTAGGACCTCCTTATCCTATATGTGGGCCCATATTCCCTCAGGAACACCCCAAAGGACACGCTTGAACCGTCAACATAGATCATCTACCATGGCCTCTGCATCTCGATGTGGCTCTCTGGCTAGTCCTGAACCAAAATCATCTTGTCTATGCCTCATCCCAACCCTCATATTTGTGGGCTCCTGTCAAGCTAGCTCCCATAGAGCCAGCTCCTGGATGACATCTACCTCTTGTCCCTGAGGTGAAACATCTTCAAAACAACACCGATGTAATGTCAGCATCAATATAAATGTCTAATAAATGTTATCTACCAAAATAAACATAAACACATACAACACCTACCTCTCTAGTCCTAGTCCTCCCCAAGTGGTAGCACCATATCCATATCTTGACTGCAGCCCATATCCACGTATTGATATCGGAGAATCACCTATGGAATATTATGCCACACTTGAGCCAGCATGGCCATGAAGTAGTGGCCACCCTCCCCTCCTCCATGCTAGACCAACACATGTGACCATCACATCAATCATGATTCTCACTGTGACGCTAGCTCCAGTAGAATATACGGGTGCAATAGAGGCACCCTCGCCAAAAACTAGGCCACCAACAAGGACCTAAATGCAAAGTCATCGGAGTCGACAAGCCAACACCGGTTCAACTGCGTCACCATCCATGTGTGCATCAACACACCCCATGAAAATAGGTCCCCATCTGGGACCTCCTCCACCATCCTCAGCTAACCACCAATGATCTGTTGAGTACCCAAGGATACATAGATCCTCACCACGATGGTCACAATCCACTCGATCAACAAGTCATCAATGGCCTCAATCGGGATGACCAAACCTGACATAGGGTTCATCCCGGTACAATGTCGAGCCTCCATAGTCTCCACCCTATCCTCCCCTGGTAGATAGGGATCAATGGATAGTGCAATCCCACGGAATGGGAGTCCCGTCAAAAGGCACATGTCCTTTATCGTAGAGAACGTCATCTACTCCCCACTCACCACAAAGCACTACAGATTAGTGCTCCACATCCTAATCAGAAACTAGAGTAGGAACTCCTGGGACCATATCAGGGGGAAATAAAAAAACTTGAGAAACCCGCATGCTGCCAAGTTTCTGCATACACCTGGCTACCCCCTCACAACCTCTCGCAATCGGTCCTAGTGCCTCTCTCTCCAGTGGACAATCATATTTCTCTAGGATCTGTTGATCACCTACATCCATCCAGAAACATATGATCAGCCACATCATCCATTAAAACAATCATAAGTATCAATAAATCATACACCCCTTAGCCTTCCCACAGTGGGTGGCTTTCCCCAATACAGTTGAGCATCTGTGTGTGATTTTCCTTCAAACAATTGTGCACTAATGTGCAACTATCTCTGCCATAGGTGCACATGGGTGTACACCTATCGGTTAGAAAGGTGTGCATCCAATGTGTGCATGTCTCGCCAACCCTCATACACATGTGCACGACTGTCTCAAGAACAGTCGCACATTATGTGTATGGTTTCCCAGCACAGCTGTTGATTTAGAATGAATGAATGTCTTAGAAAAATCCACACATTATGTGTGTGAAACCAAGTTCTACCCATGCACACATGTGTGGGTAGCCTCCTTTTCCCATGCACCTGTGGGCCCCTACTCTTAAAAACCCTTGTATGCCCCTCTGTACATCCCCTACCTACAATTTATCAACTTTACAATGTGCAGGATGATAGGGCCACTAACTTGTCTCTCACTACTCTTGGATCGATAGCCTCACACTCCCATAATCTCAAAATCTCTTCACAACTCTCTTGTCCGATCATCAATAGTGACAGGGACAAATGCGGTGGCATTGTGGGCCCACCATCCATATATAGCCCCTTTTTCCCAACTTCCACACTCTTTTACAGGAGCCCAAAGCCTCCCTTTTTCAATATGTTCTCAGCCCAGAGATCGTGATCCAACCATCTACACATTCACATTCCCCATGTTATCATCCACACTTTTCCCCGGAGGAGCGTTTTTCTCACGCCACATTCAGGTACACATGATCACTTTCAATTTTATCAAATAATTGTTATATGTTCTTTATCATCAGATATTGTTCATGTCGAGCATTTGGTTTTTTGTGTGTAGGTACTTGTTCAACAGGCTTACAACCCCTTCAGGTATATGTTTGAAACTGGCATGTAATTACTCCCTCTGTAAACAATTGCATATCCCAGTCACACCCTCTGAAATTTTCCTTTAGTATCCCTACATCCAGCTCTACGGTACCTTTACCTCTGCCACATTTTGGTACTATCAACTGGTAGCACTCTCACCCACATGATTTTTCCCATTAATAGTTCCCATTCGCGACTTGACACTCATGATGTTTTTCAACCCCTAGGATTGGGAGTCTCGATAGTTTTTGCACTTTCGAGAATGAACCCCATACTTCTTCTTATCATATTGTAACCTTCCTAATGTACTCCCTATGTCATCTCATCCTATGCTTGGTTTTATCGATTGCACCCCTGCAGTTTCATTAGCCCTCCATTTCATCAACCATCAGTTTTCCCATCTGCAACTTGTCCTCTATCCATTTACCCAATACATAAACCCACCTATGGGGCCCCCACTCTCCACTAGTTCTCTTTCACAAACTTGTACCCTAAATAGGCCAAGCCATTTTAAATTGGGGAACTCGTTTCTGTATCTATATACTCAACCCAAATTATTCTTTATTTTTCGGTAATTGTATCAAGCCTTTGTTTCCAACATATACATAGTTGTTTTCATCATCATCCCCAATGTCCTTCTTTTCCCTAGAAAAGAAACCCATGTCACCCTTGGTTAGGGAATCCACCCTTTTTCATATTGACATCGTTAAAAAACCTCGAGTATCCCAATCCATGTATGTACGATCTCTGATTTGTCCCACTTTGTTAGCCTCTGGCATAGTTTAACCCCATATCTAGTCATCCCCCTGATGCTAGATCTAGTTTTACGGTTGTTTCCTATCATTCCTTAATACCCCAACAAAGGGAATTCTTGAGTCCCACATCATATTGACTCTGTTCATGTTACTCGGATTTACCTAATATCATCTATTACTCAGTGGATTTTAAGAATCCCTTAGCTTCTTGGTGTCGCATCTCCTTTCATGTCGACATCAACATAGTTTCCAAAAAGGGAGGCAATATCTTGACTCTCATTACTTTTTCAATGAAACATCTTAGATGGAACAGAGAGAATCATCATTGATTTATGATTCCATTGAGCCCCATAACATTCGACTTCAAAAAAATCGCATGTTAATGTGGGTCTTACTATGTGACCATTGCAATTGTTTCATACTAGTCAAATACCTCTGAAGTTGATAGGCCATCAATGCCTATGAGTCATCAACAATTCTTACAGTCATCCATTACTCACTTCAGAGCTAGTTCACCAGTCATAACCGTCATATTTCGTTATCAACTTCCCACAAGGGCACTGCAACTGTCTACATCATCATACATATTCAGTTACAATCCCACACGTTGGTTTCATGACACGATCATGGGGCATGCCTATCTCATTTGTATACAGATTTTATTTTTTGTCCTAGAGAAATGTTTGGTTCCCATATTTTTCCCTCTCCCTCCAATGGATCACTCTTCTAGTTTCTCTCTTCACTCTTTCTTACAATGGCACTCTTATCAAAAGAAACATTGATGTATTTCGGCTATACATATGCTCCAAAACTCACACATCAGGGGGCATATGTTATCACTAAAAAATCATCCACAACATTGTACACAATGGTTGAAGAAAGACATCAATTCTGGTAGCAATGAGTCAACCTACAGCACCAGAATCCATCAAAAAGGAAAAAAACTATATACTTTATTCAAAAATCAAAGTGCGCAAATTCACCAAAAGAAGTGCACACACAGTGCGCAAAATACGCAGGATAACACAACCCTTGTAACACACCCACTATCATAAATTTTAAAAATTTTGGGGTTAATCTCCCACAAATGAGAAATCTCCAGAAACCTGCATTAGCGAAGTGCCAATCCCTGGTTCAATATCTGGATTCAATATTTCTAATGTCAAAATTCACTCACCCCCAAGACTCGCGATCCTCCGAATTCCGACGTGCTCCTTACGCATTAGCTCCCCAGGCCAAGCCTATGGTCCACTGCCTCTACGATCGTGGTCTTACCTCCTTTCAAGGCTAACCCTATCGGAGTTTCAAAATTTTCGATGTCGTAATTCATGAGTCCTCAGGACTCGCGATTCTCCGATCCCCGATATGCCACTAACGCATTAGCCCTCTAGGCTAGCTTTGTTCTCATGTGACCTTCTAGTCCATGAGACCGCATGCTCTCCTCTGTCGGAGTTTTGGACTTCGCGGGTTTGAAGTATTTAGAACTTACGTTCTCAGGATCTCCGACCCTCCGATTCCCGATGCCACTTGGCGTTGACTCCGATGAGGGTTGACCCTTTGACACCTGTCCTCCACTACCACACTATTACAGTGGGGTCATCGTGTTTCGGAATTTTGCGGCTTCTCTGGCACTAATTCTCTCATCACCGAGAACCCCGATATACTGATCCCCGATGCACGTGGGAACTTATTCCTCCACGTCACCACTTTCCTGTCATTATATCGGATATCAGGAAATCATGATTTCTAATGCAACAATTCCTTTGTCTTTGGAAATCCTGAAATACCGAACCCCGACTCCTAGGGATCCTCTTACACGTGTCCCTGTAGATGGACGGTTTAAAACTCCCATCGGGATTTCGCGAATCGTGATTCCAACATGCAAGAGGTTCTTTCCTCCGGGAACCCCGATTTTCTGATTTGCGACTTCCTCGCATCTTCCGACACGTGTCCCTGCTTGATGGACGGTTCTGAGCTTATCGGGATTTTGTGAATCACGAATCCTGATGCAACAATCTCTTCACTCCTGGAATCCCCGATGGGTTAAATCCCGACTCCTACCCTGATGTCTGATGCGTGTCCTTTCGAGATCAACGGCTAGGATCTTTTCTCAGGATTTCGATACTTTCGAAGTCCTATTTCCCTTGCTCTCAGGAACTCCGATTCCCCGATTCACGACTCTTCGGGATCTCTTGCCACGTGCTCTGGCTGAATTCAAGGGCTGATATTCTCCGTCGGAGTTTCGAGACTCAAAAGGGTCTTAGTTCTCTTCGGCCTGTGAAACCCCGACGCCTCCAAAATCCCGACAACTTCCTAGAATGTTGACACGTGTCCTACCAGGATTAACGACTAGGATTCCTTCTCGGGACTTCGAGAGTCACAAGGTCTCGATTCCTGGCCTTAACAAAACCCCGATGACCCTAATATCCCGATGACTTCCCCGGGATGCTGGCACGTGTCCTACTAGGATTAACGGCTAGGATTTCTTCTCGGGACTTCGAGAGTCACAAGGTCTCGATTCCCAGCCTTAAAAAAACCCCGATGACCCTAATATCCCGATGAATTCCCCGGGATGCTGGCACGTGTCCTGCCAAGATCAATGGCTAGGATTCCTTCTCTGCACACTAGGGTTTAACTCCGACGCAACTTCTCGAGATCTGATGGCTGACGAGATTTTGTCAATCTCCTCTGTAAGATCCTGACCATCAATTTCTTCCTCCTTGAGGATCTTCTCGATAATGGATAAGTATCCCTTCTACAAGAGGGAATCTCTACTAGAGATCTATTCCAGGGATTTCCTGGAGATGGATAGAGGAAATAGCTTCCCGAAGACGGGCTGGGTGCCTAACTTAGCTCAATCTAAGCATAACTAGATTTATCTATCAACGTAAATCGTGCAAGGTTTCCCCTATGACAAGCATACATCAACTCATTCATATCAAACACTACGTGGACTTTCTCATGCTGAAATCATTTACAATTTCACGGTTCTATGAGCTAATATCTACTCCTTATTAACAATTACTGGACAAACATTCTTACACAGGAAACATTTACAATTCCACAAGTCTATGAACATATGTGACAACATATAAATTCAAGGTGCAATATGAGCAAAACACTTATTAGAAATAATTTCAGTAATGGAAGCAACTACTGAGAGGGGTGCTCGTTTCCACCCAACCGTAGGCGTAGTGACTCCTAATGGATTTACCACTAGCCACCCCCGAGCTGAGACCACGATGTCCTGAGACCTGCGTCTCTCTGTCTGCTAGTGCCCAGGAGCAAAGGTTGTAATCCCCTCCTCTCTGTGATTACTCACTCTACATAGAACTGCCAAAGTTCCCCTCGCGTCCGCGCCCTCCAATCTCTTCTGCCATATGCCTTGTCCTCTCACGAGGTTGCATGTGGCACAATTACCCTCGCGCTGGTCAGTCATGATGGCTCTACGTATAGGCGGTTCACCTCCCCATCCCTCATCAAGCCATCAACCTACCGGCCTGCAAGGCATTAATTTCAGGGCTAGCGAGCCGCTTTTGGTTATCCGGGCCAGTGGAGTCCAAATACGGTATTTAATTCTTGGTGGAAGTTAACGCCCCTTTTCCAGGTGCCCTCCACCACCATCGTGGTCTCTTTTCCGCACATCCCCTCTCAGCAGTTCTGCAATAAATTCAAACTATTATTTACATTCATTGACCTCTTCCTGCAGGTCCATTTACATCACATATTCATACTTATGAGTTTTTCCATAGTCCTTGGCCAGTTTAGTTATATTTACAATCTGTGGGAAATAGGGTGTTACAATTCCCTCCCCCTTAAAAGGAACATCATCCTCGATGTTCTTAACTACTAACATGAATTACATGTACAGAAGTAAACAAAATCAGATATGCTTGTCTCATGGCACCCTCCATTTCCCATGTAGCCTCATCTGGGCCAAAATGTTTCCACTACACCTTGAACTGTGCAATGGTCCTATTCCGGAGTTGGGTTTCCCTTCTGTCCAATATGCATTGGGGTTCTGGCAGGAATTCTCCCTCCGGTTCCACCTGAATCACAGACCAGTCAATTATATGATTAGCATCATGTACATATTTCTTCAATAAGG
>ML776605.1:1466420-1488923 GCA_009831015.1 Picea engelmannii
TTAGAGTAGATTAAGATATCATCAATAAAAACTAGTACAAATTTATCTAGAAATTTACTGAGTACATTGTTCATTAAGCACATGAAAGTAGCAGGGGCATTGGTTAACCCAAATGGTACTACCAAAAACTCATAATGACCATATCGTGTCTGAAAGGCAGTCTTATGGATGTCTTCACCCTTGATTCGGACTTGATGGTATCCTAACCTCAAGTCAATCTTTGAGAAAATAGACGCACCTCCCAACTAATCGAATAGATCATCGATCTTGGGCAAGGGGTATTTGTTATTTATGGTTACTTTATTAAGTTGTCTGTAATCTATACACAGTCTAAGGGTGCCATCTTTCTTTTTCACAAACAGGACCGGTGCTCCCCAGGGGGACCCGCTGAGTCGAATATAACCCTTATCCATCATTTCTTTCAATTGCAATTTGAGTTCAACTAATTCAGGGATGCTCATCTGATAGGGTGTTCTAGACACTGGCACTGCTCCTGGTGTAAGTTCTATTGAGAAGTCAATGTCTCTTCTCGGAGGTAGACCCGGTATTTCCTCTGGAAACACATCCCGGTATTCTCTCAGGATAGGGTGGTCTTCAGGGCTTGGCTCTGCACCTTCGGTTGTTTCCAACACCTGTACTGCATATAAGGGACATCCCTTTCGGCAATATTTCCTCATTTGTAATGCTGATATTTGTCTCACCGAGACCGGTTTTCGGATCCCTTGAAGGGTTATCCCTTTTCCTTCTTCGCTCACACATTCTAAGGTTTTATAGTAACAATCCAGTTTGGCTTTATGGGTGGCCATCCAGTCCATACCAATCAATAGATCGTATGATCCCAGGGGTAATACATTAAGGGTTTCTTGGGTGGGGAATTCACCCAACATAAATTGGTAGGCTGGTACGGCCTCTACCACCTTTCTTTTGGTTCCAGTGGCTAACTATACCAACCATGGTTTAGTTTGCTTCTATGGTTGTAGGTTACACTTATCAACGGTTCTAGGGGATATATAACTCAAATTTGAACCAGGGTCAATCAAAATAGATACCAGATGGTTGAAGATCATACCTTCTATTTCCACCACCGAAGCTTGGTGGTCATCCTGGTTATTGTCCAAGGCTGCATAAATCTGTGGCACACTCCTGTCCACATCGTTGACTGTGGTAGCTTCTTGCATGTTATAAATCTTCTGATTGTTCTATTGTCAGAGTGGACAGTCTCTCCGGAGATGATCTCCTCTACAATCCCAACACTCCAAAGGTTTTCTCTTTGGGTTATCAGTATTTACTGGTATAGGTCCAGAAGTTTTAGTTCCATCCACCGAGGAAAAGTTTTGTTGGAGTACACTCCGGGTTGGAAAGTTCATTCTGTGGTTCTTCTTGTAGTTTTTAAATCCCAAGGATTTTCTCCCTTTCTTCTGAAATTTTGAACTATTCTTTTGTTTCCAGTCTCCACAGGACTCTGCCCGATGTCCATATTGCTCATGACAATATGTTTCCTTTTGTATAGTATCTTCTAAGGTATTTGGTTCATCAAACTCAATTTGGTTCCGGTATTCTTTGGGAAGCCCACTGATGAAGCATTGTGCCTTCTCCTTCTCTACTTTGATGTAGGGTATGTACCTCAGTAAGTCAAGGAATTTGTTGACATATTCATCCATGGTAAGTTGGCCCAGTTTGAGTTCATAAAACTCTTTAGCCTTCTCGTCGAAATACCTTTCTGATAAATACTTCTTCTGGAAGTACTTCTTGAACCGTTTCCAAGACAGGTCCTCCTCGCGGACCCCCTTTATATTCTTAAGGTCTTCCCACCAGATGGAAGCCTTTCCATTCAGATTGAAAGTGGCCACTCAGGCCTTCAAGTTCTCTGAGAAGTCATGGACTCTGAAATATTTCTTCAGCCCAAGTAGCCATGCCTCAGCTTCCTCTCCCTTCTTTATCTCACCGTCGAAGGAGGGATGTTTGGCCTTTCTAAACTCCTCAAATTTGTGTCTCTTGGAAGACTTTTTCTTCTTCTATTTTTTGCGAGAATAGGAACTGGTCCTGCTACTAGAAGAGCCTTCTGAATCACCGAATTTCTTCTCAGTGGAATCACCTGGCACTGGTCCTTTACCTCTGGGGTGGACCTTTCTGGATGTGCTTCTCTCAGTGTGGCCACTGACACGACCACAATTTTTCATCTCAGGTTCATGCTGCATTTTTCGTTGTAGGTCAGATAGGCTCTGCAATAGTACTGCATTAATTAGGGTTTTCTTTTCTTGTTCTTTCATCATCCTTTCATTATCGGCCTTGCATCTTTGTAATTCGACCATGAGACTCCTCACCGTCTTAGCTAAGTCTGGAGGGGTTCCTATTGCTCTTATTTCATCAGACTCCTCGTCTCTGTTGTGGGAGCCTTCTCCCACCTCTTGGTGAGTCATTATACTCTGCGTTTATAGATTCTCGCGGTTGATCGTCCGCTTGAGTGAAAAGACAAACGCTGGATATTAGTCAAGAGTTAAATACATTTTATAAGTTGTGCATAATTCCATAATTATTTCACATGCATACATAGTCGGGTGTTCATATTCCAAGTTTTTAATCCTGGATAAGATAGTTAAGTCAGGGGGTTACTCCTCATAGGAGTGTTTCATGCGAGATTTATGCGCGACTGGTGCGACTGGTGCATGAGCCCAATCAGGCCGAGTGTTGTAACCATGCTCTGATACAACTTTGTAACACACCCACTATCATAAATTTTAAAAATTTTGGGGTTAATCTCCCACAAATGAGAAATCTCCAGAAACCTGCATTAGCGAAGTGCCAATCCCTGGTTCAATATTGGGATTCGGGATTTCTAATGTCAAAATTCACTCACCCCCAAGACTCACGATCCTTCGAATTCTGACGTGCTCCTTACGCATTAGCTCCCCAGGCCAAGCCTGTGGTCCACTGCCTCTACGACCGTGGTCTTACCTCCTTTCAAGGCTACCCCTATCGGAGTTTCGGGATTTCAAATGTCGTAATTCATGAGTCCTTAGGACTCGCGATTCTCCGATCCCCGATATGCCCCTAACGCATTATCCCCCTAGGCTAGCTCCGTTCTCATGTGACCTGCTAGTCCACAAGACCGCATGCTCTCCTCTGTCGGAGTTTCGGACTTCGTGGGTTTGAAGTGTTTAGAACTTACGTTCTCAGGATCTCTGATCCTCCGATCCCCGATGCCACTTGGCATTGACTCCGACGAGGGTTGACCCTTTGACACCTATCCTCCACTACCACACTATTACAGTGGGGCCATCGCGTTTCAGAATTTTGTAGCTTCTCTGGCACTAATTCTCTCGTCATCGAGAACCTTGATATACCGATCCCCGATGCACATGGGAACTTATTCCTCCACGTCATCACTTTCTCGTCGTTATATCAGATATCGCGAAATCACGATTTCTAATGCAACAATTCCTTTGTCTTTGGAAATCCCGAAATACCAAACCCTGACTCCTAGGGATCCTCTGACACGTGTCCCTACAGATGGATGGTTTAAAACTCCCGTCGGGATATCGTGAATCGCGATTCCAACATGCAAGAGGTTCTTGCCTCCGGGAACCCCGATTTTCTGATTTGCGACTTCCTCGGATCTTCGGACACGTGTCTCTGCTTGATGGACGGTTCTGAGCTTATCGGGATTTTGCAGATCATGAATCCTGATGCAGCAGTCTCTTCACTCCTGGAATCCCCAATGGGTTAAATCCCGACTCCTACCCTGATGTCTGACGCGTGTCCTGCTGAGATCAATGGCTAGTATCTTTTCTCAGGATTTCGAGACTTTCGAAGTCCTGTTTCCCTTTCTCTCAGGAACTCTTATTCCCCGATTCACGACTCTTCGGGATCTCTTGCCACGTGCTCTGGCTGAAATCAACGGCTGAGATTCTCTGTTGGAGTTTCGAGAGTCAAAAGGGTCTCAATTCTCTTCGGCCTGTGAAACCCCGATGCCTCCAAAATCCCAACAAATTCCCAGAATGCTAACACGTGTCCTACCAAGATTAACGACTAGGATTCCTTCTCGAGACTTCAAGAGTCACAAGGTATCGATTCCCGACCTTAACAAAACCCCAATGACCTCCCTAGGATGCTGGCACGTGTCCTACCAGGATTAATGGCTAGGATTCCTTCTCGGGACTTTGAGTTTCACAAGGTCTCGATTCCCGGCCTTAACAAAACCCCGATGACCCTAATATCCCGATGACTTCCCCGGGATGCTGGCACGTGTCCTACCAAGATCAATGGCTAGGATTCCTTCTCTGCACACTAGGGTTTAACTCCGGCGCAACTTCTCGAGATCTGACGGCTGATGGGATTTTGTCAATCTTCTCTGTAAGATCCTGACCGTCGATTTCTTCCTCCTTGAGGATCTTCTCGAGAATGGATAAGTATCCCTTCTACAAGAGGGATCTCTACTAGAGATCTATTCTAGGGATTTCCTAGAGATAGATAGAGGAAATAGCTTCCCGAAGACAGGCTGGGTGCCTAACTTAGCTCAATCTAAACATAACTAGATTTATCTATCAACGTAAATCATGCAAGGTTTCCCCTGTGACAAGCCTACATCAACTCATTCATATCAAACACTACACGGACTTTCTCATGCTGAAATCATTTACAATTTCACGGTTCTATGAGCTAATATCTACTCCTTATTAACAATTACTGCACAGACATTCTTACATAGGAAACATTTACAATTCCACAAGTCTATGAACATATGTGACAGCATATAAATTCAAGGTGCAATATGAGAAAAACACTTATCAGAAATAATTTCAGTAATGGAAGCAACTGTTGAGAGGGGTGCTCGTTTCCACCCAACCGTAGGCGTAGTGACTCCTAATGGATTTACCACTAGCCACCCCTGAACTGAGACCACGATGTCCTGAGACCTACGTCTCTCTATCTGCCAGTGCCCAGGAGTGAAGGTTGCAATCCCCTCCTCACTGCGATCACTCACTCCGCATAGAACTGCCAGAGTTCCCCTCGCGTTCGTGCCCTCCAATCGCTTCTGCCATACACCTTATCCTCTCGCGAGGTTGCATGTGGCACGATTACCCTCGCGTTGGTCAGTCATGATGGCTCTATGGATAGGCGGTTCACCTCTCCATCCCTCATCAAGCCATCAACCTACCGGCCTGCAAGGCATTAATTTCAGGGCTAGCGAGCCGCTTTTGGTTCTCTGGGCCAGTGGAGTCCAAATACGGTATTTAATTCTTGGTGGAAGTTAACGCCCCTTTTCCAGGTGCCCTCCACCACCATCATGGTCTCTTTTCTGCACATCCCCTCTCAGCAATTCTGCAATAAATTCAAACTTTTATTTACATTCATTGACCTCTTCCTGCAGGTCCATTTACATCACATGTTCATACTTATGAGTTTTTCCATAGTCCTTGGTCAGTTCAATTATATTTACAATCTGGGGGAAACAGGGTGTTACAACCCTCAACATGCATTGTGCACAAGATGCACAAATGTCTACGAGAAAATATACACACTTCTCATGAACAATGCATTTATGAATCTGGTCAGCCCCTCAACCACTTCTAGTCCGACCCCCAACATGATTTCAACCACTTCTAGTCCGACCCCCAACACTATGAACCAATTGTATATTTCCATGAATGGACACTATAAATATGTGCCATGGGTGTGCTAGAAAAGTAAGAACTTCAAGGTATTGTTATGCTGCAAGAATTCTTCTTGGAGAATCCTCTTTTATCTTTGAATCACTCAAACACTATAGAAAGGGTCATTCCACTCAACTTTTGAGAGGATTGGCATTGTATTTCTTCACCATTGTCATTTTCCATTCTATGAAGAGAATATCTCTCTATTAGGGAACTCAATAGCACTCCCAAGGAAGAAGAGGGGATTCATAAGTCCCTACCTTTCTCTATGGTTTTTATCCTATCAATATATTAATCCATTGGTAGCTATATGATGGTCATTTTTTGTTTTTCATGGTTCTAGTTCTCGCAAGATTCTCTAACATTTTATTTCCCTTTGTTTTTAGTTTTATTTCTTTTGTTTCATGTGTATTTGGTTATCTAATCAACTCACAAACCTTTTTCTTGTTTAGTTTACTTAACAAAGCAGGTAAGTGTCAGTTTTTTTCTCACCCATGTGACAAAATCAACACAACAGCAGCAAATACTTATGAATCTGGAGATGGACCTTCCACCTATATTTCTCCCTCAATATCTGTAATCTGAATGTTGTGTGGTTCATCTTCATATGGTTTTTCCTCCCTAACATGATAGCATGAGAGTAATTTTTTAACTGTCTCTCTGTTATGTTGTTGATATTCTGTCACGATTTCAACTTTTTTTTGTTCATCAAAAAATATCATTCCCCGTATCAGCTTTAGTGTTGAATCAATGTTGGGATTCTCATGTTAAAATGAGAAGGTTACTACAAAATTTTGGTGTAGTCCTATCTATTATGTAGTGCCTTTGCGCATCTCCTGGTCTATATACCAATTCCCTAGGATCCCTTCCAATGTATGGATAAAGTGATGAGGCCATTCCTCTGGCGGTGTCATCCTCCATTTTGCCATACACTTTTCCAAGTGTTCCACTGGTGTTCCTTGTCCATCATACCTCTACATTTTATTTCTCCCATGTTATGTGCCAAATCCAATGCACAGTGGTCGTTTACACTAATACCAATCCTGAATTGTTTCTTTGTGCGCACCCCAACATATTATAGGTTTTTCCTTGAATGCAATATCGAGGGATAAGAGCCTCTTATTTTATAACACTTCTTCTTCATATCTTTTCAATAATTCCTCTAATTCATTTATCCCATGAAAACTGATAGGCTCTCTTATCTCTGTGCCAACCCATCTTATTGTGTGGTTTATTCTTGTGCACCTCCTTGTGGAAACTTCATGTAATCATTTTTTCCAATTCTCCAAACCTATGTCTAAGTCAGAAGCACATGATGTAATTCTTCTCCAACTAAGTACCCCATCTGCAATTGAATTAACATAATCATCTTATCACATTGTGGTTATGTATAACTGGTTTATTTCTTCCAGATCCAAATAATTTTCCTCTACAAACCTTCCTCCTTCTGAAGGATCCAATGGTGTAATGACTCTATATTCGCCTAATTCAAAACTATTTTTAATTGTATTCAGGTTGATTATATCCTCCTTATCGAATGCCCAATCCAATCCAGGTAATGTTGGGTAAGGTTTTATGCCATCCAAAATCTCTATCACTTCAAAATTTTCCATACTACACACTCCATCCAAATCTACTGTCACGCCTTTAAGCCTTCAAATAGGTAACACTTTATGATGATTTTCTAGTTTCAAATGGACAAGTGAATATCCTAGGGTGGGTTATACCATACACTGCCATGTTTTCTTAGGTAATACATTTACTTCGGAGCCTAACTCCAATATAATATCTCTCATGTTGAAATCCCCAATATTAGCATTTAATATGAATTCTATGTGTGTCCTTCTTCTTGTATGGAGATGATTGACTGTTTTCTATTCTAACTTCCCTTCTACCCCTTTGTTGCATCTTTCTAGTATATTTTGTAACACTTTAACAGTTGATGGATGATTCAATATTTTAACACAGGATTGCAAAAAATTCTTGATGGTAGTTACTTTCTCTAAAGGTTGTCTTTCATTGGTATGATCCATTGAGGATGGAATATCATACATTGGTGGGTTCTGAGTTTGTTGCACGATTGATGTAGATGAAAAATTATTCTTGAGAAACTCTTATCTAGCCTCCTTAAATTTTTCCTTTTCTTTTTTGCGTTAAACTGCTTATGTGGCTCAACATTCTTCTTACCCCATTGGTGTTGAACTAGAACTTGTCTTGCTACATCAATTCCTATCTTGGCTCCTCCTCGAGTGACTATACTGATATTTCTCCCATCATCCCTGGATTCTGTAGAGATCCATTGGATATTTTGGTTGTTCTAGTTCCTTTTTCCTAGATCTTTCCCAAGAGTGTTGGGAAGTCTTATTTGTCATGGTTTGTTGTGTGATAGTACATACATTTCGAAGGTGGAAGTGGGCAATCCCTTGCATAATGTCTTGTTTGTTGGTAGTTTTGGAACACCAATGGTCCTCTTCCTCATCAAAATCATCATATGCCTTGTCCTCCACCTCTTTATCCACCTCAATTCCTCGTGGCATGTTGTACTAGGGTACCTAGTTATACTACGTAGGGTTATATTGTGGTTGTGCATTATTATACTAAAGCTATACATTGTTGTATTTCTACTACACATTTTTGTATGGTGGTGGTACCTGGCTGAATTGGTGTGCATCTTGTCTTGACATAATTTTTTCTTGCACCCTATAAGTATGTGAAGTTATTTATCTCATCAGCTCCATCGTTATACAATCCTTATCATCATGACCCACTGATTTGCAAAAATTGCAATATGAAATTTTGGGTACTATCTCATATTTTTGCATCATTGAACAATGATATGGATCATGCCCATTTTTTTTAAAAATATCGCACCATGGTCCTCATGTTAGCAACGAGTTTGGTACTACTATTTCCATATATGTGCAAAATTTGGACATTCATTCTTATGGTGTCCTTATGTCTTGCATAGGGTACAGCAAACAACTTATCTTTTCTCTTTGCCCTTATTTTGATTAAGTTGAAATGTTAGATTCTTCAAATCCTCCTTCAACTAATCTATTACTGGATATGTATTCTAATACTAGTTCTCTTCCTGTTATAAGGCTTCTTGCAGAGCCTCTAGCTAAGTTTGGAACTTTTGTTGTGTTAATGGGTATTTCAAGTGTGGTAACAGTGAGTTTGCAAATAAATGCTTATGTTTCATGTCAGTAATTTCATATTTCAACTTACCTTTCAGAAGTTTGAACCTATGATCAATCTCTCAAACAGACTCACCTAGTTTCTTCTTGATTTCAATCATTTCATTCATGTACTGGTCTTTTGAGCTGAGCTTCTGAAATTCATTTACCAATAGTTTTTTCACATATGATATAGTCTTTGGTACTCATTGTGGATTGTTTACATCTAGGCTCATGTACCAATCTAGCGCGCGGTATCTTAGTGTGATAGATAAATACATGAGCTTTGTATCCTCATATGTGATCTACTTTTCTTCCCAAATCTTCTCACAGATGAATAAGTTCTTTTCAGGGACCTCTGAAGCTTCTCCCCAAAATTCTGGTAATCTGATCATGGGAACATGTCCTACCATTTTGAACTATGTGAACTACTTCCTCCACATGGTGTATACAACTGAATGTTACTTCCTGAACTGGCTCCCCCAGTTAATGCTCCTTTATTGGATCCCTATCCGGTTTCTTTCCTTCCACTATAATTTGGTTGTCTAAATGCTAGTGTTCTTTCTGGTGTATTAGTTGCACATGGGGTTGTGGGTTCCACACTGACGGTGATCTAAATTGGAGTTCAGACTTCTTTTCAAGACCCTAGACCTCATTTTTTCCTTTCATACATTGCGTGTATTTATTTCCCCAATATACTCCACAACCCCAAGATCATCTACCTCTTCTTTAGTGCTTTCCAAGCCCTCTCTATCGGATATGGCTCTCTTCTTGTTATTCATTTTATATTGGTAGGGTACTCCACTACGCATCTTTCGATTTTTTTCCATTATCTTCTTTATCTGGTCTTCTTACATAATGATTGGGTCCATGTCCTCATTATTATTTCCCTTATCAATCTCCTCTTCCATATTTCAACCTTCTATCATTTCTTCCCCCTTTCCCCCATGTATGTAGGGAATTTTAGTTGTCTAATTCCATCATAATCACATCGTTGTCATACAATAAAATATTGATTGAAGTATACAGTGATATGATGTACCTACCTCTGGGTCCCTTTAGAAAATATTTCTTTGGTGTGGTGTAGGACTTCATGGTATCTACTGCAAATTTGTTGATAAACCTTGCAACAATATTGTCTAACCAGAAATCTACTATGCACATAAATTTGTTATTAACTTGTTGTAACTGGATGATTTCTACATGATTCCACTCTAGCTTCCTGATTCGATTTGTAAGGTGGTTTTACTTTAAACTCAATAACCATTCTTGCAACAAATGCGGGAAATCACAGAAAAATACATCATGCAAGTCATTAAATACGTATTTGTCGAGATATTTGCGAGGTGTTAACTTAGGGTTTTTGTTGTCCTTCTATTCAAAATCAAGTTCCTTTCTTTCCAACCATATTTCAATATTTTCCTTCATTAGATTCCATGGCCTGAACATTCCCTTATATACTTTCATCCTCACATGTTTCTTCCACAGATCCCATTCACTCAATTCTGTGCAATTCTGGTCGGCTACAGAACCATTTTTTGGTTGTTTCTCTCTTACTTATTCTTGGGATGACCCAGGTTCAGATCTCAATAGGTTTCCAACAAAACCCTCAAAAACTATCATCCCTCCTGGTAAACCAAAAGAAAACGATGTGCATAGGGTGCATAATGCAATCTCACTTGATAAAATACTACATACCTTTTGAATCTGTAGATAGATATGTTGTACCTGATCACTTTAGACCTTCTTGGGAAGATGCTTTCAAACTCTGAGAACTCTTTTGTACCCATGAGATATTTGAAATTCCTCTTTAATTCTATAACATGTGATTCCTTTGGTGCTTCTTGAAAACATACCACATTTCCAATTGCTTGCATAACATTCGGTCTGGATGTTGTCACATAAAGTAATCTGCCAATCATTGACATGTAATACCTATTATTTGTAGACTTTAAATCATCATATTTACTTAACTTACAAATGGTATACATAGGAGTATTGATTGGTTTGCAATCTTCCATTCCGAACCTCTTTAGCATTTATCTAATATACTTGGTTTGAGAAATAAAAATTCCTTGGTTTCTTTGAAATATCTGAAGACCAAAAAACAAGGATAATTATCCAAGTAATGACATTTCAAATTCATTCTGCATATCCTTTGCAAATTTCTGGCTCATCCTGTCACCATCACTTCTAAAGATAATATCATCAACATAAAATTCAATTAACAAAATATTGTCTGTATTTACCTTGAGGAAGAGGTTGATATATGTATTTCCTTTCCTGAACCCTTGTTTCTGCAAATATCTATCCAATACTGTAACGTTCCCCCGACCATCAACCCCACTGGCCGGAAAACACTACTATGCAGAACAACATCATTCTCATACTTAATTAATAACATGCATTTAACTAAAATTAAACACAATTAACTCAGAGTAAGCACAAGATTAATGCTAACATAAATAATCCCTGGCATTAACAATAATTCATATGCACAACAAAATACATGATGCATATAAGCATCACAGGCATGCAAAACATAATATTAAACATAAGATGATACTTATCTTTGAAACCATGGTAATTCCACCAACTACGTCTAGGCCTTCCATGAACCTCCTAGCCTTAGACCACGTTGCTCATCACTCTCAGCAGTAGGTCACCCCTGAGCTAGGACTAAGCTCCACCCAAGGCAAGGAATCCTAGTCTAGGTTGAGGTTACAGGGAAAACTGCACAGAATAACCGGAAGGATTCTTCCCAGGATGCCTTCTTATGCCCACTACTAACAGACTCTCATTCCCCACATTCTTGTTCCACCCCAGAGTATACACCTTCACAAGCACAATCCATTAGTGCTTCACCTCCCTCTCTAGGCCTCAGCAATAGGTTGGATCAGGAATTCCTAGATCTCTAAAGTTGGTGTTGGACTCTCTCTGGGAGAAAACCACATCCTAGTAGACTCTCTCACATGGAGGGAGTTTCTCATAGGCCTTACAACCTACCTTTTCAACCACGGGCCTGACAACCCGCTTCTTCAACCAATTTCAGCCTAATTTCTACAAGGTGAGGATAACAGCAACAACAACTGGTCAATTCCATTAAGGAAACATATAAGGTAGCAACCCAAAGACAGTTTGGGTGTAGACTCGACTCTACAAGAGAGAATAAGCTGGGCTCACAATGTACACATGTGACACAGCTCAATCCATAGGTTTGTCACTAGATTCAGGGTGCGTGACAAGGAATTAACACAAAGGTCGAACACAAACTCAAATGGTTTAGATGATTGATACCTCGACTTCTAAGGAAAACATTACGACTTTCTGGTTTTCCAAGCTATGTGAGGGTATGCAGAGGTCGAATACAGGGGCCATGGGATTCATGGATCAGACAATCGACAGTTGAATGGAGGAGGAACCCCTAACACAACTCACTTCTATGGTTTTAACTGCATGCACTTGGGTCGACACATGTCACCCATGATGCTGCATGCACTCCATCAGCATTCATTCCTCTCCAGGAACTTAGGACAAAAAAAATATTTCACATGGCTTTTGGAATAATATAAAATATTATTCTCAAGGACTTAAGCCCCTAGGCTTAGCCCCTCTTTCCAACCTTCCATCCCCCAATCCCTTACCCACTCTGTGGAATCTTAGTCCCCCATCACTCATTCATCATGGTTGGTCTGCACGCAACAGTCTTTATATTTTTATTAATATTCTACATGATTACATATACAAAAACAACCTCCTGGCCTTAACACTTAGGCTCTCTGGCCTAATAACACATAAGCCCACCATATTATATCAACTTGGCTCACCAGCCTATAAAACATAATTACAATTCATAATGCAAGATTTACATTTCATAGACATGATTTACAACAAGGATTGGCCTTGGGGACATTACAATCCCCTCCCCTTATTTTTGCACTATCCTCAATGCAACTTTACACTACATCTGCAAGATTTTCAAAAATTTCAAAAAGATGTGGGTACTCTGCTCGCATAACATATTCATGCTCCCATGTCATGTTCTCAGGACCGTACCATGTCCACTGGACCTTTACAAGCCCTATAGCTCGATTCAGGAGTTGTTTGTTTTTCCTGTCCAATATGTGCATAGGATGCACTTGCAGGACACCTTCTTGTTCCACCTGAATCACATTCCAATCGATAACATGATTAGCATTTGGTATATATTTATTAAGAAATGAAACATGAAACACATTATGTACAATCATAGATGTAGGTAATGCAAGCATATATGCAACTAGCCCAATCCTTTCCAGGATTTCAAATGGCCCACAAAATCTGGCTGCCAACTTGGCGCAACTTCCCATCTTCAGGGAACTCCTGTTAGCTTTCAATTTCAGGAAAACATGATCACCCGAACTCTCTATGGGTTACGTTCTTATCAACATAAATTTTCTGCCTATCCTGTGCAGCTTTCAAATTCTTCTTAATTTTTATCATTTGGTCCTCCATCTCCTTGAGCAAATCAGGCTCAACTACTGCTCTATCAACTGGATTATCCTAGCTCACTGGAGTATTTCACTTTCTTCCATAAAGTACCTCAAATGGGCTCATCTTCAACGATGTATGATACCCATTATTGTAGGTGAATTCTACCAAGTTCAGGTAGTCTTCCCATCTTGATGGTTTGTCCATCACATACATTCTCAGTATGTTTTCTATTACTCTATTCACCCTCTTTCTCTGTCCATTAGAATCAGGATGATAAGTTGTACTAAAGTTCATATTCGTTCTGAATCCTTTGAAAAAACCTTTCCATAAATTCAAGGTGAATTTCAGGTTTCTGTCATACACAATCATTTTAGGAATTTCATGCAATCGTGCCACTTCCTTTAAGAAAATTTCAGCAACATCTGCTGCCTTGTGAGTAGTTTTCAGTGGAATAAAATGGGCAGATTTTGATGATTGTCCACCACCACCATGATCGAATCATGTAGCTTGGTTGTTCTGGGAAATCCTATAATAAAATCCATTGTCACCACTTCCCACTTCCACTCAGGATTCGGTAAAGCTTGCAACAACCCTGCGAGGTGCCTATGCTCAACTTTAACTTCCTGGCACTCCATACATTTGGCGATGTATTCAACGATCTCTCTCTTCATACCTGACCAAAAGTAATGGCTCTTGACCACTGCTACTATTTTCGGATATCCAGGGTGCCCTGCATAAAGCACATTATGCATCTCTTGCAAAATCATTTGTTTCAAGCACTGGACATTAGGTACAAAAACTATGTTCTTGTACAACAGTATTCCATCGGTTTCCAATTTATAAATTTCCATCTTCGGTGGCATCTTACCCTATTGTAGCTTGGCTACCAATTCTCTGTATTGTAGATCTACATTTGCAGCCTCCACAATTCTACTTTTAATATCAATTAGATACATGTTAATGGTTGTAGCATGTAATTCATGCACCCTCCTACTGAGTGCATCAACCACTTTATTCTTCTTCCCTTTGATATGCTTGATCTCAAAGTCCTAGTCACACAAAAATTCCATCCACCTACTTTGTCTAGTGTTTAAGGTTGGTTGGTCAAACAAATATTTCAGACCATTATGGTCTATTCTCAATTCAAATCTCCTTCCCATGAGGTAATGTATCCATTTCCTCAAAGCATGAACGATTGCTGCCAACTCCAAATCGTGAGTGGCATAATTATTTTCGTGCTCTTTCAATTTCCTGGACTCATAACAGATTACAAATCCATTCTGACTGAGAAATCCTTCCAACCCTTCTTTACACACATCTGTGCACACTATGAAATCTGCATTTGGATTAGCAATCCTCAAGATTGGAGCACTGGTTAATAGCTACTTCAATCGCTGGAAACTTTTCTCACACTCTTCAGTCCACTGAAACTTTTTCTCCTTCCTTTGCAAGGAAGTGATAAGGTGAGCTATCTTTGAGAACTCTGCAATAAAACTTTTGTAATATCCTGCTAGACCCATAAAGGATCTAACTTCCATCACATTCCTTGGCGCTGACCATTCTCTGATGGCCTCAACCTTCTCAAGATCAACGACTATCCCTTCTTCTGAAATAATGTGCCCCAAGTAATGGATCTACCTTTGATAAAATGAGCATTTTCTCAACTTGGCATACATCTGGTGTTCTCTCAACACTTGCAGCACCATCCTCAGGTGTTGTTCATGCTCTTCCTCTGACTTGGAATACACCAAAATGTCATCTAGGAAGACTATGAAAAACTTGTCTAAATAGTCCCAGAATACACCATTCATCAAGCACATAAAAATAGTAGGTGCGTTCGACAACCCATATGGTACCACTATGAACTCGTAATGACCATACCTTGTTCTAAAGGTAGTCTTGTTGATGTATTCATCCTTTATTATTACCTGGTGATATCCCGATCTGAGATCTATCTTCAAAAATAATTTTGCACCTTTCAACTGATCGAAAATATCATCGATCCTTGGCAGAGGATACTTGTTCTTGACAGTTACTTTGTTCAACTGTCTAAAATCAATGCACAACCTCAACGTCCCATCCTTATTCTTCATGAACATGACTGGGGCACCCCAAGGTGACACTTTTGGGTGAATGTACCCCTTCTTTAGAAGCTCTTCAAGCTACAATTGCAACTCTTTCAGCTCTGGCATACTCATTCTATAAGGAGATTTCGACACTGGAGCTTCTCCAGGCATCAAATTTATAGAGAAATCGATATCTCTCTTTGGAGTTAGTCTGGGTACCTCCTGAAATATGTCTTCAAACTCTGTTAGTACCACATAGTCTCCAATATTTGAGACTTCATCTCTAGATTCTTCCTCCACATGAGATGCAAATAATTGATAGCCTTTTCTATAGCACTTTTTCAGCTGCATTGCTAAGATTTCTCTAACAGTAATAGCTCTAGGAATTCCTTGGACTGTTTTTTGATTCTCCTCCTCATCCAGGCATGTAAATTCCTTGTTACGACAATCCAAGAGGGCATGGTGTTGGTCCAACTAGTCCATCCCAATTAAATAGTCATAAGAGCCTAAAGGCAGAATATTCAATTCAGTCTTCATGCTCAATCCCTTCATGTCCACAGGACAGGACTTAACCAACTCAGTGACTTTCCTCTTGGTTCATGTAGCCAACTTCACTAACCAAGACTTTTCATGTTTGCTTCTTGATAAATGCAAACTTTCCACCACTATAGGGTCTATATAACTATGGCTAGCCCCTGAATCAATTAAAATAATAAATGGTTGGTTGTTAATCATACCTTCCACTTCAATCATCTACGATTGAAATTTATCTTTCTTATTGTCCAGGGCCGCATAGATCCTTGGCATTCTACTACCCAGGTCCTCCACTGTTTCTTCTTGTTGAACATTATGGACAGCTCTTGCTTTGCCATTTTTATGGGGACAAGCTCTGTACTTGTGGTTCTCTTTACAGCCCCAACACTGAATGGGCATCTGTCTTAGCCTTTGTTCTCCCACTTCATCCATTCTCAACTCTCTAAACAATGGATGTCCTTGAGGACTATTTCTTAAAAAGGGAGTTTTGTTTCCCTTCTACCTCTGTTCTTTCTTAAACTTCTTCTGATCAACCCAAGCCTTCCGAAAGGTAGGCTTTTCCCCTTTCTATTCATATAAGCATTTCTCTCTTCTTATTGTTTCATCCATAGTATTAGGATCATCATACTAAAACTTGTCACCAATGGGAGGTGGTAGTCCACTCAGATACCTCTGAATCTTGACAGCCTCATATTTGATGAATGGAACATACTTCAGTAATTCCAAAAACCTTCGTTCATATTCATCAATGGTCATGCTACCCAGCTTGAGTTCGAAGAACTCCTTCATCTTTCTATCATAGTATCTTTTATTCAGATATTTCCTCTCGAAATACCTCTTGAATTCCTTCCATGTGATATCTTTCTCTCTAATGTGTTGCACCTGCACAAGCTAATCCCACCACATGGATGCTTTTCCTTTTAGTTGATACATCACAATTCTTCCTTCTACATGAGAGGAATAATTCTACAATTGGAAATATTTCCTCATGCCAAGCAACCATGTTTCGACATATTCCTCCTTCTTATGTTCTCCATCAAACGTAGGAGGCTTAATCTTGTTCATTTCCCCTTTAAACTCATCCACTCCATATCTTCGGTGTTTTCTAGTAGGGGATGGGCTTGAACTATTGTGTGCATCCCTACTAGAATTCTTTGGGGAGTGACAATGATGTCTGCTAACACTCCTCGATCTTCTTTTCCTCTCAAGGGTCCTACGACTCTCTGTCTTGCTTAAGTCACTCTCCTTTTCCAATTTCCTTTCTATTCTTTCCAGGCTCTTCAACATATTTAAGTTGAATTGACCTTGCCTATCCCTAACTTTCATGAGCTTTCGGCTATGATCTCGGTGATCCTGGGCATCTTTCTACAATTTTTCAATGATTTTCATCATATTCCCTTCCTTATCCAATTATCTTTCGTGCCCATTGGAGTTCGATCCTTTGACTCCCAAGTTGACATCCCTTCCTTCTCTTTCATTCTCTGAATTGGAGGCAATCAACACCTCTTCCATTTCTCTGCACTCTGTGGCAATTATAATCAGTTCTGGCACTCGTCAAACTTTTGCAATCACAATGTGCAAACAACCAAAATTTGTCAGGCTATCTCTTCTTAACAAATTCCACACATTCAAAACCAATCTGAATAAGAAAACGTTTTGATTTCACGAATTTTCCGAGCTCTGCTCGGCTCTGTAATTTTTGGGTGATAGCCCCCGTTTTCTTAGTCCCCAACCCACGCATCCATGGGCTGTGATCAACTGCTAACGACTAGGTGCTACAAGGCTCTCTAAATGAAACTTCAGGTTTCAGGATTTTGGGTTTCGAGATTTCGGGTTTCGGGATTTTGGTCCCGGAGGTTATTGCACTCACTTCCCTCTCCAACTTCCGACTTCTGAAAATTCGATTTCCTTACCCTCCGAGCCCACAAAACAGTTTTCGCCCACAAGGTAGTGACACATGGTGTCCTTAGGAAGGTCCACCTCACTCCCAGCGATGTCAAGGGCCCCCACTACTTTTACTTTTCGTTTCATAGTTTTGGGCATCGAGAGTTCGTGCATCTACACATCTCAAACTTTCATTTGCCGAAATTCTGAAATTACTGTCTATTCATCTACTTGATTCAATGGTCATGTTCCTCTCCTATGATCTACGGTGTAGATCATTTCAGGATTTCGGGGTTTTAGGTTTTTGGTAACCGGGAGTTCGCGATGCAGTGACTCCAAATCTCTTGTCACTTCAATCCCTGAATTTTGATATGGATATTCATGTATGAGATCAATGACTGTGAGCCTCCCCTGATCTGATGGCTCATGGGATTTCAACACTTCTTCCTTGAAGCACTCCACCGTCTGATTCTACCCTTGTTAATCCCTTTCACGATTCAGGACTTGGAGTGACCAAGAATTTGTCCTACACTCCAAGTTCACGATCCAACGGTCCTAATTCCCCATGATTTGACGACTCAAATCTCATCGACATTTCATGTATCGGGATTTCATGTGTCATGAGGTCGAAATATTTTCCACCTTCATCCTCCCTATTCCTAAAATGTTGATTTCTTCCTAGATAATTAATGGTCCAAATCTCTCTTTAGATCGACGGTTGTGATCCAATCGTGAATTCATGTTTCACGAATTCTCATGAACTCACCCTTAGACCATTTCAGGTCATGATTTAGTGAAAGGCTGATCGTTCTCCACGCATCCTTTCCGATGGACAGTCCTGACAAATTCAAGATTTCACGTATCGCAATTTCCACACTCCTGTGCAACTCCAAAGGGTTTTAAACCTTGTGCACATTCTCCAGATCTGATGGTTGTGAGGGTTCTCCTTTCCTCCCAAACATATTCTATGGCTCCAACACTTCTGGTGTGGAGTTCTCTCTCTCTCTGTGGCCATATACCACTCTAGCTACAGTTTTATAATAATGCTACACCTCTTGAGCTTTGTAACACGATCAAGTAATCCATTGACACTCAAAAACATCCCGAGGTTTGAAATTAGTCCTCCAGACACAATTTCCTTCTCAAAACCTCAGTCCAAAGACCACTTATCTGACCCATTCAGGCTCAACATTGAAACTAGGCTTTGATACCATACTATAACGTTCCCCCGACCATCAACCCCACTGGCCTGGCAAACATTATTGTGCGGAACAACATCATTCTCATACTTAATTAATAACATGAATTTAAATTAAATTAAACACAATTAACTCAAAGTAAGCACAAGATTACTACTAACATAAATAATTCCTGGCATTAACAATAATTCATATGCACAACAGAATACATGATACATATAAGCATCACAGGCATGCAAAACATAATATTAAGCATAAGCTAATACTTATCTTTGAAACCGTGGTAATTCCACCAACTACGTGCATGCCTTCCACGAACCTCCCAGCCTTGGACCACGCTGCTCATCACTCTCAGCAGTAGGTCACCCCTAACCTGGTACTAAGCTCCACCCAAGGCAAGGAATCCTAGTCTAGGCTAAGGTTATAGGCAAAACTGCACATAATAACCAGAAGGATTCTTCCCAAGATGCCTTCTTACGCCCACTACTAACAGACTCTCATTCCCCACATGCCTGTTTTTCCTTGGAGTATACACCTTCAAAAGCACAGTCCATTGGTGCTTCACTTCCCTCTCTGGGCCTTGGCAACAGGCTGGATCAGGAATTCTCAGAGCTCTGAAGCTGGTTCTGGACTCTCTTTGGGAGAAAACCACTTCCCAACAGACTCTCTCACCTAGAGGGAGTTTCTCACAAGCCTTACAACCTGCCTTTTCAACCATGGGCCTGACAACCCACTTCTTCAACCAGTTTCAGCCCAATTTCCACAAGGTGAGGATAACAACAACAACAACTAGTCAATTCTACTCAGGAAAAACAAAAGGTAGCAACTGAAAGATAGTTCAGGTACAAAATCGACTCTGCAAGAGAGAATAGGCTGGGTTCATAGAGTACACAGGTGACACGGCTCAATCCACGGGTTTGTCTGATCAAAATCTGGACCAGGGGGCAAAATTTTGCTCAATTTTCAAAGTGCTCAAAATGCAACGAAAATGGTTCCATTGTGTCCCTCTCGTCTTCCTGATTCCGGTGGTATATTTACTTTCTCAAATGGAGTCCGTATGGAGAAGATATCGCGATCTGTTTGCCGAGCCAAACAGGAAAAAATTTGATGTTGACTGTACCTGTCTGTATAGTCCGCACAGGACACGTGGCAGGTCCGTATAGGACACGTGGTAGGATCGTACAGCATACGTGGTAGGTCCGTATAGGACACATGGTGGCTTCAAGGAGTGACACATGGGATGCAGTTTTGGACTTTTTGGTGCACAGTTGGGCCAATCCGAAGCTGACAGGTGTCACCACTGGAAGGGTGACATGTGGCACGGGTGACGTCATTGGATGACGTGGTAGGCTGATGCAGCAGGTGACTGGATAGTATGACGATGACATGGCAAGCAATGGTTGGTTGACTGTTGGAAAATGAGGAAACGACACGTGTCATTTGTGTGGCGAATGGTATGAGGGCACGTGGCCCAATCCATGGGCGCCACGTGTCCCTCGTTTATTGGTTTGTTGGTTTAAAAATTTTATGGAGTCCAGGGGATTCGAACCTCGGACCTCCCCACCGACTGCACCTTTGCAAAGTTCCGTCGAACCATTGGACCACCACATATGCTTTATTATGTATTTGCATTTGGTTATAATTGAAATGGAGTGTTTGTATGGTTGGGCTGCGACCGGGCCGGGGCCTAGCCCCAGCCCTTGGTCGCGTGTTGTGTAATGTAACCGTGTTATAAAAACATGGTGCGCGGGGGGTATTTCATATGGTTTCAAATATATGCGCGTGGTTGTATTGTTTTAACATATGACCATTTTAAATGTGGCACGTGGGGTGTTAATTGAATAGCCCGCAGTTGTATTATTTATTCATATAACCGTGTTATAAACTATGTGGCACGGGTTTAATACATAGTCGGGTTTTGGTATAACCAACTATTCACGTGGGGTTTTAAAACCATAACACATGGTTTATACAATGGTGAAAATGTGCATGGGTATTGGTTACAGTGGTTACCATAGTTTTGTAATGGTTGGCACGGTTTTAAAACCGTTAGCCCTTTTTCCCAATACGCGAGGTCATATGGCCCATGTGTCCAAGAGCTTGGCGGTTGGGGGCTGGAGGCGCCCTAACCATCCTATAGTTTCCACGGTTATTCGGTTTTGTACGGTGCTAGGTTTTAACGCGTGTTTTGGAGCGTGTTCTTGGTTCATGCACACAGAGGTGCATTCTGTAGAACCAGTTCCAGCAAAGTTGAAGGAGGAAAATGGAGGAGGCCTAACTTCTTCATCTTTTGGCCGATTGAGGTGCCGTAAAAGCCCAGCTAGGGGTTTTTGGATCTGTTGGATCCATTGGTTCTATTTTCAAGGCCATTTGAAGACTTCTTCTACAAGTTTTTCACCATTGAAGTTTCAGCAAGCTCCAGGGATCTTGAAGCCCTCTTTGATGGAGGACATGGTTTGGTGAGCCTATGTTTGTTTTATTTGAATGAATAATCATTTTTGGCTAATTAATATGATATGAACACATTGGGACAGGTTTCAGAGGATTTTGAGGACTTTTACAGGTGTTTTTTCCAAAGAGAAGCTCAGGGAAGCTTATGGCCACATGTAGAAGAGGTCATGCCCAGATGAGCCATGATCCGTTTTCAGAGTTCTATTAGTCATTTTTGGGGTTTTTATGTGTTCTGATCTCAATGGTATAGTCTATTTTTCCATTGGATTTGAGCAGCATATTGTAAAATAACTTTTGACTAATTAATCCCAGAGAGCCAAGTCCATTGATGGAGGCTCAAGGAGATGTAGCCCGGAGGGGGGTGAACTCCTTTATCATATTGTTCTTGTTGTGCGTTTGATGGTTTATTTGCTCCAAGTTGTATTGTTGTGTATTTATTTCAGGTACATATTTAACCATCTAAAAGAACATTTCCTCACACATAATCATTTACAAGAAGATACATGAACTTAACACATAAGTTTATCTTGCATATTTATACACATGAAGCAAGGTCCTGTAAAGTTTATTTTTATGAAGTAGAGGGTGCTTGCATAGCATAACAAGTCAGCCTTCTATTTACAGATCAGGTGGTATCAGAGCATAGTTTGTTTTGCTCATGTGTTTGCCATTGATAGCTTGAGATTTAGCTATTGGTTTTTGTGCAAGTTTGGTGTTGAAGTTTGATATCTTGCAAGGATTGCATAAGCTTCAAGTATTGATAGTTCTTATACATTTCCATTTTCTAAAGAAGAAATTATACTCATGAGAGATTTGATGAAAGAGATGTATGATAAGAACATTTCCCTTGAAGAGAAGTTGATGGCCATGAAGCAGGAGAAAGACCAGCTTTTGCAAAAGTTGCATGAGATGGAGATTCAACTCCATGAGGCAAAGGAAACCCTTACCAAGTACATGCATGAACATAAGGTATGCAATGTTAGTTTATCTTCTAATTCTTATAAAGATGAATGTTTTGGTGGTTTTGAGAGTCACACAAGAGGAATAGGGTCCAAGTTGTTGTTAA
>ML776605.1:1496253-1514872 GCA_009831015.1 Picea engelmannii
AAGAGAAGCTCAGGGAAGCTTATGGCCACATGTAGAAGAGGTCATGCCCAGATGAGCCATGATCCGTTTTCAGAGTTCTATTAGTCATTTTTGGGGTTTTTATGTGTTCTGATCTCAATGGTACAGTCTATTTTTCCATTGGATTTGAGCAGAATCTTGTAAAATAACTTTTGACTAATTAATCCCAGAGATCCAAGTCCATTGATGGAGGCTCAAGGAGATGTAGCCCGGAGGGGGGTGAACTCCTTTATCATATTGTTCTTTTTGTGCGTTTGATGGTTTATTTGCTTGAAGTTGTATTGTTGTGTATTTATTTCAAGTACATATTTAACCATCTAAAATAACATTTCCTCACACATAAGAATTTACAAGAAGATACATGAACTTAACACATAAGTTTATCTTGCATATTTATACACATGAAGCAAGGTCCTGTAAAGTTTATTTTTATGAAGTAGAGGGTGCTTGCATAGCATAACAAGTCAGCCTTCTATTTACAGATCATTGTCACTGGTTTGAAGGTGTGTGAAAAGGAATTAACGTAGAGGTTGAACACAGACTCAAATGATTCAGACGACTGATACCTCGACTTCTAAGGAAAGCATTACAATTTTCTAGTTTTCCAAGCTACGTGAGGGTATGAAGAGGTCGAATATAGGGGCCACGGGATTCACGATTCAGACAATCGATGGTCGAATGGAGGAGGAACCCCCAACATGGCTCACTTCTCTAGTTTTAACTACATGCGCTTGGGTCAACACTTGTGACCCATGATGTTGCATGCACTCCATCAACATGTGTTCCTCTCCAGGAACTTAGGACAAAAAAAATAATTCACATGGCTTTTGGAATAATATTAAAATATTATTCCCAAGTACTTAAGCCCCTAAGCTTAGCCCCTCTTTCCAACCTTCTAGCCCCCAATCCCTTACCCACTATGTGGAATCTTAGTCCCCCATCACTCATTCATCGTGGTCGATCTGCATGCAATAGTGTTTTTATTTTTATTAATATTTTGCATGATTACATATACAAAAGCAAGCTCTGAGCCTTAACACTTAGGCTCTCCGGCCTAATAACACATAAGCTCACCAACTTATATAAACTTGGCTCACCAGCCTATAAAACATAATTACAATTCATAATGCAAGCTTTACATTTCATAGACATGATTTACAACAGGGCTCGGCCTTGGGGACATTACAAATATGGAATACCATGCTTTGGGAGCATGTTTGAGACCATACAAGGCCTTCTTCAACCTACAAACATAATTTTCATTTTTTGACAACTAAAATCCTTCTGGTTGATCAATGTAGACTTATTCTTCTAGATCCTCATTAAGGAAAGATAATTTCACATCCATATGATACACTTTAATATTCTCGGAGCATGCATAAGCGAGTATTAATTTGATTGATTATGTTAGCACTGAGAGTCACCCTCAAACTGCTAGAGGATAAGTCCAGTACCCATCAAAATGTAAATGGATTAAAATGTTTTTAGTAGGTGGATTGGCAAGAATTTAAATAATGGAAAAGATAACAGATATCACTACATATCAGTGATAGACCATTGGGATATGGAGTCATAAATAGTCTGTCAATTGAAGACATTTAAGCTCCTTATCAGACAAAATATTTGTATAATGATAAAGAGAAGGATAAGAGAATACCATAAAGGCGAATATTCACTAAGCAGAGATCCTCCCTGCAAAGAGAATTTAGATGTGTTTGAACAGTAAACAATGATAAATAGGCAAACTTATAGCAAATCCTCTACTGCATCAACAATCTATCCATCAAAGGCAAATTTTAATCCTTAAAATCAGAAATACATTCAAACAAGATGAAGAATATAGCATAGTACATAGAATACAAATCTGATGAAACAATGCATATGAATCTTCAATAACATAAAATTTACAGCCACGTGCCCCTTCGGCTTACAAACTGAAATATATAGTCATAAACATTCTCAAAACCTCCTCTTGTCTTGGCCACTCCCCCCTTTCCTTATATCATTCATCATATTTATTTATAATCAAAACAAAAGACAACAACTAGGAGTTTGAGTTGGCCCTCCTATTCTAGGATTCTCCACAAAAAGCTACAAGTCTAACATCTGTACCAATAGATCTAACAAACTACTAAAATCAAGGATCTTGTTGGAAACCAAAAATGAATGACATGTCTTGTTGCTTGGGTGCCTCTTCTCCAATGTTGTGTGTCTTCTCTTGTCTATCTTGTTCCTTGTGTCAGAAGAAAACTATGGTCAGTATGGGCCTGCAGGAAAAACCGCCCTCTGTGGTACTTCAGGATGACAGTTTTCTGTCTCCTCAGTTAGACCCTCCATCCTTCCATTTAAGGGGGTAGTCAATTTCTCAACCACCAATCCTTCTTTCATTAATTGATTTCTCTTTGGGATCAGGACGAGGCTTAATGCCTAGCTTTATTTCCACATGCTACTCTCGGATTGGACCCTATATAAGCATGTGATTGCAGAAGTTGCTAGGGGCAATTTGGATCCACATCGCTTCAACCCCCGCAATTCACCACCAACTTCCACATAATTATTTAGTTATAAATGGTTTCTATTGCAAGACCACTCTGGAATGTTAGTGCTCAAGCATGTTCTATCCTCGCAATGAAGTGTGTTTGTCAATCAATTGCAATCTATGATCTAGGAAACCCTGCTATTTTAGCACCTCGCTAAAGTTTATCCATCTTCCAAATCTAGAATCATTTTAACCATTTTTAGAGATAGAGCCAATTTTGGCGCCTGGGAGATTTGAATGCTGAGAAGAAATACCTCCCAGAAGACAATCTCCTGAATCTGATGTGGTGGTCTGACAACATTGTGCTAACATATCATGGAAAGAAGGGTGACATGTGTCACATGGAAATGGATGAATGAGGCAACCAAATGACCTGGAATGAGTGCCACATGTCAGGGCAATATGGAAACCCCTTGTCTCCACAAATGAGTGCCATTAGTCTTGACAGATGAGTGCCAAGTGTCTTTGGTACTTTGACACTTCGGGCTTCGGAAGTTTTAGATTATGAAGCATGAAAAACTATGGAGTGGTATGGGCCTGGAGAGACATGGTGGCCTAATGCTATATGATGTCACAATTAGTGATGGATGAGAACCATGTGTCTTCATCACTTTGGGAGCTTCGGTCAATAAATTTCCTTTCTTACCTGCTACAAAGATCAATGGTTCTTGTTGATTTGAGATCAACGGTCCACAATTACTTCGGGAGTTTAGGCTTTGGGCCTTCTCAATGCAGAGTTCTTACAACCCTCTAGAGCATCATATCTCCAAAGTGAGAGATATTCATCCACATGTCCTCTTTTTTTTAGACAATTGAGATTCGCTTCAGGAGTTCAAGATTTGGGATTTTTCTTCTACTTGCTCGTACCATCCTACGAAGTGTCATATTTCTAAAGTTTTAGATATGTCGACGTGCGTTCTCAACCTTCAATGGATTAGATTTACTTCGGGACTTCGGTTAGTTCTTTATCTAGTGCTTTTCTCTTCAAAACCTTTCAGAGTGCTAGATCATCGGACACGTGTCCCTTGCTTGACGATCAATGGACATGAGTGATTGCAGAGACTCAACTCCCTCACTCTTTAATTTCCTTGTTGATCTCTGCAATGAAAAGATGCTCGTTCATAGTGGGATTGATATCCACCGTTGATCTATTGATCTAGCAAGATCAATGATCCTAGGGAATTGCAGGCTCACAACTTGTAAAAAAATTATTTTTCTTCCCGATCCCCACAATGCCTCCCCACCATCGATCTCTCTCTCCAATGAGATCTTATGGTCGTGACTTATTATTTTCTCGATCTAATGACTAATTTGAATTGTACATGGGATCTCCACCATTGACAATTGAACCCGTATGTTTGCTTATATTTCAAGCCCGAAATGGACTTCTCTCAATGTTGCATTTTTCTCAAAGCTTTTCTCTGTGCATACAACATACTTGACCAACCTGACTTTATCAACCAGAAGAGGAAACATTTATATGAAGGTGTGCATAAAAGAGAGAGACTAGGAAGAGGTGTATACCTAGGTCTTAACAAAAAATACATATAAAACAAGACAACTTTATGTGATAGCATTGGCTCCACAAGGGATGGCATGCTCCCTGTGAGCTACCAAGAACAAGTAGCTTCAGTGTCTTATCCTAGGGCTATGGGGTCACTTATTCAAATACTAAAAGAAAACTGAAAAATGAAAATCTTGCACACGAGATTATTTATATACAAGACCCTAATCTAACTGACGGTTAAAATGCTAAGGTGAAAACAAACTTCCATCAAAACCACCCAAACTATTTGGTAACATAATTCTTCTTTTCACTGCAAATTATCCATAAAATGTAAGGGAAGTATGACAGCAGAATCAAGACATGTTTTAGAACACTCACAATACCTCCAAATGATGATAAGGTGACTAATTTTACAGGATCCAATTCATTGGGAGACTTTAACTCCATATATTACCCCACGGGGTCGTAAAATTTATAATAAGGCATGCTAAATTGGTAAAAAGTTACCTCCTTTATTTCATCATTGCTCACATGTTGTTTGATGTTCTTAGCATGTACAGGTGGATAAAGGATTGATCCAGGCTTATTAATCCCAAGTGATATCTTCTAATTTATAAGTGTTGGACATGAGATAAATTGCACATTTATCTCTTCCTTTTCTCCTACATGGCTCTCCCAATGATCAGATTCATAATTATCATACACATGAACCATGCTACGAGGTTCCAATGAAGCTATGAAAAAACTCTTCTCTTTATCATCTTCATTGGCATATTCATCAAAAATTGGTTGTTCTTGCTCAGCATTTGAAGCAACTTCTTCATCATAAGCAGGGATGCTAAAGACATCTTCTTCGAGAACAAAAATATCCTCTGCATTTTCTTCATAAGAGAAACAAACAAAATCTATCTTCAATTCTGAAAAACTAGGAAAAAACAGAGAGGAATCTTCCCTAGGTTTTTTAACTAACTTATCATTTATATCAGCTTCATAGTCAGGAGAAATACATATTGTATACACTTTCTCTTCAACATCAGAATATTCAAAAGAGACATGTTGATCTTCATAAACATTTAAAACAACAACTACATCTGATATGATCCCATATGTTTCTATGTTATTTCTACCATAATGAATATCATTCAATACCTATTGATCTTCATGGAAAATTATTTCTAACATGATAAATGCTTCATCAAAAATCTAGTTTTCGTGACTAGAAGAATCTTTATGAAGCAAAGAAAAATCATCACAACAGTTTTCATAAAGATACTCAACACTTTACAAAACGAATTGAAGGCTACATGAAAACCTGTCAGAGAGATAATGCTTGCAATGGGAAGAGATCGACACCAATCACGAGCAATCACGAGCAATCCCCTCTAACGAATAACTGAAAAGATTAATCTAAACATATTCATGCATGATATGAAGTTGTTGAATAAAATCATGAAAATCCAGCAAATGTTGAGCTGGTACCTCCCACTCTTCTCCTTGAAATTTAGGAAGGCTACCTTCCCATTCATCTCTACTAGGCTCTGGATTAGGGAAACCAACTATTTTTGAAAAATCACAGAAAGCATACCTATGAGATCAAATCTTGTCCATTTCAAACCAATGGAGTCATCAATAGATTTCTAAACAATGGAGTCACCGTGGTGAAAGATGAGAAATCAGAACAAAGTGTTCAACTTCAGTTCACCATCTAAAACTAGATCTCTTCATTGTTGTTCTCCCAGGGAAGATGTCTTCACTATCATCACTGGCAGTGGCACCATTAATGTTAGCACTGAGAGTCACTCTCATACTGCTAGAGGATAAGTCTAGTACCTGTCAAAATGTAAATGTATTAAAATGGTTTGAGTAGGTGGATCGGCAAGACTTTAAAGAAAGGAAAAGACAACAGATATCATTGCAGATCATTGATAGACCATTGGGCTATGGAGTCATAAACATTCTTCTCATTGAAACCATTTAAGCTCCCTATTAGACAAAAGATTTGTATAATGATGAGCAAAAGAACAAGAGAATAACATAAAGATGAATATTCGCTAAGCATAGATCCTCTCTGCAAAAATAATTTAGATGTGTCTGAACAGTAAACAATGGTAAATAGGCGAGCTTACAACAGATCCTCTACTGCATCAAGAATCTATCCATCAAAGGCAAATTTTAATCCTTAAAATCAGAAATACATTCAAACAATATGAAGAATAGAATAGAGTACATAGAAGACAAATCTGATGAAACAACTCATATCAATATTCAATAATATAAAATTTACAACCACATGCCCCTCCGGCTTACAAACTGAAATATACAGTCATAAAAATTCTCAAAACCTCCTCCTGTCTTGGCCACTTCCCCCTTTCATTATATCATTCATTAGATGTATTTATAATAAAAAAAAAATACAACAACTAACAGTGCGAGCTGGCCTTCGTATCCTAGGATTCTCCATAAAAATATACAAGTCTAACATCTGTACCAACAGATCTAACAAAATTCTAAAATCAAGGAACCTGTTGGAAACCAAAAATGAATGACATGTCTTGTTTCTTGGGCATGTCTTCTCCAATATCATGTGTATTCTCTTGTTTTTCATGTTCCTTCTGTCAGAAGGAAACTTTGGTCAATATGGGCCTGGAGGGAAAGTTTTCCTTTGTGGTACTTCGGGCTGAGAGTTTTCTGTCTCCTTAGCTAGACCCTCCATGATTCCATTTAAGGGGGTATTCGATTTCTCAACCATCGATCCTTCTTTCACTAACTGATTTCTCTTTCAGATCGGGATGAGGCTTAACTTCTAGCTTTGTTTTCATGCCCTACTCTCAGATTGGACTCAATATAAGCACGTGAATGCGTAAGTTGTCAAGGGTGGTTTGTATCCACACCACTTTGACCCCCACAATCCACCACCAACTGCCACATATGTCTTTAGCTATATCGTGGTTTTGATTGCAGGACCGCTCTGGAATTTTAGTGCTTGAGCATGTTTCGTCCCCGCAATTAAGTGTGGTTGTAGATCTGTTGTAATCTATGATCTAGGCAACCTTGCTATTTTAGTGCCCCGATAAAATTTATCTGTCTGCCAACTCTAGAATCATTTTAACCATGTTTAGGTATGGAGCCAATTTTGGCACCTGGGAGCTTTGAATGTCGAGAAGGAATACCTCATGGAGGAAGATCTCATGAATCTAACGTGGTGGCCTGACGTCACTGTGTTGACATAATATGGAAAGAAGGGTGACACATGTCACATGGAAATGGACGAATGATGCAACCAAATGACCTGGAATGAGTGCCACATGTCAGGACTAGATGGAATCCACTTGTCTCAATGAATGAGCATTATTAGTCCTGACGGATGAGTGCCAAGTGTCTTTGGTACTTCATCACTTTGGGCTTCATGCGTTTTGCTAAGGTTTTGCAAATGGGGTAGCAAGCTAAGTGGGCTTTATTGTGGGGAAAACTCCACAGTTAAGCGCGCTTGAGCCAGAGGCGTATTGGGATGGGTGACCACCTGGGAATTCCTGGTTACCAGGTGCAATCCCTGGAAGTGATGATTGATGCTATGCGATTCGTTTCGTTGGCTTCAATCCATGAGAATTATTGGTCAGTTGCGACTAATACTCATGAATATGGGTCATAGATTAATGACTTACACTACGCAGTTAATCCTAAAAATAATATCTAATATCTTGCACTACGGAAGCCCCTATATGCTTGAAGCATGAAAAGCTCTGGAGTGGTATGGTCCCAGAGTGATGTGGTGGCCTGATATTATATAATGTCACAGGTAGTGATGGATGAGCACCATGTGTCTTCAACACTTCGACACTTCGGGCTTCAAGAGATCCTGTTGATATTCCTTTCTTACCTGATGAAAATATCAATGGTTCTTGTTGATTTGAGATCAATGGTCCACAATTACTTCGAGAGTTTGGGCTTCGGGCCGTCTCAATGCATAGTTCTTATAATCCTATGGAGTGTCGTATCTCTGAAGTGAGAGATCTGCCTCCACATGTCCTCTTGTTTTGTACGTCCAAGATTCACTTTGGGAGTTCGGGCTTCAAGATTTTTCTTCTGCTTGCTTGCGCAATCCTCTGAAGTGTTGTATTTTTGAAGTGTTAGATCTGTCGACGAGTGTCCTCAACCTTCAATGGCTCAGATTTACTTCACTACTTTAGGTAGTTATTTCTCTATTGCTTCGCACTGCAAAACCTTCCGAAGTGCTAGATCATCGGAAACATGTCCCTTGCTTGAAGATTAACGGCTACGAGTGATTGCGGAGACTCAACTCACTCACTCTTTAATTTCCTTGTCGATCTCCACATTGTGAAGATGCACATTCATAGCAGGATCGATATCCACTGTTGATCTATTGATATAGCAAGATGAATGATCCTGGGGGATTGCGGGCTCACAACTTGCAGAAATTTTAATTTTCTTCCCAATCCCTGCAATGCCTCCCCACCGTCGATCTCTCTCTCCAATGAGATCTGATGGTCATGAATTATTCTTTGCTCAATTTGAACTGTACATGGGATCTCCGTCATTGAAAATTGAACCTATCTATTTTCTTGTATTTCAAGCTCGAAATGGACTAGTCTAAATGTTTCATTTTTCTCAAAGTTTTTCCCTGTGCATACATGATCAGAATCTAGACTAGGGGTCAAATTTTAGCCCAAAAATGAAAGTGTTTAGAATCACTTCAAAACAATCGGGTCCGTATGCCTCTTCATCATGAACCCAACACACTTCAATTGGGGTCAAATGGACATCGAATGAGAGAGATATCGCATTCTGTTCGATTTTCCAAATTTGCAAAAACAATGTTGACTGTACAGTCTATACAGCTGACGTGGAAGGACCATACAACTGATGTGGCATATGATAACGTGGTAGGTACAGATTGGGAAAAGCTGATGTGGAAAGTTTTGATTTGAAAGATGTGGATGAATTAGTTTTGGACATGTGGCATGTTGATGGAAAATTGGGTGGTGCCACGTGGCCCAGACATGGGTTGCCATGTGGCACCATGATTGGGTTTGGTATGTTAAAATTTTATGGAGTCTATGGGATTTGAACCTCGGACCTCCACACATGACTCAAAGCTTTGGAAAATACTACCAAACTGACGTGCCATATGTTATTCCTTAATATATGAACTTTTTAAATATTATTTAAATTTGAATATGTTCAAATTTGGCGCGGGGTTCCGGGTTGGGTCTTAGCCTCAACCCCTAGTTTTATACACACCAAATGTGACCTCCACTATGTGGATTTGTGCACATTTTCAAATGGTTCTTCCCCCCTTTTCCCCCCATCACTTGGCACACCCATCGCTTGCTACTTGTCACATATCCAACCGTTGGAACGGGTGCCATAATTCACGCGGGATGTGGTCACATTGGAACCCACGTGTCCAACACCTCCACCGGTTTGGGGGATAGGTTCCCTAACCATGTGAAAAATTGGCGTGATTTGTGGAAACAGATCATGTTCTTGATTTAAGCATGGGAAATTCCCAGAAGCCAGGTTACTCACACAGGAGTGTTATTTGGTGAACCAGAGACAACAAGCTTGAAGGAGGAAAATGGAAGGAGGCCTATCTTCTTCATTTTTTTGGCCAAATGAGGTGTCGAAAAAGCCCAACCAAGGGTTTTGGATGTTCTAAATCCATTAGCATAGTTTTCAAAGGCATTTGGAGACTTCTTTTGTAGTTTTTTCTACCTTGAAGTTTTAGGAGCTCTAGGGAGCTTAGGGCCACCATTGATGGAGGTCATGCTCAGATGAGCCCAAATCTATTTTATGTGTCTGAATAGTCATTTTTGACTAATTGTTATTCTCTGAACACATTGGGACAAGTTTCAGAGGAATTTGAAGACTTTTACAGGTGTTTTTTCCACAGGTAAGCTCAAGGCCACCAGTAGAAGAGGTCATGCCCAGATGAACCATGGTTCATTTTCAGAGAACTAATAGTCATTTTTGGGGGTTTTTATGTATTCTGAACCCAATGGTATAGTCAGTAAATCCATTGGAGTTGAGAAACATATTGTAAAATAATCTTTGACAAACTAATCCCAGAGAGCTTAGTCCATTGATGGAGGCTCAAGGAGATGTAGCCCAGTTGGGGGTGAACTCCTTTATCATCTTGTTATTGTTGTGACTTTGTTGGTTATTATTTTTCTTCATGTTATGTTTCTATTGTATTTATTTAAACAACATATTTAACCTTTTAAACACGTCACACATAAACACCTAAAATATGCATAAACTTGACACATAATTTATCTTGCACAACTAAGACATTGAGCAAGGTCCTGAAGTTTATTTTAATGGAGTAGAGGGTGCTTGCATAGAAAAAAAGTCATCCCCCTATTTTCATATCAGGTGGTATCAGAGAACATTTTTTCTCATGTGATTACCATTGATAGATAGAGATTTAGTTGTTGGTATTATTGTGCAAGTTTTTTGTTGAAGTTTGATATCTTGCAAGGATGGAGGAAGCTTCAAATAGTAAGAGCTCTCATACATATTCATTAGCCAAGTTCTTTGACAACGAGATGTTGAAGGAGTTTGTAACCATGAGAGATGTGGTACAAGAGATGTGGGAAGATAGAAAGGAGAGCATTGTCCTTCAAGAGCAGTTGATGGCCATGAAGGAGGAGAAGCACCATCTTCTTGAAAAGTTGCATGAGATGAAGACTCAACTCCATGAGGAAAAAGAAACCCTTACCAAGTACATGCATGAACATGAGGTATGTAATGTTGGTTTTTCTTCAAATTCCTCTCAAGATGAATGCTTTGGTGTTTTTGAAAATCATACAAGAGGAATAGGGTCCAAGTTATAGTTAAAAATGGGCTATGAAGGTAGAGGGTTAGGCAAGCATGTACAAGGCATTGTTGAGCCTATTGTTGTTGAGGAGAGGCCTAAGTATAGGGGTCTTGGATATGAACAAAAAGATGGGGCATATTCCAAAGTTGAGGAGACAAGGGAAACAGTTCCAAGAACAACTTTTGTTGCAAGTTCAATCCCTCAAGCATGTAAAGTTTGTGCTCAAGATGAATGAAAATGTGTGAAACAAGAGAGTTGTGACATCCATGAGGACAAGAACATTTTTTTTGGTCTTCAAAAGAGAGCTAGTAACTCTTCAAATTCACCTCCTCAAGAAGGCGATAAAGGTGAATGTTCAAGGTATATTTCTTCCTATAATTTGGTTGCTTTTGATTATGTTAAGCATGGTAAATTTGCATGTAAAAATGGTAGAAAAAGTTCATGTACATATTGTGGTTTAGATAACCATCATGTTTCAAGATGTTGGAAAAGATTGACCACATTCAGGAAACTTTCCAAGCAAAGGAAACTTGAAAAGAAGATGCAAAATATTTTCACCCACTGCTAGAAGAGGGTTCATCTCATTGACCAATGTTGGACATTGCATTCAACCACTCATGTGAGTCAAGATGATTCACAAGAAGACAATTTTCAGCAGAAAAAGTCACCGTTGAATTGGCTTGGTAAGAAATGGTTAGATTTCTTGAACAAGTAAGACTTGAATTTCTTTGTTTGTAGATGTACTTTTCAGCGTTATCTATGCTTTTATGTTGAAAGTATGACAAGTTGTAGCAGATTATCATAACTTGTATGCTGCAAGTTTGCATGAGAATGCAATTTTATTGAAGGCATTCTTGTTGTTGCACAACTTCACCAGGAGGATGTAAAAGATGGGTATGATACTCACTTATTGTAGCCATATAGATTTTCATTTCAGATCTTATGTACCCACATGTTTTTGGGTTTATGTACTTATGTTTGTACTTGAAAGAGAGTTGAAGAGATTTGCACATGCATGTGATTTTGTATGTGTAAACAATGAACTTGGTGATAGTTCATTATGAGTGACTCATGATTGTAACATGGATGTGTATCATGAATGTTGACTTTTCATTGGGAATGTCGATGTTTTTCAAATGAGTCTCGACTTGTGTTGATGTTGTCTTGACGACTATGTTGTGTCGATCAAGTTTTTCGACTTATGTTTAGTCGATGGTGTTGTTGGCTTGTAAGTCGATTTTGAGTACACCAAGATGCAAGAAAACGCCATGTTCTTTGATGAAGTACAAGATGCCATCATTTGCTTGCAGAGAAAAAATATTTTGTTGGCATCATTTTCAGTCTTGTATTGAATTTTTTTTCAAGATTGATGGTTTTCTTGGTTTGTGACAAGATGTTGCAGGAAAGATTTTTGCAACCATTGTAGAGCAAATTGTGTTGATTCCAAAGACTTCACAAGAGGGACTTGATTCTCAGTGGGAAGGTTGTCAGTCTTCCAAGCACAAAGATAATAGTGGGTCAATAGCAGCCAGAGAACAGTGGTTGAGGGACATAGGCAATTGCAGTGCAAGGCATGTCAAGGTACCCAGGTGATTGCCAAAATGAATTTTCAAGTAGAATCAGTTGATAGAACTTGGAAGTAGAAGATTATTGAAGCTCAGGAAGATAATAATTAGATTTTGTGGGTCCAAAATCCTTTCAGTGGAAAGGTGTGATCAGAATCTGGACTAGGGGTCAAATTTTAGCCCAAAAATGAAAGTGTTCATAATCGCTTCAAAACAAATGGGTTCTTAGGCCTCATCGTCATGAACAAAATGCACTTTGAATGGGGTCAAATAGAAATCATATGAGAGAGATATTTCATTCTATTCGATTTGCCAAACTAGCAAAAAAATGTTGACTGTATAGTCCGTACACCTGACGTGGCAGGGCCGTACAACTGACATGGCAGGGCCATACATCTGACATGGAAAGTGTTGATTAGGAAAAGCTGACGTGGAAATTATTTATTTGACAGATGTGTATGAATTAGTTTTGGACACGTGGCATGTTGATGGCAAATTGGGTGGTTCCATGTGGCCCAGACATGGGTTGCCACATGGCACCATTATTGGGTTTGGTATGTTAAAATTTTATGGAGTCTATCTTATTCGAACCCTGGACCTCCACACATGAATGAAATCTTTGGCAAAGGCCACCCAACTAATGCGCCATATTTTAGTCCTTAACATATGAATGTTTTAAATATTATTTAAATTTGAATATGTCCAAGTTTGGTGTGGGGGTCTGGGCTAGGGCTTAGCCCCAACCCCCAGTTTTATACGCACCACATGTGACCTCCACTACATGGATTTGTGCACATTTTCAAATGGTTCTTCCCCCCTTTTCTCCCGACACTTGGCACACCCGTCGCTTCCCACTTATCACATATCCGACCATTGGAATGGGTGCCATAATTCATGCGGGATGTGGTAACATTGGAACCCACGCATCCAACACCTCCGCCGGTTTGGGGGCTAGGTTCCCTAACCATGCGAAAAATTGGTGTGATTTGTGGAAATGACGTGTGTGTTGGGTTTAGGCACGGAAAAGGCCCAGAATCTAGGTTACTCACACATGAGTGGGATTTGGTGAACTAGAGACAACAACCTTGAAGGAGGAAAATGGAAGGAGGCCTATCTTCCTCATTTTTTTGGCCAAATGAGATGCCGAAAAAGCCCAGTTAGGGGTTTTTGGATGTTCTGAATCCATTGGCATAGTTTTCAAAGGAATTTGGAGACTTATTTTGTAGTTTTTTCTACCTTGAAGTTTTAGGAGCTCTAGGGAGCATAGGGCCACCATTGATGGAGGTCATGCTCAGATGAGCCCAACTCTATTTTCTGTGATTGAATAGACATTTTTGAATCATTTTTATCCTATGAACACATTGGGATAGGCTTTAGAGGCATTTGAGGAATTTTACGGGTGTTTTTTCCACAAGGAAGCTCAGGGAAGCTCAAGGCCACCAGTAGAAGAGGTCATGCCCGAATGAGCCATGGTTCATTTTCAGAGAACTAATAGTCATTTTTGGGGTTTTTATGTAATTTGAACCCATTGGTACAGTCAATAAATCCATTGGAGTTGAGCAAGAGATTGTAAAAGAATCTTTGACAAACTAATACCAGAGAGACTAGTCCATTGATGGAGGCTCAAGGAGATGTATCCTAGTTGGGGGTGAACTCCTTTATCATCTTGTTATTGTTGTGAGTTTGTTGGTTATTATTTTGTTGCATGTTATGTTGTTGTTGTATTTATTTAAACAACATATTTAACCTTTTAAAGACCTCACACATAAACACCTAAAATATGCATAAACTTGACACATAATTTCTCTTGCACAACTAAGACATTGAGCAAGGTCCTGAAGCTTATTTTAATAGAGTAGAGGATGCTTGCATAGAAAAACAAGTCAACCCCCTATTTTCAGATCAATACAACATACTTGACCGGCCTGACTTTATCAACCAGAAGAGGAAAATTTTATAGGAAGTTGTGGAGAAAAGAGAGAGACTGGGTAGAGATGTAGACCTAGGTCTTAACAACAACTGCATATAACCCAAGACAAATTTATGTGATAACAGATTCCATTCAAGCAACTAGGGAAAATGTCTCTTCAAATTCGATACCTTCAACTTGGGCATATCCTTTACATACCAATCTAGATTTGTTCCTAGTAACATGTCCCTCTTCATTTAATTTTTTTCTAAAGACCCACTTTGTGTAAATCATATTTTTGTACTTTGTTCTTGGAACCAGTTCCCAAGTGTCATTCTTCTCTATCTGATCTAACTCTTCATCCATGGATTTTTATCTAGAATTCATTGATCTTGATTTTATGAACAGAATGAAATGACTACGGATTATTAACAGGTGCTTAACACAAAATAATTGAGATATAGTAAAGCTAGTTTTCTATTCAATAAGGAAATAAGATGAAACTGTAAAATGCAGTAGAAACAAGCTTGGTGGAATGGTGGTGACTTATCTCTGAGAAGAGATGTGACGGTTGTGCTCATTCACAAGAAGATGATTACAATGAGGCTTTGAATGCATTTTTACAATAAATAGGAATTCCAAAAACCCTAGACATAAAGCAACCTAACCCTAGGAGATGAAGTGCCAAAAGTCATGTGGGCCCCGTTTGGGTAAGTTAGTACATCAACTTCTTGGGGTCGTAACTTTTGCATACAATCTATGTTTTAGGCATATGATAGCCTATTGGAAAGGTATCGTCGAGGATATTAATTTTGCGATATCAATCATGCCTTTGGATATTATTGATAATATTGATCCAGAAAAACCTTCATTTAGGCCCTCAAAATGGCACCGAAAGTTAAAACTGCTAAAAATAGTAAATTGCCAAAATTGCCAGAAAACTATTTTGAGCCAGTTGGAAAAGGTGGGTGGCCACTAATATACACCTAGATAAATCCTCCCTCCTTAGGAAGAAATGGTCTCCATTGCGTTGAGTTCCCCCATCAAATGAGGAAATTTCTGTTGAATTTGGCCCTGGGTGAGCCTCTTGCCTTGGTGCAAGAGCTACCCTGCTTTGACGAATCGATAAAGTTGGATACTTTAATGTCAAGTGCCCTTGATATATGTGTCCACAATATGACCATTGGATTCCTTTTGTATGTAGTTGGGGTTGATATCTATTGGTTTCATTTGTTCTGCTACATCTGAGGTGTCCAATAAGGGTGAAGGAGATCCACGTTGAACACTGGGTGCAGGCCAAGGAAAGGAGGAATGTTGAGCTCAAAAGAATTATCCCCAATCGACTTGGTGATGGTGTATGGACCATAACAGAGTGGGAGAAACTTCCGATGGGGTCTTGTAAGGCATTATTTCTACAAGTGAAACCAAACTTTGTCACCCACCTGAAACTTATGTGGCACCCGATGTTGCTCATGGCGTTGCTTGTACTTGTCATTGGACTTATGTAGGATATATTGAACCTGTTGGTGGATGTGTTGGATCCTCTCAATGAATCGGGTGGCTTTGTCAGCTTCATTTGGAGTAGGATATGATTCGGTCAAGGTGACCGCAAAGGGAAGTGTAACATCTATGGGACCCAATGGTTGGAATCCCAACCCCACCTAAAATGGGTTGTGGCCGGTTGAGCTATGCAGGGCTCAGTTGTAGCTATTTTGGACATAGGGAAGGCTCTCAACCCATTTGTGAGGGTTCTTTGAATTATACATGCGAAGGATATGCACAATCATTCGATTTACGACCTCAGTTTGTCCATCTGTCTAGGGGTGGAAGGTCGTGGATTTGGTGAGCTTGGTGTCCAAAAATGACCAGAGGCTCGAAAAAAAAATTCTGAGAAATCGACTCTCCCGATCTGAGACAATGGTTTGTGGGATTCCAAAATGTACCCAGACTTTTTCAAAGAAGAGCTTATCAGTGGACTTGGCTGTGATGTTCTTCTTGCAGGAAACCAGAATCGACATCTTAGAAAAGTGATCAACAACCACAAAAACACAGTCATTTCACCACTTGGGGGATGGGAGGCATGACATGTAGCCCATTGAGATGGATTCCCATGGCCTATCAGGAGTAGGAAGAGGGATGTACAACCCTGTTTCTTAGTGGTAGGTTTGGAAATAGTGTAGGAAGTGTAGGTCTGATATACTTGTTGACCTCCTATCAAAGTTTCAGCCTATAGAAATGTTTCTATAGCATCGCCACTGTATTTTCAATGCTGAAGTGTCCTTCCACCCGCTTGTTGTGGGATTCCCAGATCAAATTTTCTCACTCTCTCGATGGAACGCAAATATGGCCCAGACGACACAACAACCCATCCTGAAGATGGAAATTATCGACAACTACATTCACACCCAACATTTGGTAGGTGGTGACGAAGTCCAAGTCTATATCATAGATTTGGGGCCATCCAGAGGTCTCATGGCCACAGGAGTCTAGAACCATGGTGAGTGTCGTGAATGGCAGTCTGTTGACACAATCAATGACACGATTGGTGCTTCATGTTTTATACTTGATGTTGAGGTGGGATTGCTGCAAGTATGTGGACCACTTTTGATGGTGATCATTCTGCAATTTTCCTTGTGTCTGCATGAACTGCAGTGGCTTATGGTCAGTGTGAATGACTGTCTCCTTCCCAATAATGTAATTTCTCCACTGGATATAAGCTTGCACAATGGAGTACATTTGTTTGTCGTAAGTAGGGTAATTACAGACAAAATATGATAGTGTCTCACTATGATAGGCCACGAGGTGGTTGTGCTGAGTGAGAATGACACCCATTGCATAGTCTAAAGCATATGTCTCGATCTCAAAGGGTTGTTGTAGGTCTGGTAGTGAAAGTACTAGGGTTGAGAACAAGAGTTTCTTCAAATCGTCAAACACTTATTGTTGGGACCAACCCCACACAAATTTCACCTTACCACCACCTTTGGTTATTTTTTTGAGGGCCCATGCAATATGGGAGAATCCCAACATGAACATGCAGTATAAATTAGCAAGGCCCAAGAAGTTTCGAAGCTCAATGAGTGTACTGGTTGGGGTTGGACAGTCACAGATGACTCAGATATTGGTTGGATTGACATGTACACCATGCTAATCAATTATGTAGACCAGGTAATGGACCTTGTCCATGCTAAAGGAGCATTTTTCCAAGTTGGCATATAGCTTGTGCTGCCGCAAGGTGTGCAGAACCTGTTGAATATGCTACAAGTGTTTGGCCCAAGTATTGTTGTAAATGAGAATGTCATCCAGATACACCACTACAAAATTATTGGTGAATGGTCACAGGATATCATCCATCATCCTCATGAAAGTGGTTGGATTATTTTTCAAACCAAATGGCATGACCAACCATTCAAGAAGGCCTTCCTTTGACTTGAAGGTGGTTTTCCATACATCTGTCTGTTCTATCAGGACCTGGTGGTAGCCAGACTTTAGATAAATCTTACTGAATTATTTGGACCCTGTGTGTTGATCAAGGAGTTCGTCGATTCAGGGAATCGGATACCGGTTTCTGACTGTGACTTTATTCAGAGCCCGATAATCAATGCAGAGTTGTCCAGTTCCATCTTTATTTTGTACAAGCACAATTGGACTCTTGCAAGGTGATGAGATAGGATGGATGTGTCCCTTTTGGAGTAATTCTTGGATCTATCGCTTGATCTCCTCATTCTCTAATAGAGAGTGGCAATAGATTGGCCCATTGGGAAGCGGTGTGTCAGGGGTCAGATAGATGGGGTGCTTGACCTAACAATGTAGAGGTACCCCGGTAGGTGAGGAGAAGATATCTCAGTATTCTTCCATGACCTTATCTACTTGATTCTGCTATGTGGAGAGGTCGACTGTAGAGACCCTAGATGTGGCTGTGATCTTTTTCTTATTCTGAGAGAAAATAACGAAGAAGACAAACTCCCCCATTTGAGAGATGACCTTCCTGCATTTCTTATCATATATCAAGGAAATAGGACTAAGTGGGACTGCCTCAGGTATCCTGTACAATTTCTTGTTCAAAGTAATAATAAAACTATGAGGCCTAGACTCATACACAGCATGACATTTCCATAAATAAGGTTGGACCAAAAGAACATCACAAACTTTGAGAGGAGAAACATCACACAATACCTCGTCTTCGAAGGGCTTGATGTCGTACGATAGTCGACACTGTTGGCTTATGCGGAAATCACTTCCTTGG